>JARHVA010001333.1:1237500-1590000 GCA_037957365.1 Torreya grandis
AGAATACCATGGTGTGTGGCCTAAATCAATAAGCATCACTCTATCATTGTATCTATAAAAACCTCCACAAAAAACTGGTATTATACATCTATATTAAACCAACTATATATTTACATCACTACTTTACTTTCTATCGTGGTTATTTATAAGTCTAGGGAATGTAGCACTCATAATATTAATATTATTATGTGGATGCATCATCTCATCATAAATGGTCTCTCTATCTTATTTGTCATCGCGGACTACATCCTCTCCTATCTTCGTTGTGCCATCAGGTCTGACTCCCATCTCCCCCTCTATATAACCAAGATCAAGGGTATCAACCTCACTCATTGGGATTGTTTCTCTTGATCCATTTCTAAAATATATGTAATATGGAGGCCCTTAGGTCCAAAGTATTCTCATATGACTGATGCAATTCCCATTGTCACCCCCAAACTAGGGTTTTTCCTCTCCTTATTTGATCTCAAATGGAAATTAGACCATACATTAAGAGTTTCATGTCTTTGATTCTCCATGACAATTATCACATGAACAAGTGCCTTTACATCTACCTCCACCTCTACTACCACTGCTACCTATATTCATTGTTATTGTCTCCTACCCCAATATTGAGAAGTGCATCGAGGTTTCAAAACTAGGACTCGTAGCCATGGTCCCTACCCTCCTACTCCTAGTGGTTCTCAAATATGCCTTTTTTAAAAGGAGGAAAGTATATAGGTGACATTGTTAGGTGTGGGAGCTCGAACTATCCTAGAACGCAATTGTATGAGTGTGGCTCCACCTACTAGATAAAGTGCCATGGAAGCTCTCCAAGCCTCGAGTTTGCACTATAGATGGCCATGTCAGTCATGCATCTATTATACTTGCATATGGAATATATACAATAACATCCCTCCTAAATGCATCCAATCTCAAATAACCATTCTGAGATCTCACAAAAGGCCCTCAAGTCCATCAGTTGACTCAGAGAAAGTGTCCTACCATATGTAAAGGTGCCCCTATCAACCCATGCAGCTAAAATAATTCATGGCTCCATATTGCAAAGAGGATAACTATCCCATTTACCAAGTGCTCTTGTGCCATGATGTTGTAAAAATTATGCACTAGCTACACCCAAATATTGATCCCCATGTTGTATATTGTGCCTCACTATAATGTTATTGGACAAATCATTATAGAAAAAAATGGAACCCTACCATCTTACCTATGACACAATGCACGAGCCCCTATAAGACCCAGAACCACCTTCTAGATACCCAGAATTGGTGTTGAAAATGCATCCCTTAGTCACATAGTGTATGCATGCATGGGATCGTAGTCTGCTCCTACAACCCATTGGGCCAATGCCCACCACTCTACATTTGCATTTTGGACTTCACATAGCATCGACATACCCTCAATGTGCACACCAAGTATAACATGGAAATCCTAAAATTTAATAGATATATCTATTGTGTCCTCATCCACCACCCACTGAAACGTGTTTGTATGTCTCCCATGTCTAGAAACATGGGGAATAGGTCTACATATAAAGGATATGAAAACATCTACAAAATCCCCTCCAACCCCTAAATAATCAGAATGGCCTTGTCTATATTTTATAATCAGTCTAGTAAATTAGTATGTCATTAACCATACAATATCCACCACAACTAGACTCATCTTTGCTCCTACAAAATGCAAAACAACACCTGATCAATCTCCCATTAGACAAAAATCAAGAAAAATATAATAAAAATATAAAAAATAAGCAAACATTCATATTTATAACTACATCAACCTTTTCTAAATTACATCATTGACCCTATATTAAATTCTTGATTTAGCGGCCCTCTAACAGTACGTAATCAACCATATATAACTTTTGTACTTCATCAACCATTTATGCATAACTACATCAACCATTTCTCCCCATTCCAAAACATCAACATAGTAAATGGAAATGTTATAGTTTCGTATTTGTAAAGTGTCATTGCTTATGTGGGTACACAAAACTATATAATGCTTTTAAGAATTGTATGTTTGTCAAAATGTCATTATGACAAAAACCCATTATCCTTCTCTAGATAATCTACATTTTCATGACTTTTGAGAAGAATTTTGGTAGGTGGATTTGTCTCGGTGCCCATTTTTCCTAATCTACCCTATTTACTCATCTTGTAATTAAATGTAGAACCCACCTCAATGATAGACGTGACTCCAGGGGTTCTCCTTTAGGGCATGTCTCTATTTCCTATCTCTTTGCCAAAAATGATTGTCCAATATCTAAAAAATCTCCAAATCTATAAATAGAAATATGCCAAATGAGTGGTTTTGCCTCTTATTTATAGCCTCCAGAAAAAAATTCAAAATTTTAAGAAATTCTCTAAGATTCTATATAATTTCCATATATTTTTAATCGTATACCCTATAAACAAAACACACTAAGTGCTAGGATCTTGGCATCACAAGGAATTTTATGGTACTAACAAAATATTTTTTAAAAATAATTTAAATTTTATTTATTGTATTGGTCTAAGAAACCTATCACAACATCATTTTGTCACCTTACACCTTTCTACTTCTTACAACTACCTAGTAAAGTGAAGGTACATATGTTTATTTATTTACTTTCATTTAGGTACATATGTTTATTTATTTACTTTCATTTATCTCAGATTTACTTAAATTTATTAAAAATCTAGATTTTATCTTGTGGTGTTATGTTCTTTTTCCAAAGCACCATCCTGCATTACATTATTATAACATGTGATGACCCTTGAGTGGGGCATGTGTATACACCTTATTTTTGCTTACTAAAATTTAATGTTCACAAGACTCATTAACACATTAATATTCTTGAGTGTACATCATAAAGTGTGCATCAGGATCAAAGTGGGTCAACTCATGGTGTTTTGTGACAGTTTTTGTCATGCTTGTCTATTCTTACTACCACCTTTTTTCCTGCCACAAAATCAACATGTTTCTCTTCTAAGATTCCCACTCTCTCTTATGCCTCTATTTTTATGCTTTGTGCACCTTTACCTAATGTCATCAGTGTGGCAAATAACATCTTGCAGTGCTCCCCTAATCTAGATGATGTCATCTGATGACATATTGTTTCCACTGAAAATAATTTATACACCATCAATCGAGGTAATGACATCAACAAAATATGAGTTTTGACTTTTAAGATTTGGATCCATATTTATAAGGTTCTTGATTATCATTTTTCATAAGCAATGGATTCAATATTATTTTTCTCTCTCACACACACATCCATTTTAGTAACAAAAAGATGAATTAGTGCTAAGGAGCTTACACTTGAAGAAAACAAGTTTGCATATGAACTCAAAGATATCAAAGAGAGATGTTAAGCCAGTAACGTAGACCTAGTCTTTGGAACCCCCAACTTAAATCTACCTACGTCCTCTTCTTCTTCACCTTGACTTCATCTAAAACCATCTCTCACAAAGTGCCACTTGAGCCAAGAGGGAGATTAATGCTTAGATTAGTACATGTTTGTTATTGATTTACTATTATTTGCATGTTATTTCTTTATACCTCATGGTTACCTTATAGTGACACCTCTACAACCCTTAGCTTAGATACCTCAGGGTTATTGTATGATGGCACCTTAATTTATTTGCTTACACCTCTTAGTTACCATCTAATGACACCTTGGATCTAATTAGGTTATATATTTTTTATTACTTATCTAGATTCCCCTATTAGATCTTTTACAACCTCCATTGATCATGAACCTTGTCTACAGCCGCAAACCACCATGTGGATTGGTGTATTATATGTGTGTTGTATCTAGTATTATCTTCTACATTTTTATATATTAGATAATTTTTATATTTTTGCCTATTCTAGGCTTCCACAAATGTACTACTTGTATCAACCAATACTGCCACCTTTCTATTCTTGATATAATCTAGCACTTTGAGTGTTTACGATGTGTTTAATCCTTTCAATGCATGTAGAGATATTGTGGGACTTTCTTCCTCTTAAAAATGCTAATGTTCATGCTCTACATATGGTTCCTCTACAACTACTACTTCCAATTCTAAAGCCTCATTCTCAATATGCATTATTATTTTCTCACCATTGGCACACTTATGACCTCTAGACCATTTGCTCTTACAATGCCAACAGACCATTTTCTCTTCTTTGCCTCTTATTGAGAGAGCTTTGTAATTTATTTTGGGTTAAAATATTTGGCCACATTTTTGCCAACATTGGCCATATTTATAATTCTTCATCCCACAATGCGACTTGGCATGAATCTTCTAGAAATATATTTCCATTTCTCTATGTACAATGTTTTTTGCATAGCTTTCCTAACTATATAAGGTTCCAACAAATGAATGTCGTCTTTAATTCGATCATCAATTCCATAAGGTAGAATTGTAGCCTCTAATAAGTTGTCACATCTCAAGTTCGAATTACTGATCTCATATGCTCAGTATTATATTTTGCTACAAATCTTGTTTGTTTTGCTAATTGGGTGAAATAGCTTCCTTTCCATGGTTGCTCATAATGGGTTCATAAGTGATTAGTAAATTTTTTTCCTATGGAGCACTTGCCCTTGCTTGTCACTCATCATCCACTAGTACCAATGCTAAGGTTTAGATTCCAAATGTAGTGAGGATATGTCAACCCTTTATGTTCTATCCATATGATAATATCTTGATTTAATATTGGTAGACGCTTAGTCGGCCTAATTAGATTATGGAGTGCCAATATCGTAATTAGGATATGTGTGTGTGTGTTTTGTGTGTGTAAATGTATGTGCGCACGCGCGCGCACACACACACACACACAAGATCATTGCATATTTTCAATTTTGTTCTTGTTGTAAGGATTTTAGAGGTTTCCCCCTCGAAGTGGCTCAGTGCTATATTTCATTATTTTGCTCATCATTTCAACTAGATTGCATGGATATGTTATATTTTGTTCTTATGTGCAAGTACTCATTGCTAATTAGTTCATTTGAATTGCTTAAGTACTATCTATTGTTGTGGATATATTTTTGTAGTATAGTAAGTTCATTTCAAGTGGTATTAGAAAGTTTGATTTAGGAAAAAAATTGTTGTGCACTGGGTTTTGGAGAGAAGCAAATATTAATAGTTCAGTTAAAGTTCTTTTTCTTGAAAAAATGTTTTTCTAGTTTCTAAGATATCTATTTGTTTGGAGGAGAATTTGTGTTGGCATGCTTGGTTCTTCTAGCATGTCAAAACCAAAAAAAAAGATCTATACCATCGAAATTAGGATGTGTATATTTAGGGTAGGTTCAATTTTGGTCCTTGGAAAGGTTTCCTTATCCATTGGTTGGGTTTGTTTGGATTGTACCGTTTAGGAAATGGAATGGGTGCAGGATGGACAGAGGTGGTTGAGGAAAAAGAACGCTGAGTGATGTTGAAGCGGTGGTGGGGTGGAGGGAACCTCAACTGAGCAGGGGTGGAGTAAAACTTGGTGGCGGAATTGATGATGTGGAGTGTCTAGGAGGTCATGGTATTGTTTCCATGGCACTAGGTGGCAGGGCTATTGAGAAGGGTGACGGCATGAGTGGGGTGGTGGCACTCGTGAGTGGGGGAGATTGTGGAGTAAATGGTGGCCATGTCCCTGAGGTGGCAGATGTGACAAGCAAGACTTCTTTTGCTAAGCCCATGGACTTCGTTGTTTTGGACGAGGAGGTGGAGGTTGATGTGGTCGTTAATGGGACAAACATGTTATGGTCCCCTGTGCTTTCTTAGTCTAGCTTATGTTGTTTTCATTCAAAAAAATAGATCTAAGGTGGATTTCATAGATAAGTCTCATGGAGCAATATTTTAATCTTCATAATATCAATTGTGTTGGATTTGAGTTATGTGCCATGTAGTTCTCCCACTAAGTTAACAAACTTATAGAATGAAATAGAAATTTCAATTAGTATGCATCTATCTATTAGAAGGCATTTATTTTATCATTTTATTTGGTGGTTATATATTTTTATCTATAGTTGTATTAGGTTGTTGAGCTATTATGCCCTTCATCATTTCCAAATCTGGGGATCTCATTAGATCTCTGTTTTATGGTCACAATATTATAGTTTTTTGTGGTAATGTAATTTAACTTGCACCATTTTGTATTGGTTAGAGATAATATGTCTTTCTTAGAGGCAAGTAGATGCATTTTTGTTGTGTACCATCCTTTCAATATGCATCAAAATTCAAAAGTTACCCATGCAAACAATTAGTAGAGCACATGATGAACATGATTTTGAGAAACTTAGTTTAAATCTTCAGAGTCTCGACATATCTTTATCTTGTTAGTATTTTTATTAACAAATACTAAATAAGGATAATTTGGCCCATCAAAAGTTTTCGTTGATTATCTCACGGCCAAGGGAGGCAATTGAAAATCCAAGGAAGAACTTCAAGCATAGAAAACAGGGTGTAGCTTGAGATAAAATCCACTTACAATGGTAAAGATACCAAAGTATTAGGTCTTAATATCAAAGTTGCATATGATTTGACAATAAATAGTTTATACATGGTTTTGTAAAATATCATCATAGTAAAATGATCAGCATTTGCTTTCAAATAGTTATATGCAATTCTTTCTATCATTCATAATTACACAACCCTAAAGTACCCTAACATAAATAGAAATATTTCCTTTAAATTGTTTCAAAATCTTCATCAATGCCATTATCATATGATAGGATACCACTTACCAATCCAGGGTAAAAATATTACATACCATTTCACCACATTTGCCAATGCAATTTCCACCAAATTATTTCAATTTCTCAATATATGATAAATATGACCAATGGGGTGAATTATGTGAATAAACTGTGTTGTTTAGTGTACACTTCTTACAAACATCTCATTACATGACGTATGGTTCGTTTCCACTTTGTAATGCAAGTTGCAATTATAGCACGTTGATCCCTCTAATAAATCCACACAAACCATCACCAAACATGTTTTGTACCATCAAATTGACCCATCATATTCCCTTTTCAAGCTGCCTTTTACAGGTATATTATTTGCGACTATTACATTTGATTTTAGAATTAAAGCACTAGAAAGATCATTATGTGCTGGAATTGCATCATGATTAGATACGCTGTGAAAAATTATTTATGTTTATTGGATAATAAAAAATTATTATTTAATACCCCATCAATCGCTAGTTATAATATTATGGTCCACTGATTTGGAGTTGAATTTTTCCCATTAATATTATTATATTAGTGGGGAATTGTGTCCCTTTGGCTTATAATTATTACTGTTAATTTTAATATGGAAAATTATTTAAATTTTTTACCACTAACTAAACATATAGCCTCAGCTAATAATGTCAAAACTACATAAAAATCCAAGCAGTTTATTTCAGGTATGTCAATAAATGAGAAACCCAAGCAGTTTATTTGAAACGCATCCAATACATAAACCGCACTAATAACTACCCGTTAATTATGGATAAGATTTAATGATTATCTATTGTTACAGTCAATCCAGGGTATATCTTCTTGCACAACTCCGTGGCTCTTTCATGTTCATTGTTGTGAGTATCCAATCATATCAGGCACAACTATGGTCATTATACTTGCAAATACTGGAAAAACAATTGAGAGGTTATTTCCCTACCTCTTCATTTGTCATGGCTACACTTAATGGTAAAGATTTGACTCTTTCACAGTTCATGTCGAATTCAATATCGTTTTTGGATAACTGTGTGAATTTTTCTTTCTCTATGTTTTAGATCACTCCCGTGATCCTTCATCAGGGAATAATGCCTTGAATGCGAGAACAGTGTAATACATTCTTAAATAAACCCAGAAATCAAGAATCTAACCGTTGCACACAAATGATTCAAAGGCAACGGTTCGATTCTTGATTTATAGGTTTATTTAAAAAGGTATTATGCTGTTCTCACATTCAAGGCATTATCCACTGATTCCGTAATCCGAAACGTAGAGAAGGAAAAATTCACACAGTTATCCAAAAAACAACATTGAATACACTTCATATTTCTTTTTCTGGTGGTTGGATTGTAATCAACCCTTTGACCAACATACCCATATACAATGAAAGGTTCCATCCTTAATAACCAACATATACACTCGATCCATTCCATCATTATGTGTGATCCTCAACTAGAAGCAACATGGGGAAACTCACGGAAGGTAACAGTTTCATGTTTTGTGTAGTACATACATATATAATGTGTTTTTACTCAGATTTTTCCTCGTGAAAAACAAATTCCACCGAATTTTTCATGTGAATTAACCTTCTCTTCCCCAAACGTTGACTAATGACCACACGGTAAGTAAATACAATATTTTGAATGAAATTGCATTTGAATTTAAAGCTGGAAATATACAACACCGTTAAAATATTATTTTATTAGTGACTTGATGCTTCCATCGTGAAACAATATCAAAGCACTAAAATTCCATCTTCAAATTAGCGCTTTATACAGTTCTAGCTAGGTCATTCTTTCAGTAAATATAAACCCTTACAATATACATAGATGAGTAAATTTAGATCTTTGTAATACAAGACAAATCAGATGAATAAATTTAGATCTTTGTAATTAAAAAAAAATAGATGACTAAATTTAGATTAATCCAATACCGAAAAAAAATGAACTGTGTCCTCCTGACAAATTACATGAGTTAAGAATCGGATTTAGCACCTATTACGGAAGACTGTCAATGGAAACAATTAAGGTTGCTTCAGTAACATAGTTTCCAATTCTGACATACAAACCAGATTCACATGCATCATGTTGTGAATTTGCAGATCTAAGCCAACACAGTAAATGAATGACCACAATATTTGTGGATTCATTTTAAAATGAACAAAATTGCATGCAAAAATAATATTATCAATAGCAATCTAGATTAAAGTTTTCTTGTATAAACATAACATATCCTCAAAGTAAACAGAATAATTTAAGAGAATAAGACCTTGTTAACATGCCCTCTATTGCAGTAGACCATGAGAATATGATGAATATAAGAAAATAATTTATGCAACAAAAATAAAATAACCCCCATCAATGGGTCAAGCATAGCATCTCCTGGTCTTAGGAGGGAGGATCTACCAGCTGGGATCCCTCCACAACCTGAGTTGTTCAAATTGAATTTCGATGGCGCAGCTAGAGGCAATCCAGGTGCCTCCAGGACAGGATGTATTATAAGAGATCGTTCAGGTTCTCTGATTAGAGTGGCTTCTCAAAAAATGGTGGATGGGACTAATCATGACACCAAGGCTCAGGGCTTGGCTCTGGGATTGGAGCTAGTGGTTCAGTGTGGAATTGAAAATGTCATAATTGAAAAGGGCTCATTGGTGATGATCTGGGCTCTTCGCAATCAAAAAGCTAAATCTTGGAACATAGAGAATATCCTTGGGCAAGTGTGAAATCTTCTCAATTTCCTGTCAGTGCAGGAAGTGAGACACTACTTCCGTGAAGCCAACAAAGCGGCGGATTGCCTTGCTAACCAAGGAATTCACAAGCTGGTGAGCTGGTTCTTGACAATCGGTTTGATTCTTGGCCTGGTCTGAGCAGGCTGGAGGGTGTGTATTTTTGAGATGGGCTTTCCTTGCTCTTTTCTCTCCGACTCTTGGAGCATCTCCCAAAATCATCATGTATCATGTTGTAAGGACTAATACATGTGACGTATCTAGTCCCTTGGTTTAGATATGGTCTCAGATCTCGCGTGGGATGGAACAAAACACTTCTTGATTTCATCTTCATTATTTTTTGATTTGCCACTTTAATCTCAAATCTCTCTTGCCCTTGCTCAACCAGATCCTTGATGCACGCTCATCGGCGAAGGAAGTGGATACGACCAATTTTTTGTTAAGAATTTGCAGTGAAAGAAATATGCAACAAGATCCTTTGGATGTTGGGGCTACTAGCTCATCAAAATTTGGTAGTAATAGGAATAAGGGCCCAGTTACCTCTTCTCCTCTTCTAAATATTTGAAAGGAAGAATGATGGAGGCTATGTTTGCTACAGGGGTTGGTGGCCGCTTCACGCATTCGAGGGGTAAAGCCAAGGTGTCTCACGGCTGTGGGCTGTGAGCAGGCAGAGCTGGGAGTTACTAAGGGGGGCAGGAAACGAAATGGGTGCAGGATGGACAGAGGTGGTTGAGGAAAAAGAAGGCTGAGTAATGCTGAAGCGGTGGTGGGGTGGAGGGAACCTCAGCTGAGCAGGGATGGAGCAAAACTTGGTGGCGGAACTGATGATGTGGACTGTCTAGGAGGTCATGGTATTGTTTCCATGGCACTAGATGGCAGGCCTGTTAAGAAGGGCGGCTGCATGAGTGTGGTGGTGGCATCCTTGTGAGTGGGGGAGGTTGTGTAGTAATTGGTGACCATGTTCCTGAGGTGGCAGCGGATGCGACGGGCAGGACTTCCTTTGCTAAGCCCATGGACTTCGTTGCTGTGGATGAGGAGATGGAGGTTGATGTGGTCATTGATGGGGCAGGCATGCTGTGGTCCCCTGCTCTTAGTCTAGCCTATGTTCTTTTCATTCTCAAATGTATTATGTTTTGGTTTATTGGCCTAAAGCAAGAAAAGCTTTGGCATTGTCCCAGGGTATGTCCCCTGGTTTCTTGCTTTATACTACTCAGACTTGGTCCTTTTCTATTGCTCTATCGTGGTAAGTTTCCAATAGGCAATGGTTGTAACTTTTTCAATTTTAAAGGAAGGGTGAGGGACCCCCAACCCTCAATTACCAATCCAAAATAAGATAAAAACAAACTAGATTCCTTCAGACACAACTTAAGTATAGCTCAATGCAAAAATATTTCATTGATCAGCCCATGCGATTTATATAAGGAAATCATCTATTTCGTATGTAACCTGTATTCCAACTTCTTAAGCCAGGGATTATAAAAGATCCTCTGATTGAATGATTACATCAACTTTGCCTCCGAGATACGCACTTGAAAAAAGAGAAGCAAAGCTTTGCTTTTGCTTAACCAGAATTCATTTTATGTTACAAGCTCTGGTAATACTACATTCCCTATGTAGCCATAAACCTAGAAGAATGTAGACATTTATTTACAGATTGCATGGATCATATAAGGCATGCAAATAGTGAGGTAAGGAAATCCATTG
Organism: Torreya grandis; assembly: GCA_037957365.1. Taxonomy (NCBI): domain Eukaryota; kingdom Viridiplantae; phylum Streptophyta; class Pinopsida; order Cupressales; family Taxaceae; genus Torreya; species Torreya grandis. The sequence goes on from JARHVA010001333.1 coordinate 1,248,615, forward strand.
AGCATATTTACCATTGTTTCTTGCCCTTCCGTTTTTTCTTGTTACTTTTGGCAGGATTCCCAGTCTTCATGCCCGCATTTTCTGGCACTCCGTTACCAGCATCAAACATCCCAGATGCCACAGCATTTTGCAGCCACTCGTAAAACTCTTCTTCTGTCATATTTTCATTTAGGTTTGTAGGTACTCCCCCATTGGTACCAGCCTTGTAGGTTGAACTGCCTCCTCGACCAGTATTTTTTCCAGCAATGGTAGTATTGACATGAAAAGTGGGTTTATGCGTGTTCGGCGGGCACTTCATACCCTGTCACCAAAGCCCCAAATCAAAATTAAATGAATCTGGAATATATGAGGAGAAGCCAACATATCAGTATCTTCCTGTGGCTTTAACTCTGATTGATTTCTTTTGTTTATTGAAGGCTACAACCAAAATTTACAAACTAGCATGACACTGAGCAAATACATTCTCATGAAAGAGGATTCTTGTTGCATATTAAAGTTATAACAGACTCCGTACAATATTAAGTGCCATTAAGTCAAGCAAACAATGTCCAAATTCAAGGCAATGATAATGGCACACAAAATACTTGGCCAATGATAGCTCATGATGATAGAACTACAAGTCATGAACTCAAATATTTGGTAATCTGTAATCTGTAACGCTTATGAAAAAAAAAATGATTAAAGAAACATATCTGCAAAAGTCTGAATAAAGATTTTGTTGACCCTCAAGTATTTTTATTATAACAAATCATGGAGAGCAAGCAGAGGGTTAGTTTAGGTAAACATAATAAAAAAAACAAATAATTTACTTTTGCAGCAGTTACTACAGAACGGTGCACTCAATATTAGAAACTTTAATGTTTCATTTTAGAGAGAAGATGAGCATTGGAGTAAGTAGACAAAACAACACACAAGGGAAAACGGTAATGATGAGTTGTCATAAATCTGCATTACAGCTTGGAATTTCAATGTCAAACCTGCTTTCAAGTGGTGATTTCGAAGTACACCCTACACTAAAGAATATTGAATAAACAGCAAGCTCCGACTGAGAATGAAGAGAAGAGGTGGGTGAAGTATCTGCAGAAGCTATGATATCAGCTAAACACAAAGTGAAATAGGGAGATTGAAAGGAGCCACCTACAGCCACAAATCAAACAGATGAAACCAAAGATGTACAGATCATGCTGAAAACTCAAGCAAAAAGGAATTCTGGCAGGAAAGAGAAAAGAAGTGTATATTAAAACTGAAAAAGAAATTTGGGTTCAGGCACAACCAAACATTCCACTGGACTGGCACTTTCTACCTACTTGAATTGTTCATATTTAGAAAGAAATTTGACAGCAAGTTATAAACATCTCAGATCTTTTTGACTGCATTGCCCAATGGAAAAAGAAACTATTTGACATTAGAGATAGCCATGAAAAGGCCTTTTTTAACAGAATGTTAATATCAAACAACTATTTACTCATTACTCCTCTTGAATATATCTTCAATTGATAACATTACCTGACACATAAGCCACTCAGTCGCATCATATATTTTGCTTTCTACACAGGCATATGCACGTGGAACATCCACCTGAAACATAAAAATAAAAATTTGTTACTGCCTACAAATGCCACTTAATTAAAGATTCGGATTTGTAAGAGATATTCAAGCCTTCAGCTAATAAATATAGACTTTATTTGTAAGAAATAAGATAGCTTTTCCAGCGAATTAAAGGTGCAAAACAAGGTAAGTAGCCCAACGGGCCCAAGGCTGATATCAAGCAAGTGCCCCAAGCAGGCCCAACGAAGGAATGAGGCAGGTAGGGTCTACCCAGATATAGAGAAAGGTGGTCCAGCCTGGGTGCAAGGAAAATATTGCCAAACAAAGGGAGGATGACCCCACTTCCTAAAAATAGGGGTTGTTTTACCTTCCAAAATAAAAACATACAAGGCTAGAGAAGAACCCTTGTAGTTTTCAGCCAAATTGATAAAACTGCAATGGAAGATTTCCTTAAAAGCTGAAATCTCTAATATAAAGGTAAAGATGATTATTTAGGTATCCAACACGCCTCTTGGGCATATGATACCCATGTTGTGGGAACAATGCGACTTTTTCACTTTACTTTATATATTGTTCAGAAAACTGGGCCTTGCCAATCAAACTACATCATGGGATTACAAATGTGGAAACAATAGTGCATTCCAACAAATTTATCAGGGAAAATAGCGAACTCCTAATAAATCCATAATCAATAGTCATTACATTTTTCCAAAAATATTGGAATAGGACCATGTCCAAAATAACGATTTGCAACCAGAACCTATGTCGAAAGTTAACTGTGCTACACACAACTGCTGAACACTGACTAGATAGCTTCTTGCATCTAACAACATATCTAGAGTATGGAATAGCTCACTTTGGTGAGAAGATCTAAAATATTTTTGTTATGTAGCTGGAGCTTCCACAGTATCTTTTACTTACATTTATGTTTTTGTGGAATTTTTAACCATGTGGTAGGCCATCTCTTTGATGACCAGTTTCCATGAACAGTCATTTCTTCTATAATGTATAATGTATAGAATGTGTTTAAGATTTTTTTCCAATCCGGGACATACTTTGGGGATGAAAGTCCCTAGGTTAATTGTTAGCGTCTTCCTTCTCTCTGACATTAACATCACTTGGTTGTGTGCTTTGTGCATCCCCTTGCCTTGTGATTAATACCAATGTTCATGACATAAAGATCATAGAAGAAATGACTACTCGTGGAGATTGGACATCATGGAGAGGACTTAAAACACAGTTAAAAATCCCAAAAAGATATAAATCTAACCTAAGATATTGTTTTTGTTCTCAATTGGTAAAAAAAATGGACAGATAACATCACAAAGCAAAAAGCATGCCTCCGTGGTTTAAATCTCCAGCTTTAACTTCTTCCATGGCAATTCCACAAGGGCACCCTAGCAGATGTAATCCAAAATATTTTTCAAACCAAAAGCATACAAATCTAGAATTGCCATGAACGTGCACTTTATGATACAGATTCAATTGAAATGTAAAAAAGAGGTATGTAACCTCTTAAATCCTTTTAAAAGCTACCATCAAGTAACTTCTTGCACAGGCACAAGCATATTAAATACTCAAGTTAGGTCTAGCCCAAAAACAAGGATCCCTGCAGAAGTGCTCGATATAATAAAACATCAAAAAGAAAACATATAATACTTTGATTACAACAAAAACAGACAGGGAACCTTAAGAATGGTGCAAAGAAAGAGTGGAGAGGTTTTTTTCAATATAGAAAAGAGCTATGAATACAATAAGATCTCGTTATTATTGGCAAACCATCGTTAATTGCAGCAAGAGATCACTAATTGATTTAATAACCAAAAAACAAGCTCTGCTATTCCACCAATTTGAGGATTGAACCCTAAACATAATAAAATGCAACAATCTTAGGATTTAAGGACCCAACAGCTTAACATTGTTAAAAAGCATTCAATACCTTTCTAAGCATCCCGAACAAAAAGGTATGGCCACTTTGTTCAACCCATCCATCTCCATCTTTTGCTTGATGGTAATCTTGACAATCCTGTTTATAAAGAGAATCCAAATTAAGAATGTGGTCTAAGAAAAAGAATTCAATGTTCTGATGTGGTTTAACAAAATCAAAATTATATCTCAGAAACGTATTTCCATAGCTTATCCTTTCGGAGAAATCCACCCCCAACGCAAAGCAGCCAAAAGTATGAAAAATCACACAAAATAAGCAAATCAAGAATGCAAACCTTTGCAAATAGAAATGATTAAAGATCAAACCTGACACCATCTAGCCTGTGCTTTGGTCCTCTCAGTCTGTATCCAAACATGTGAACCATTGCATTTCTTGCAAGTTATTCTTCTTGAATCTGCTGGATGATCTTCTCCCTTGTCTTCAAAATTAGCATACCCATTCTTAAAAGGACCGTACCTTCCATTCTGCAGAACACATTTTGGTAAACCATGCCATAAATGAGACAGTTATTCGTCCATAGCCATCAAACATGCTTGAAAGACAGGAAATTTAGGAAGTCCCAACGTTTTCTCATACAATGAACTGCAAATTTTCTTCTTGAGTACAAAACAAAGCTGTACATGTCTCTCCTGCAGAGTTTCTTGAACTAGTGTTATTAAATAGTAAATTCCATAAGGAGATTTAGGCAAGGTCTCAATTCAATATCATTTGCAAAAAGCATATACAGAACAGAAACAATACAAGAAAACATAGCAATAATGTGAAATAAATTATTCCAGTAGGGTTTTCTAAATAATGTGTGTAGATTGAGGCCACCTAAGCCACGCCTCAAATGAATCATTTAAAAAATAGGAAATTGGGCTTTCAATAAGTCTGAGGTGTACTTCAGCACAAATTGTTTCTCAAAAGAATTGTCAATAACTCGCATCTGATAACACGCACTCATTCCAAAGATGTCTTTTCCAAGGGTGACAAAGGTGATATTAGATCATTAATTTTTGTGGGATTTTACTTGTCTGTGTTTAACTTTAAATCATCTCAATATGTCTTCCATCAGTACTCATTACCCTAATGGCATTTTTCCTCGTGTATTTTTTGTAATAATCACAATGCAAGGGGACCCACTTAACACACAAACACTATAAGCATTTGTAAGTAGGTGGAAGGAATGGTAAATGTAATCCACCACTTTGGGCTTCTAACCCTAAAGCCTCTTCCCTGCTAAAAAGCTTTTGCAGCATGTAATGCCTTATAAGCCACCATTGTCTCATAATTCTTATTGATGGGATTAACACACAACACAATCATGTATTTCTACATTGTTAAGTATTGTAGGATTCCAAGAACAATTTAATTAGATTATTAAATTTATTCGTGTGTGTTTAAGTCATCTCAAGATGACCTCCATGAGTAGTCATTTACCCTAATGACATTTTTCCTCATGTATTTTTTGTAATAATAACAAAGAAAAGGGGACCCACTTAACACACAAGAACTGTAAGCATTTGTTAGCAGAGGGGAGGAATGGTAAATGTAATCCACTGCTTTGGACTTCTCACCCTCTAGCCTTTTTCTCCATTGGCAAGCTTTTGGAGCATGCATTACCTTATAAGTCACTCTTGTCTCATAATTCTTGCAAATATGGGATCAACCCAATTACAAACCAATCATGTTGAAGGATTTCACAAGAGAATTTTGTATGATTTGACCCCTGTGTTCAAGTCATCTCAAGATGACCTTCAAGGGTAGTCATTACCCTAATGACATTTTCCCTCATGTATTTTGGTAATAATCACCAAGTATTGGAACCCACTTAACCCACAAGCACCATAAGCATTTGTTAGTAGGGGGGAGGAACGGTAAATGTAATCCACTAGATCGGGCTTTTCACCCTCTAGCCTCTTTTCCAATCTGATAATACAATTAAGTTTCTCATGGAATCCTTCAAGTACTTAACATAAAGATGATCTTGATATCCCACCTCATGCTCCGACCTCCCTGTTACCTGAGCTGTCATCTCTACCTCAAATTCCTAAAAGTAACATCAATGCTTGACCAAGGGTGTGAGTGTTATCCCATTGGCATGCGGCAACAAGTGATTGGCCAGCTTGGTAAACAAGGATATAATCCACAATTGGTACATAGAATGAGTAAGACAAATGTTGAGGTTTGTTCTCAATAAAAGTATTGGGAGTTTTGAGCAAATGACGTACTAAGTCGTGCATTGCCACAATGTTCATGCCTGCATTTTTGTGGACCATGGATACAATCTTATACCAAATACAAAGTTTCATGAAGATTTGGATATATTCTCCATGTTTTGATACCAGGTTGTGATGTTTTTTAACCTAGCTTAACTTAATATGTGCATATGGTAAACAAGGATATAATCCACCATTGGTACATAGAATGAGTAAGCAAATGATGAGGTTTGTTCTCAATAAAAGTATTGGGAGTTTTGAGCAAATGACGTACTAAGTCGTGCATTGCCACAATGTTCAAGCCTGCATTTTTGTGGACCATGGATACAATCTTATACCAAATACAAAGTTTCATGAAGATTTGGATATATTCTCCATGTTTTGATACCAGGTTGTGATGTTTTTTAACCTAGCTATAACTTAATATGTGCATATGGTAAACAAGGATATAATCCACCATTGGTACATAAATGAGTAAGACAAATGTTGAGGTTTGTTCTCAATAAAAGTATTGGGAGTTTTGAGCAAATGATGTACTAAGTCGTGCATTGCCACAATGTTCATGCCTGCATTTTTGTGGACCATGGATACAATCTTATACCAAATACAAAGTTTCATGAAGATTTGGATATATTCTCCATGTTTTGATACCAGGTTGTGATGTTTTTTAACCTAGCTGTAACTTAATATGTGCATATGTCGTAAATAAGGGATTTATAAACATGTATTATTTGTAGAACAGTACAATAAACAAAACAAAAAAAAAACTCAACCAGAACTGATAAGTATTATTATCACCATGCATTTGAAATAATGAAGACAAGAAGAGGAGAGAGTATATATCTAGAAAATGTAGTGATATATTGCAACAGGTGGAAGTGAACTGAGAGAGTAATAATGAAGCAGTAACGATAACGATACCATATATGCATGTCCAAGGAATAAATGTTCAAGGACCGCAAGAATCAAAAAAACAATAACCAACATCCAAAGATGCTACAAGATAACAAGCATCCTAAGATACTCCAGTCCTATCTATAAGCATGTCAAGGAGCAGGCTTCGATCTCTGGTTGGCTCCACAATGAGGCCCTTATTCACTCCCATATATTTCTCATTAAGATGTGTGTTTGGTTTACCGCCTAGTCAAAATATTCCAAAATTCATCTCTCTAGTTTCATTCTAATATCTCTTTTTATTTAGTTCCCAATCTGTCCTTTTCATTCGCTCACCTATTTGTTACATCAAATAAATTGGGTAACATAACAACCCCTTTCAATTGACAACAATTTCCCTTTTTGTAGGGTTAAATATTGACAATTGTTGATAATGGTTGTATGTTACATCATGTTCTAATTGCCATACTACTTTTTGCTGATGATGTGGTCCTCCTCTCTCTCACCCCTGATGGTCCACAAACACCTTGATGCTCTTGCTCAATTTTGCGAGTTTCACCAATTGGTGGTCAACATTAGTAGGACTAAGGTCATGGTCTTCGACACCTCCAAGGATGTTCTTTCTATATTTCAGTTCCTCTACAGCATGGAGCTTAGCAGATCACAACTATTTACACCTACTTAGGTGTGCAGTTTATTGAGCCAGCTTTTGCCCAAAGCCTGCCTTACAATCATGTATTTTTAAGGGGCATGCCTCACTTCTTGTTTTGGAGCGCCAATGATTTCAGATACATTCTCAAGATATTCCTTCAAATATGTGTTTCTTCAATGCAGTCAGTAAAGCCACAGTTCTTTATGGGTTAGGGGCCATAGTCTAGGACCTAGGTAGTGGAAACATATTGAGAGCGTCCAGACAAACATGCTTCTTCGTATGATCCATTATAAACAGACAGTTTACCAGTGCATCGTTCAAAGCCAAATATGCTATACTTTCTACATTCATGACTTGGATCCTTAGGCAATTCAGCCTCTAGTCTGAGACGTCTGGCCCTTTTTTCTTTAGAGTTGGCAGCCTCCTTGGGTCTCACTATGCATCGACATGTAATGCCAAGAACATTTCGCTCCATCAACATCTCTATCGATAGACTCCCCGCTATAAATACTTCTTCGATGCACCTTTGCATCTTCTTCCCCAACAAAAGTGATCAATAGAGTTGTTAAAGAAAACGTACGAATGGTACATCCAAGTCACTTGGACCTCTCCTCCACAACCTCTCAGCCCAAATAGGGCCTTATATGTTGCGGATTTCTTATATATAATAAATTTTAAAATTGTTCAATCTAACCATCTCAAGCACCATTGGTCACATGGCTTAAGGATCTTGCTTGGCCAACTGAGGGTGTGCTCCCATCAATTAGGAGTTGAAACAAATCACCATATTTTGTGTGGTGAGAGAACCTGTCTTTGTTCCCTCCAAAAGGTAGAGACCAAGGAGACTTTGTTTTCAAGTGTCTCATCTACTATGAGGTTCAGCAAAGATATCATTCTCTGTTTAGAGACTCGAGAGGTTTTTTATCGACCCTCCACTACCATGATGACCTCGTACGGTACCCCTAGAGCTAGGGTCTCCTTTCATCCATACTTACCAAGTTCAGAAATCCGGATCCATTATGGAGGGCAAAAAAATCTGAAAATACAGAATTCTTGAAAAGGTTTAGAAAAATCTGTTCCGAAATATATACATATATGTGTGTGAGCATAATTTTATAAATATGCAAAATTAGCAAATATAATGAAAAACGTTAATAACGTAATATAAAATCGTAGTATTATATGATATCTATGGTTTGTGGTCTTTTTTTTTCTGTAGAAAACCTAAAAAAAATAATTGGAAAAAAAAAGGGCCAACCCAGACGAACTTATCCAAGCTGGCTTAAAAACCCGGATCCAGCTGGATTAGGTAACTATACTTTCATCCCATCATCATAACGGTTACAAGCACGAAGCGCCCTTGGGATGTTGTCAATTTACATACAAAAAGCGACAAAGCAATGAGACAATGCTCATCCTTGCATACCACCACTCAGGCACGCAGCGTTCTTACTCTCGATCTAGGCATAGTGGATCTACTTCATTTAAATGTCAAGGGCCTTCTAACCCCCTAGCCCACAATTAAGGTTGCGAGGGTAGGCACACAATCCTAGTTTCTTCTCTGCCACCGATCGTTCCTCAACCTTGGATGTTAGGAAAAATTCTACAAGGAATACCTTGCTTCCTCCTAGGACTGTCCAGTCAGGCACTCATCATCCCTAGCCATTTTGTGACGAACATTATAAGGGCTTGCATTGGCAATTTCGCAATGGTTGACGATGATATCGTTAGTTCTTTTGGCCTACGCCTTGATACTATATGCAACAATGTTGTTTTTCAACCTTGGTCACACGTTTTGATCTTCCTAGACTCCATGTTCATTGCTTCATAGCCTAAAGTCTTCTTACCCTAGTTCATGTAACCACTTATAATTTCAAGTCCCATTGACCTAATTTGTCATTTGTGGATATTAATATAATTTCTTACTTTCAAGTTATCTTCTTAATGTCAACAATTTCTCTTTTAATAGGGTTACATATTGTATATATTTAATAAGAGTTCTCGCTTTTAATAGGGTCAAATATTGTATTTATTCAATTACATAGATTTCTACTTTTTAACAAGGGTCGATTACCTTATTTATTCTCGGGGTTAGGTCATGTGACAATCTATTGACAAAGTTCATTTTGGGGTTGTGCAATGCTCGTCACAAGCCATGGTGACCTATAGAATGAATTAATGAAAGGATAATAAATGCCAACATGACCAAAAGAGGTAAATGGGACAAGTGTATGACAAGGCATTTCACAAATACAAACACCAAAACATAAAATAAATCAAAATATATCTAAAGTTGAAAAGAACTAAATCTTAAGGATAACAAGTAGACAAATCCTATATAGTGTAGAGTGTCATTTATAAAAGCATCCTTTTGGTAGATTATTACAACAATTTGCAAATATGAAGAAGAGTTAACTCACTCTTATTGTCTAAAACAACAATTCAAATGTGGGCACCAACTGCCAACCAAACAATGTCATCTAGAGAATGGCATCAGCTGCGAGGGCCATTCACTGCTATTTAAAATTGTCACTGGAATCTTCTCCTTCACTAAATAAGGATAGCATTCAAGACTACCTTCCTCCTATTTTTATAAATTCCATTTAAATGGGGCAATGTTTCAAATAAGGTATAAGAATATGTTAAATTTCGTTTGGAGACAATCCGATGTGACATCAACCCGACTTCATATTTTTATCTTTGTTCTTGCTTGGTACCCAAATTAAAACCCAAAGCATGAATTCATGTCGCAATGTACCTTTGATAGAATATTCATATGCAAGCTATTCATCTACTATTTTTTTGATTGCATTTCCTACAAAGAAAGTAAGTTATGCAGAGCCCTTCATGACGTCTTCCTATTGTAGATTCTCCTCGAGCAATAAATTTTATCTTATAATTAAGAAACTCCCTGATGGTGGCATTACAAGTACGTTTGGTGGACAGGCAGATTTAGGCATGGGTTTGAGATATCCCTTCACAACATGTAGAGGCTAGCTGGTTTGCACGTGCATCAAAGAATTGAACTTTGTAAGCTTATCATTCAGTTAGGCAGCCTTCAAATTCCAACTATTTGGGTTGAACTTTTTCGAGTTAACCTACTGCCTTTCCAACTTGATATTGATCATGTAAGTATGGAGGTGAACATTAGCATGTGGGGATCTCGTATGCAAAGACTGAGTGAATCAGTGGTTTAGTTTGACTTTATAGCCCTAAAAAGTGTTGTGGGCATAAATAGGCGTACACTTTATTAAAAGGCCATCAACTGTATTTTAAAAATCTTGGAAGGAAGTTTGCATACAAATATCAAAACGCATATCACGACAACATTGAAAACACTTTGAAGACCTGCATTGTCATTTACATCATCATCACCAAAGAAAGTTTTTAGTTTGAAGATGTCTGAATTGTCATTTCAGAGCCTAAAGCCCCTACAGCCCAGAGTATGGAGGCTTGAGAGCGAGTGCCCCTCTTTAATATTGAGAGTGTGATGTATTTAATTTTGTAATATTGTAAACATTGGGCATTGAAATATTTCTGATATTATGCATAATTTTTTATGCTATACAGTTTCAAACTTTTTGAAATTCAAAACTTTGGCAAACCTTTTACCTTCTCAAATCAGTACTTTTTGAACATTGTTAATATGATGTATACTATTATTTAATATGTATAAGGGACGTGTTTATCACATGTAACCCTTTGTATGTATGCTCTGTTACTTGTAAATTTTGAACTTTCTTCTATGGCTTTTTTGAATAAATATATTTTTTTAGAACAGAGTAAAATCTACTGGCACGGAATGATGCACCAAAAAGCCATGATGACTTGGATAAAAAGAATGATCAAAGCCATGCAAAAGCAAAGTGAACCATACAAATGCAAATTCAGGACCATTAAAAAAAATGGAAAATAAAAGATCTATACATTCTGCACTCAAGTTTATGATATGATGGGGTAATAAATGATCTAGACAGAAAGATAAGCCATGTGTAACTGGACCTATGAAAATCAACGGCAAGATATTTGGAGGACATAACTCATACATGAAGCCAAAGCAAGGCCTTCTCTTCAACTGAATACAGAGTTCTAGGGAAAATGAAACAAGATTTGTATGCTGATTTTAATTGACTCTACGAACAGCAAAAAAAAGGCATCAAACCACTTTCCGTGGACAAGCGAACAGCCCATGTTGAACGTGTGTTTTAGCTACCATAGTATGTGACAGCAAAAATGGGAAGACATCAAAAGAAGTAACTAATGGCACAAATAAAAATAATCGTCATATGGAGGTCACAACAGATGGTTCTATCACTACACCATAACCTCTAGAGGTTTAAAGATAACTCTTGCTACCATAACTAAAGCCACAAATGAAGATCTTTGTTATCACCTAAGTCACAAGATTCGTGTTCATGTTCGACAAGAATCAAATTCGAAACAAGATTCCCAGCCAACAAAATTCAAGAAAAAAACAAGAATCAAATTCGACACAAGTTTGCCAGCCAATAAAATTCAAGACAAAAATTGTGATTAAATTCGAATAATACAAATCTGTATGTTTTATTATTTTTATTATTGAAAATACTAATAAATACACAAGATTGTCAAAATAGATAAATATTACCAAATGGCTTCAAAAACTATGTTAAAAGATGTAAAAACATATAAATCATGATAAGTTGATCAAAATAGAACACTACCAACATGTGAAATCACAATTTTAAAGAAGGTTTCTATTTTCACAAAGTTATAGTCCAAATTCTAAAGCATTTAACACTTTTGTCAAACTTCCTATGAACTACTCCCTTCTTTTCACATCAAAAAAACTCGTAATCATCAAGAGCACTTAGTTGTGTTGGCTCAATATCATCATTACCAGATTCGCCGTTGAATTCATCTTGTGAAACTAAGTCAGAATTATTTGCATCTACTGTGTCTTTTGAAACGAATTGGAGGTTTGAAAACAAGGTAGACGAGTTTCTTGTAGTTTTATTCATATACAACTGCAAATTGTTGCCAATATAAACAAGTTATTCCAACCTCCCAAACAACAACTTGTTCCATTTCTTTGATTGAATGTGATCAAAGAAATTCGACACAAGTTTGCCAGCCAATAAAATTCAAGACAAAAATTGTGATTAAATTCGAATAATACAAATCTGGATGTTTTATTATTTTTATTATTGAAAATACTAATAAATACACAAGATTGTCAAAATAGATAAATATTACCAAATGGCTTCAAAAACTATGTTAAAAGATGTAAAAACATATAAATCATGATAAGTTGATCAAAATAGAACACTACCAACATGTGAAATCACAATTTTAAAGAAGGTTTCTATTTTCACAAAGTTATAGTCCAAATTCTAAAGCATTTAACACTTTTGTCAAACTTCCTATGAACTACTCCCTTCTTTTCACATCAAAAAAACTCGTAATCATCAAGAGCACTTAGTTGTGTTGGCTCAATATCATCATTACCAGATTCGCCGTTGAATTCATCTTGTGAAACTAAGAATTATTTGCATCTACTGTGTCTTTTGAAACGAATTGGAGGTTTGAAAACAAGGTAGACGAGTTTCTTGTAGTTTTATTCATATACAGCTGCAAATTGTTGCCAATATAAACAAGTTATTCCAACCTCCCAAACAACAACTTGTTCCATTTCTTTGATTGAATGTGATCAAAGCAACTCCAATTTCTTTCACAAACTTATAAACTTGTTCCCTGACACAATATTCTAACAACAAAGCCTTATAGTTCACGAGTATATGCTCCATAGGAACTCCACCATCTATGTCCAACAACACTTGGACGTGACATACCATACTTGGCTGCTAATATTCCAACCATCCCTTCTTTTGACTTGTATTTCCAAATTGATCCCTAATTTTACTTGGAACTATGAAATCTGGTTCAAACCTCCCAATGGCTTCAAAAAGCCCACTCATGACTTTGTAACCGGCTTGTTTGTCTATATGAAATAGTTTAGTCTCCAAAGAGCAAGTTGTTGCATACAAAGGAATGAGCATCGTTTTCCATTTTGAATCAATTGTATCCCATGTCGAATCCCTTGTCAAATCTGCTCTTAATATGCTGATTATGGACCTTAGGAATTTTGTCAAACACTTGTCTCACAAAGTCTGAACTTGCTGTTGTAATTTTCTGAGTGTTTTACAATGATGCAACTTGACTAGCTACGTAATAGAAATGAAATGCAAGATATTTTACATTTCCCAATGTATATAAATGACTGAAAATGATGCAAATCTTCACCTACAGCTGAAAGACATTTCGACAAACAGCTTGCATACTAACTCCAAATTGAGACAATGACATTATAACTTTGGTATTTTGTCAAACATATGGCGTGCATCTTCAATCTGATCTTATTACCAATAATGATTACAAAGTAATGGAAGGCTGATCGCCCTTAAAGACAATGCAAAAGTATACTTTGTTGCCTAAAATGAATGCAACTATAGCCAACTATAAGGCAGTGGCTTAACAATGTTTTGATGCCTAGATTGCAATGATAAAATGCAAGAATAGAGGAACCTGGAAATGGCTGCGGCGGATGATGAATAGCAGCAATAATAAGTCCACTGATTTTGCTTTAGAACTCATCCCAATTGGTCCTCAATGGCAGCGCCTACACTCTTCAATGATAGCCGACCCTCTTCCTGTTAAACAGAATTTAATTGAGCACCTCAATGACCAAATCATCCCTTCCTTCAAGGCTGCTACTCTAGATGATGACGCCAAAAGGGGGGGCTGCAATTTGCAAGTGAGAAGCCACACAAAATCACCAATAAAGGGCTGCGATCCTTCAATAAGTGTCATGATTTTTACCATGAAATGTGATCCTTATGAAATCGATGCATATACGAGGCTAGGCAAGTGAAAATCTGAATATGTGTATGCAGATAGAACTCTTCCAATGACTGAAATTATCTTCAATGATTTGCACTATGAAATCCACATAAGAAGACTAAAGTATCTCTCTCAAATATCCAACTAGGGTTGATATTTCATAACCAAAAATGGCACTCTAGAGTATTCAAACCCTCAAGCATCTTGCTAAGCATCCAAACTCACCAAAATAGTAGATGTTAACAACTCCCAATCTCCAAATGCCCAGCGAAGCTCCCTTTTTAAAGAATTCACAATCACCTCCAAGAAGCTTCTAGAATTTATTATTATTTTATTCATTGTCTTTATGATTTATTATTTAATTTAGTCACTTTATTAATTTAATTACATATAAAGTTACCTTATGATTTTAATTTATTTTGATAACTTTATAAATAATTAAATTAATCAATTTAATCTATTTTGAGAAAGGGACATTACACCCCATATCTCAATGTAGCTAGCATCCACATTGTTGAATGTGTTTTAAGTGGATTCTTTGCAACGGTCCATGCTTTCATAAAACATACCAAAGACAAGGTTTATCGCCATCAACCATGCGAAGCACTTCAACAATCAATTCACACACTTTTAAAATCTTTGTTGCACTTTCCCAAAAATTGTTGTTTAGAATTATTTGCTCTATGTTCTTTCCTTTAGAACCTTCAGAAAAAACTGAATTTTCCCACTCATCGAAACAAATAACTGGCCATTGAGATGCTTTCTCTTTATCCACTCTCTTCAAAATGATATAAAATGGGACGAATCTTATTTCACCATGTCTCAACAACTCTCTAAATGCATGTTGCTTGTAAAAGTTCAATGTGAGGTGGTGGTTTATGATTAAATTTGCAATTGCTCTCCCTTTGTAAATTGGAGTTGGGAAACTGATTATGAAGTTGTACCCACAAATATTTTGAAGCCCCTGTACAACCCTTTGCCTTGATTTGTTGCTTCAATGTGAGGTGGTGGTTTATGATGAAATTTGCAATGGCTCTCCCTTTGTAAATTGTTGGTTTATGATGATTTTGCAATTGCTCTCCCTTTGTGAATTGCAACAAGCACCCATGGAAATTTAGCCAAGTCATGAAGCAGCAAATCGAGGCAAAGGGTTGCATAGGGGCTTCAAAATATTTGTGAGTACTTATTCATAATCAGCTTCCCAATTCTCACATAATTTATGGCATTATCAATGATAACTTGAACCACATTCTATGCACCCACTTCAAGAATGGATTCCCCAAAGATTTTGAATATATACATAGAGGTCTTATTGGGTTTCATGGCATCAATTACCTTAAACAACACTACACCAATAGGGTGGGCCTCCAAAACATTGATCAATGTCCTCTAACACGTCTAACCATCCATCACTCGATATGGTGCAACCATATGCAATCCAAAAGGCTTTGACCATTGTCAATTTCTCAGTCACCCTTTCTATGGACTTGTTAAAAAGAGTTTTCCTAAAAGCCTCTAAATTAAGAGTAAGTACCCTTTCCAAACTTGACAACTTTCTGAATTGCATTCTTAAAATGTGGATTCCTAGCTACATTGAATGGAATGGCACGTGAATAATACAATTCAACCAATGTATCATCCACATGTTGTTTCTCTATTGATTTCCAAAGATTGTTCAATGTTCCACTCTATGATCCACATATTGTTGCTTTGGGTGTGTTTGAAGAAGAAAACATAAAAGGTGTGGTGAACCTAAACATTATGCTTGAATTCTCTATTTTTTTGTGTTGATTTCTATTTTTTTGCAGTTGAATAGGCTTTGTTTTTGTCTATCACAACGATGACCTTTGGAGTCACCTTTGTGAATGCATTAACACTCCCTCTTGCACCAACCGAGATGCCAAGTAGGTGGTCCATTATCCTTGTTATACTCCCAACAAACAGATGACAACACAAGTGACGTGAAATTATTACCACCGCATGTTACGTGTTTCTATCTTTAGCTTTCAATTTTGGGGTGCAATTGAGTTATGTTTTGAATGTACATGTTTTAGAAGAGAAAAATGTAATCAAAAATAAATAAACAATGAAAATTTAAAATATAAATGATAATGACTCACAATTCGCATTAGCTAAATAATTAAAATATACATATTTAAAAAATATAAATCCTTACAAAAACTGGTTAAAAATAAATTAAAACACCAAAATACTTGTAAAAACTAATTAAAAACCCAAAACCTAATAAAATGAAACTCTGTCCATCGAGTAGTGTTGTAAAGACAATTGGTGTCTCTTGTTAACGAGAGATCCAAGGTTCAATTCTCACTCCATGTTAAGGCAGCCCACTACTCGATGGATTCCACATTAATGAGGTGTCACATGAGAATGGTTCAATCTGTGGGCACACCATGATAAAGCGACCAAAGTGCTTACATTCCCATCTTTAGTATGGTACCATGTAGTGATCAAAAATGAGCCCATCCCACCCCATCCAAGGACTATAAAACTTGTCAGAGAAGTGTGACTCAAAATTTGGCCATAAAAAAAAAAATCAAATATTATAAATTATTTAACAAGTGAATTTTTTTTTTTTAAAATGACCAAAAAAGAGTTGTACTTGATAATGCCCGTCATAAGATATTAAAATATATTTATTTAAAATTGTGTAGCCACCAGACTGACACATTAATATTTGATTGAGAGATATGTGACAGCAGTGAGTCAACGACACTGACACATGCTTTAGAATCAAACGACACATAATCTATGAATTAATGACTGATATTTTATTTGTAGTTGGCAGTGGCACTCGTATAATTCTTTCGGACCTTGCAGCGCACAGTGGCACAGTCACTCGAGTTACCATTTGCATCTTCTTATGCTTGTTGCCATTGTCTGCATTTCCTTCTATCAATTATAAAGATTTGCTAATATCCTTTGCAGCAGCCCAATAACCACGAGCTTTTTGTGGTAGCTATTATGGGGATTAGGTAGGGAAGTAGTTTGCTTAGCTTGGTTGTGAGATTTACGGTTGTTTATATTTGGTTGCACAAGGGAAAATCACATAACTTATGCCTCATGCCTCAATATTGATCAAACCCTAATAATAATGCTAGATCAAGCTTCTAATCCACCAGGGTTCAAATCTCCAACCCCCACAGTGGAACACTGCCCGACTATAGAAATCTTGGTTACGATCATTTTTTGAGAAGATGTGAAGTTATAATGTACTAGTATATTGACGTTTCAAATCTCATGATGTCTTAGGTTGTGGAAACAACATAAATGGTAAGGGGAAGTAGTTTGCGTCAATTGATCTGTGGAAAAAGCCTACATTAAATCCAATTAATCTGTAGTCCTTTTTTCTGCTTTGCATTTAATGGGCTGCCTTTTTTTCCAATTGATTAAGGTTTGTGATGGCTTATATAATTGCACTGCATCTAGATTGGCATTATATGTATTTGTCCCCACACAATACTTGGGTGGCATTATATCTTAATGGTTAAAGTTCATAGTTAATCCTTTAACCCGGTTTTGTTTCCCTGTTTCATTATATCTTACTCAGAGAGTCTATAAATTATAGTTTATATAACTAAAATTTTAATTTACACCTCAGAAGAGATCTCTACATTTTACAAATTTATGTTTTGTTGTAGATTTACATTTACAAAAGAATTGAACATGTGTGATAACTTTGACTTACTTTTATTTCAAGTCATCAAGAGGTAAAATGGAGGAAAGCAACTTTGGCAATACCAAGCACCGATAAACCCAAAAGTTTCCTGAGTGGGCTTGTAAAAAGGTTTGCATAGATTAATAAATACTTTACAATAATGCTAAAACTTGCTAATTGTTTTGATTTTTAAGGAAATGGTTACTAGATTTTATGTTTGTCCCTAAATAATATTTATGTTGCCGAGAAAGGCATACTTTCTAGTATTCTCTATGAAAAGAAATTAAGAGCTACATTTGGGGGGCTTTATAATAGATTATTATATTTTTAACTACTTACATTGGAGAAGAAATTAAGGGCTACATTTGGTGGGTTTTATAATAGATTATTATATTTTTAACTACTTCCATTGGAGCCTTTGCAAGATTTACGACAGGAAAAGTGGCAATACTTGATTTATGGTAATACAAAATCTCACAATAAAATCCAAAGGACAATTTTTTACAATAATATATAAACAATGTGTTGCACAACTATGTTGCCATTTACCTCAAAGTTGTTTAGCTTATTTTTTTAAGTATTTAAAACCATCTCTAATAAATTTGGCCACTTGTTTATTTTATAATTTTATATTTGTTTTAATTTTTTCATTGAATAGGTATATATATTGTGAAAAAATGGCTTCAATTGGTTGTCCTAAGAAGAACAAAAGACAACTATCACTTGTTGATGCATTTAGTATGTGCCTCAAGATTATAATCAACAATGTCATTCCCAAAATGAAGACTTTGATGTTCATCCACATGAAGAAGACTCTGAATCAAATGAAGAAATTTGGGAAGAAGAACAACCATCAAAGAAATGGAAAAGAACATTCAAGTCCAAATGGAAAACAAGATTCCCATGGACTTATGTTGTAAAACACTGCAATGGCGTTGAAAAGATAAAGTGTTCTTGGTGTGTAAAATATAAGAAAGAAACTGCAATTTCTAAAGATGTAGAACCACTTTCAAGTCAACGATCTAAAAACACATGCAAAATTAGAGCCTCATAAATTTGCTATATATCTTTTGGAGGGAGAAAGCAAAAGAAATAGTATTCCAATTATCAAACATATAAAACTAATGGTATGTATTTTTTTGCCATGCATAGTTTACCTTTAGAACTATATAAGCCAATTTGTAACTTGAACAAGTATAAAGACACTCCACACATGCCTCTAACAGATGAATACTTTGCATATATAAATACAACATCTGGAAAAGAGTTTATACAAGCTGCGATGAAGGTATATTGAAAAAAGTTAAAAGATGAGATTTTTCGTAGTCCTTTTTAGTTGATGAAAGTATTGATCAGACTATGGAACAACATTTGATAGTTTATATTACATATTTGACAAATGAACGAAGAGGTCAATGTGTTATAAAATTTATACACCTCCTTCAAATAAATGATAGAACACCTCAATCTATAAATGATGTTGTGATAACTCTGTAACAAAGATGGATTTATCCTTAATGAAGTTAATTCGATTTGGATTTGATGGGGCTTCTGTCATGAGGGGTACATGTGAAGGTTTATCTACTAAGCTTCGTCGAGATGCTCCTCGATTATTAGATATTCATTGCATAGCTCATTGAAAAGCATTAGCAGCAAATGATGTTTCATCATATTTTTCATAGCTACAATTTATCAACAAATTTGCACACAACGCTTATTCATGGCTTGGAAAATCTACTAAAAGTCATGGAGCATTAAGAGAATTAATGGAATCATTTCAAATTAGTAGGTTAGAAGTGTTGCGAATTCATCAAATTAGGTGGCTCTCTAGAGGAAAGATCTTGGAAAGACTTGTCAAACTCATGTCTACTTTATTGAAAGAATGGGAATTAGAGGAGAAAAAAAGGTATGATTTGGCAAAAAAAATTCAAGTTAGATTTTGCATCCATTTACTTGGAGATGTGTGTATTGAGTTAAATAAGTTGAATTAAAAACTCCAAGAGGGTCATGTTGACATTACTTCCATTGGTACTACTATTGACATGCTTAGTAGGAGATTTCAAAGAGACATATTTAGGCAAGTACAATACATATATCATCTTTTTAAAATAGAGCACAAGGAGGAACTCTTGAGTTTGCAGATGGAATAGATACGATACATATACATGCATTGAGATTTGAGAGTTTGCCTAACACACAAAGATCAGGGACACTAAATGATTGCATTCTATTGGAAAAAAGTTTTATGGTGAAAGTTATTGATTCTCTACATATAGGGTTCACATGTTTACCTATATTTAATGCTGCCAAGTTTTTCAATCCTCGTAATTATTATGAGGAAATAGATGATAGAGACCATCACACAAAAAGATGGTTAACATGTTAATGTAAAAAATTTAAAGTTAGGACCTCATCTATTGTGGATACTATCAAATGTTTAGGTGAGATGGATGAAATTGTTTGTACTATTTATAAATCGTACCCAAAAATACATAATTTGGAGCATGGGATCTATGTGGGGGTCAACTTGAATGGTTTAAAGAGTTTCTATGTTTGAATGTTGAAACAGCTATGGCAAGCTATTCTTTTTATTCCAACGAGCACAAAAGAATGTGAAAGAGGTTTCTCAAAGTTAAACAAGATAAAAAATTATAATAAATCTAGACTTCCTTTGAACACATCGGATGTGTTAATGTTTCTCTCCCTTTATGCACCTTATGCTCTAAATGAGGTAGATTGGAATACTATTTACGATGCATTGAAGCATATAAAAGCTCAAAAGCCTCTTCCACTAGACCAATAGATCCATATGTTCCCCACACACATGATGGTCTTTTTAAATGGAAATATGTTCACATGATACAATTTTGAGCCAGCTCCGAAGTATTTTAGCGCCAGATTATAGCATCCTCCAAAGTACTTCAGCTCTGGAGTGTATATTTAGAACTAGCTCGAGTTTTTCAGCTCCAGATTATAGCAACCCCCTGAGTACTCCAACTCCAAAGTGTCCATTTAGAACTAGCTCTGGAGTATTCCAATTCCAGAGTATAACATCCCCTAAGCACTTTAGCTCCTGAGTGTTAATTTAAAAGTAGCTCCGAAGTGTTCATTTAGAACTAGCTCCAAAATCTTTTAGTGCTAAAGTACTTACACGGGTAGTTCCAGAGAATGTCATGGACCTCATTTTGGAATAGATTTACAACACTATATATGTAATGCAGCTCTAGAAGTGTGTTGAGTGCTCTTACTTCTGTTACTTTGAAAGGTTGAGGTAGTTTGCAAGAGCTTCCATATAATTTTCAAAAACTTACTTCGTTAGCATATCTAACCTTGGAGTCTTGATAGGGCTTCTTAGTTTTCCTTGTAATTTTGACAAATATCTAACGTAAAGTCTTGTTGGGGGCTTGGTCTTCCTTGTAATTTGAAAAGTTTTTGCATTAGACTATCTAAACTTGTAGTCTTGCTTCGGGCTGCTCCAGCTTCCAAAAAGACCATTAAAGTTGAAGCGTACTAAAATTTAAAAAAATGATATTTTATTTAACGTATTTTTTAGTAGTGACTGAAAGTTAAAACTAATGAAATTTTAAAAATGATATTTTATTTAACGTATTTTTTAGTACTGACTAAAAGTTAAAACTAATATTTCATTTAACGTAATTTTATTGATGTGTGTACTTAATTTACTCTTGTCAATCGAAGTGCAACTATTTATTACAACTTTTCATCATAGAAGGGTTGGATGAATAAATACCCTTCAACTTGCAATTAAGACCAACACTTCAAATTTAATCACTGGTACCATGGCCTGTGTGGTCAGGTGATCCCATGTTCCCTTGGCAAAAAATAAAATAAAAATCTAAAAACTTATAAAACGTAAAAAAAAATCTAAAATTAAATAAACACTAATAACATTTCATTAAAAATTTAAAGCCTATTTACATCTAATAAAAAATATTATATTAAAAATTAAAAACCTTTTTAAATCTAACAAAAAATAAATTTTAATAATTTTGAATTAAAGATTAAAAACTAAAAATCCTAAAACTAAATACCTAACTTACCAATTCAGGTTCAGTTCGGGCTCGGTTTCAAATAATTAAGTTCATTTATACAACAATTTTTTTGGGCCAATGGTACCACTTGGGTTCAATCGTACAAAAAGCATAAAAAATAAAAAATATTGAAATTTTAGCCTAATAAATAGGAAATTAGTGATATTAACCATAGTAACCACATTAGCCAAATTTAATCGTAGAAGTTCGAAATTCGCCAAACGACAAGAAAATCTTTGAAATTCATTCAAATTCGTGATTAAATTTGGGATTAAATCTGTGATTAAATTCATTAAAATTTGTTCAATGCGTAATTAAATTCAGTATTTGGTATCCAACATACTTTTCATAGTTTGTTTATTTCAATGAATTTTGGAAAGATTTTGTTCTATTTGAAAATGACATGAAAACCCTGAGTCTGATTTTCCTTGTATGCTTTTCTTTTGAGTCAATGTGGAATTTAGGAACGCAGATTATCATTAAATCATTTTGAACAAAACATTAATAACTTTAATGAGATACTTGATGGAAACTTGAAAGTTAATTTGACATGTTTATTTATATGAAATGTGATCTTTTTTTAATGTTGGGTTGATATATTTTTAAAAATAAGTATATTTCTATCAACGGAATTTAATCGTGAATTTTACCTCAAATTTTTTAGTTCCAAATTTTTTCAGATTTTTTTCCTCGGCGAATTCAAACACAAATTTGAATGTGGTGACTATGATATTAACCACATAGTATGCATATGGGCTCCTCAATCAGCGTACGTAAATGATTAGAATGTTGCTTGATGAAGCTTCGACCTTAGATCAGCAATAGAAATAAGTACACAGTGAGCACATGAAAGGTAAGTGTTTTGCTTTTGTGTTTTGTTTTTACTATGTGTTATTTTATCTTATGTTTGTGTTTTTCACTTAATTTTTATGGTTTGTAATGTGTTTTTTATTATTTTTAATCATTGTTTAATGTCAAATTTTGAAAAAAAAAAAGATAAAATAAAATAAAATAAATGTTTTTACACTTGGGTTCTGCCCAGGTTCGTCTTGTGCGACCCACAAGAACCAGAATGAACCCAAGGTCGCCTAGGAAGACCCCAAGACATTCCCAAGCAAGACCAAAAGCAAACCCAAATCCAATATGTGCCCATGCCAAGTTCCTCTATTGTTTCTAACGAATTGACATCATAGTTAAATACTAATACTAAATTACTAGTATCGCATGGGGACTTGTCTCCTACCACCAAAGACGTGTCTCAGAGACTAGTACTCGTCTTAGAGACTGCATTTAGAGTTTTAATTTTTAAATATCTTTTTTACTCTTGACCCTAGATATGATGAGATATCGAAGACAATTATCAGTATAATTACTCATATATTGTGGAGATCTAAATTCTTTACTTGCAGAAGTCATATATATATATATATATATATATATATATATATATATATATATATATATATATATATAAAAATAGTGCAGATCTAAATTCTTTACTTTTAGAAGTCACACACACACACACACACATATATATTGTCATCTCTGAGTACCTATCTCCTACTTTCTAAAAACTACCATACCCATCCCTGTCCCTATCTCCACATACCCGTCTCTTGGTAACCTATGATACCAATCCGTTAGAAATAGCAGAGGAACCCGGCCTGGACACGTATTGGATCTGGGTTCAGGTTCAGTCCTACCTAGGAACGGCCCCAGTTTGTCCTGGGCAACCCAAGTTTGTCACATTCTTCTGCAGAAGAACTGTGGTTGCCTAGGATGAACCTGAGTAGAACACAAGTGTAAAAATGTTTTTTTTTCCTTTATTTTTTCTCAATTTTTGACTCAAAAAAACGATTAAAAATAACAAAATACCATTGCAAACGCTAAAAGTTAAGTAAAAGACAAAAACAAAGGACAAAATAACACAAATGATAAAAACAAAACACATGCAAAAACACTTCCCTCTCATTTTCTCATTACATACTTACCTTCCATTGTTGATCTAGGGTTGAAGCTTCATCAAATAACATTCTAATCATTTCCCTACGCTAATTGAGGAACCCATATGCATATTGTGGTTAATGTCACTAATTTCCTATTTATTAGGCTGTAATTTCTATTATTTTTATTTTTTATATATTTTATGTATAGTGGAACCCAACCCATACCCAAGGAAAAATAAAAAATCATCGTATCATTGAACCCAAACCAAAGCCGAATCAATAACTTAGCTAGTAATTATGTAAATTACTAAATACTAACTAAACACTAAATAGCCAAATATTAACTAAATGCATATGTTACTGGATATGCCCCCTACTGACACAAATACAATACGTATCTGGTACATATCCGGTAGGGATATGCCCTGGCTAGGCAAAAGATACCACAAAGACCCTATGGGTACCTAGGATGTATTCAGGCATACACAAAAGGTTCCTACGGTACCCTACGCATATGCAGTCCATATCTAGGCAAAAAAAAGAGTTTTTTTTCAATTTTGCTTAATTAAAAGTCAAACATGGTCCAAAAAAAACAATTAATAAGAAAATAAAGTCTACTCTCAACCCTAGAAGCAGCTTTCACACTCATTTTATCAAAATAAACAACACGTTTCCCTTTCATTGCATTTTTACCTCTCATTGCACATTTGTTCTCTAATCTTCATTTTTTCAATTGCTTAGGAAAGAAACTCCGTATTTTTACTAGTCTTACACTATTACCTTTACCCATTTGGTGCCAAGGATTTTGAGGAGCTTGCAATGAAGAGGATTGTTGATTTAAGGTAGATCTTCAATTTTGTGGTTTTTTTTCTCTTTTTGTTCCCTTTTTTTTTTTTTTTAGTTACAAACTTATAAATGTTTGTAACTAGTTTTAATTTTTTTTTGTTATTCTTTCAACAAATACCTTAAATATTAATAGCAATTTTATTCTTTTTGGACTAGGGGCTATAGGGATTTGCCAAAGTGTCTCACTCTGCAAGTGATAGTTCAATGGGCCAAGGGATAGCATTCAAAGCCAATCTGCAAGCACTCCTTTGAAAGTATGTGACAATGTTAGAACAGTGGCTAGGCGGAGGGTGTTACCTTTGGCTTTGCTTAGAATGTAAATTAAAATAAAAGAGCTCATATAATCGGGTGAAAGCCCATTTTGTGTGTGATTCCTAGGTCTAGAATCAAAGATTGTGGGAGGGCACACATAAATGGAAACCCAAGACAGGGCCTGCCATAGACAAAGCTCCTTGCATGCATCAAAAAGCAATAAGTATATGCCATTATTTTCATAAAATCAAAACATCCTTTAAGAAAGAAAGGATCTACATCTACTGAGCCACCTATTGATCCATCTTATGCTAATGTCATGACCCTATCACACCCATTTTTTTTACACCTGTCATGACCGCAGAGGAAGAGGATTCACATCTTAGTCGCAAGAGAACAAAAGATGCAAGCCCATTGGAATGGACATTCCAAAATCAATCCAAGGACATAGCAGAGCAAAACATCACACGTGTTTACACATGTGGGTTGTCACTTAATGTTGTTAGATCACCATACTGACAAGATACGGTGAGATTTGCTAATGATACCTCTTAAGAGTTCACCGGCCCAGGGTATGAAAAAGTGCTCGCCACCTTGTTGACAAAAGAAAGAAAACATGTTGAAAACCCATTAAAAACCATCATGGATTCATGGATCAAAAAATGGATGTCCATTGTTTTTTATTGATGAAAAGATAAAGCAAATAGGCCATTGATTAATGTGGTCGCAGTATGCCCTAAAAGGGCAATGTTTTTAAGGGTCGTTGATAGTGAGGGGCAACTGAAGGATGCACGATTCATTGCCGACATCTTGATAGAGTCCATTGAGGCGGTGTGGCCTCAAAATGTTGTCCAAGTTGTAACAAACAACGCAAAAAAATTGCAAAGTTGCAAGCATGATGGTTGAGACAAAGTATGAGCACATATTTTGGACACTTTGTGTTGTTCATTTCCTCAACCTTGTGTTGCAAAATTAGGGGACCAAAATTGACTAGATTGAACAAGTCTATGAGAAGGTGAGTAAGATCCAAATGTTCATAAGCAACCATCATATGTCCCAAGGCATCTTCAGGGCCTTCTTGAAATTACATTTGTTGAAAGTAACTTTTTTTAATCATTCATGAATTAAGTATATTTTTAAGTTAATTTTGTAAGTTTGTAATTTGTAGGATTTTTATTTTTGAATTTTTTTTAATCTAATTGTTTTAATTTCATATTAGGTTGTTGAGACTCAGTTTGCCTTACACACAATCGTCTTGAGACAACTGGTCAAGGTGTGTGAGGCATTGAACAACATGATTATTAACAACCTTTAAAGTGTATGGAGGTAGGCAAACATTGAGAGGGCCACAAGTGAAAGGGTGGATTCTTGATAATATATGGTGGAAACATGTGGAGTATCTGCTCAATTTTACTGAGCCCGTAGTGATTATGTTGAGATTTGTAGATATGGATCATCCATGTTTGGGTGAGATTTATGATGAAATCAACTCAATGATTGAGAAAATTAAGTCCATCATAAATATCAAAGAGCAAGAAAATTAAGTCCATCATAAATATCAAAGAGCAAGATCCTACGAAAAGGTTCTTCAAGGAAGTGCAATCGCATCTCATTGAAAGGTGGAACAAAATGACCACCCCATTGCATCTTCTTGTTTTTACCTTTACTCATAAATACTACAGCACAAAGATCGTTTCTTTACCCATGAAGATCGCACCATATAGGGATATTGAGGTTCGTGAGGGATGTCGGGAGCCATTCTGTAGACTCTTCCTTGATCTAAAAGTATAAGACAGTTATAGGAGAGTTTGGGCATTTCATAACCTCCACGGGTTACTCCCTTGGCACTCTTCATGACAAGTACAAGAACGATGCTCATATGTGGCAGTACCTTCATGGGCAAGCATCCACCCACTTCTAGCGACTTGCAATAAAAATTCTATCAGAAGTAAGATTTTTATTTTTTTTAACTCTCTACCTTTATTTTCAACATTTTGTTTTAGCTTTTTACTCTTAAAAATTTTAATTGACTTTGCGGCTTGCCTCAATAGGTTGCAAGTTCATCCTCAACTGAGCGTGACTAGGGTACCTACACCTTTATCCACTCAGTTAAGCACAATAAGTTGGTAGCAAACAAGGTGGAGGATTTGGTCTATGTGCATTCCAACTTGCACCTTCTCACACACAAACAAGATGATCACAAAGGGCAACAAAGTGTTGGGATGTGGACCCAGAGACTATAAACTTGGATGCCTTCGTTGCCTACCTTTCATTGCTCGACACGCAGCTAGACAATGCTTTGCATGACCTGCATAGTGGAGCTAGTGGGAGTGGCATTGCTACTGCTTGTGGTTCTAACGAACAACATGATGATGCTCTTAATGAAGACAGTGAAGTCAAAGACAAATATGAATATAGTGAATAATGAATATGTTGACTTGTCTTTATTTTTAAATTTTGTCCGTAAATTGTAACATTTGCAATTTTGCACTATGTGCTTGTTATAAGACTAATCTACGTTCGACCATTGAATATTATGATATTTGGCATTAAATTATTGGTATGTTTTGTAGTTATTTAGCTTCTTTTGTTTCCTCTATGCATATTACGTGGTTAATTTTGCTTATATGGCTATATTTTTTATATTTTTTAGTTTTTATATATATTTTTGTACAATCATATCCAAAAACATATCCAGGGCCCCAAAAAAATTGTTGTATCCACTATTTGATTCCTGTACCCATATCCGTATCGGCTACTTAGCTAAATACATACTAAATTAGTATCTTACTAACTAAATATAACCAAAGTACATATACTAACTAAACTACAAATTCTAACAACATACTAATAAATTTCAAGAAATAAGAAAAGAAGAAGAAATAAAACTAACCTAAAGTTTCTAAACTCTAAAATCCTCATAAACATTAAGGTAACACTAAAAACCCACGACTGTGTCGGAATGGACCACAGGGCAAGGAACTTTCACTGTCCACCCTTCCACAACTTCAAACACTTTCACTGTCTATGGTAAAGGCTTTGAACACTATAGATGCACAAACCCATAGATTAGTCTACAAAACACACACAAAAAATCTGCTAACGATGTTCTACTTTGACAACTCTTATGGTTTTCAGCTATGACACCTCTTGGTTAGAATTTGTTGTGGATGTTCAAATCTAACAACTAGCTATGATGGCTCTCTACAAAGTCTTGGCTATGATGGCTCTACCAGGCATAACTCAAAAACGCCTACACGACAATTACTCAGCAGCCCAAAATTTTGACTCGTGCTCGGGACTCGGCAATTACCCTGTAAATTGTTTGTTACTTGCAAAATATATAAATTCATAAAATAAACTAACATAACATGTAAAACACTATTAAAAAGCATGAGAAATGAATGGAGAGAACATACGAGTATATTTTTTATTAGTTTTCGACCAAAAAAAGAGTTCAATGCTCAGTTTTAGACCTAAAAAAAATATGCTGCTCATAGAAAATGTGCCCTTTTAATTTCAATATCTATTATCAATAATGAAACTAAGCCAGCTGCCAAGGTCGATTCACAGCTCACTGTTTTGATTCTTGAAGAAGCGAGCTAAAATGCAGACTAAATATGTTCTAAAACCCAGCACAATGGCACAAATGCAGGCTGAAACTGTTCTATAACCTGTGGTTATTGGCAAATATGCAGACCCTTGGCAGTGACAATGAAGCGACTAAAGTTCTGAACCATGAGATTCAAAGTCCTTGGCAAATCTGATTTAAAACAAAAGGTTACCCAATGTCAATCACACAGCAGCAAGAAGTAGCACAAATCACGAAATCAGCGCAAAAAACACTAGAAAATCATGACGCAATGAGCAAGATGACATTTTTTGGTGCTAAAATTTATAAAATCGATATACCCAAGTAGCAGGCAATTACTGGCATTTTTTTGTGAGTAATTAGTCACCAAAGACTGCAAGTAACTACCTGCTACTTGACTCGCTGTACTGCGGCCAGGTACTCAGCTAGTGAAAATTTTGAGGGTAATTGCAAGTGACCGCTGTGGAACTGCATGTTTTAAATCAGAGCTTGCAAGGATTAAAGTTTTAACTCCACTCTCGGTTTTGATGGCTTTTACAGCGATAAAAATTCACTCTGGCTTTGGTTGCAGATTAATCTCTCCGGAGCATTTATAAACTTGTAGTTAATAGGAGGGATTAAATGCCATTATATAAAAATTCAAACCCCTAACCCTAGCCCACCCGAAACCTAATAAAAAAAGTTCAAAAAAAAAAAACTGACCGAACTTTGATGATTTTTTAGGGTTTTGACCAAAATCTTAAAAAAACTCAAACCGTACAAAGTTAAAGCTGAATTTTAACCTTTTTTTGTGTTCATATTAAAAATGCCGAATTCCATATTTTTTTCATTGGAATTTGGCAAATTCTGAGACTTAGGTTATAACCATAAATAGGGTTGTATCTTAAGATATTCATCGGGGAGTAAAATCTTACCCAACTAAAGGAAAAAAATCCTCACGCAAAGCCATCACCAATTTAACACCATTCAACACAAAGCCTGTGAGATTACAACCAAAGTTCTATGACATGAGCGAAAATATCTTGCCTCAAAAAGGAAATTACAAAACGTGTTGTGGCTTTCACTCAAAATCCTAAATCTGACAGAAAATCATAAATGACCAGTGACATGAGTACCAACATTGACATTTATATTTACTGTTAAGTAACAAAGCCTACAAAATCCAGACCAAAGATATGTTAAGCTACATTTAATATAAAAAACACACGATAATGATACAAGCAATTGGCAACCAAATACTAGGAATGACGTAACCTTACACTCTGGGAACTATTTTGAAGCTTGGACATTTTACTGATATACTTTTCTACACATTAATTCAGACTGGTGGATTTACCTTATCCTAGTAAACAGGTTTTTGACCTTTAAGGAATTTTATAATTGTTTTCTATGTTTTCTTTTTTAGGGGAATGCTTTAATCAACTCTTTTATCTGGACTATGCTGTAACATTCAGTACCATAGACAGATTCTGGTCATTTATAAATACCAATATAGTTTCTTTCTTTCTACACATCATAATATGTTAAATAAGTTACACTTAGAAAAAGCCTACATTGAAATTGCTAATGATGCAAAAAAGAAATATTAATACCAAAAACTTTTGGATTTCATGCTTTCAACATACTAAAGCGGTATCACAAGATTTACAATCCTGTATTCAGATATGCATTATCATACATCTAATCTAAAAGTAAATAGTAACTCTTTTACAAAAAAAATGCCACACATCCTTTATAAATTCTATAGAACCAACTTACCCTTCGAGCGCCACTTTGAAAACTACGAAAGTAGTTAATAAGCTCCTCCCTTCTCAATTCCTCATCATAAACTTTCCTCTTAACTGCATCTAATAATACCTGAAGACGCATTCTACAAGTAAGTCATACAAAGAGATATATAATGTGTTTTACTAGGTGTAAACATTTTTTGAATGGCATATCATATGATTTCGTGTGCAATTGACCATCTCAAAGAGGAATTTAACCTCATATGCATTTTGAAGCTTCTTGAAAGCTTCCTCTGCTTTTACATTGCCCATATTTTTGTCAGGATGAACCAACATTGCCTGTCCAATCAGATCAATTTAAATCAATAATGGTTAGATTTCATGACATGACATACTAGCAAATAATGATTTTACGCTGACCCAAGATGTTATAAAGATTTCTAAATTGATAACACAAAATTGGAGCTGTTTTCTTTTAATAAGTATTGTGGTAGAGAAAACACCTTTTTCCTGTACTCTCGCTTCAGAATAGCAACATCTATGTTATCATATCGAGGAAAACCCAACACAGCATAATGGTCAGGGCTATCCAAAAGTCGAATCACCTCTTCTTCAGAAGTTGGATCTCCTCCTCCCAATCCACTAGTTGAAGGCCCTTCATGGTTATCCACAGACTGGCTGCTTTGAGAGCTTTCACCAAATGATCTGTGAGAAGCAAAGTTACCTTGTTCACTGGAAGGACCACCATATCCAGATCCATTAGAGAAATTCCTCGCCCCACCGTTAGTTGACCCAGCTTGTTGATCAAAACCTTTCCCGTTACTGTCATTTGCGCCACTCTTCAGAAAGTAAATCAATATGTCACCAGATATGAAGGCCAGGTTCATACAGAAAATAATGCCAAACCATCCAACATGACATTTGGCAGAATAGATGGAATACAGAACTGTGATCAGAAGGGCTAGATGTTCACGGTTCAGAGACAAAATGATACCTGCTCATTCAACATTACCCCCAGATATGACTCAACATTACCACCAGGTATGACTCTCATTGTCCATCCTACCAAACATTAAAGCAAGATATATGCAAGCAGCTTATCAACTTTAACATTTATGTGATTCAGCTAAAAATTAAAGTAGTCCAGTTACATTTTGATTTGCTTATACTTAACAGGCAGCTCGTATGCCGGCTGCTCTTTTTTAAAGCTTATACCATATCAATATATCAGATATTTTTAAATCAAAAAAAGAGTTACAGTTTGGCTGTCTTTTGTGTTTTTTTAGCAGATCGCCAGTAGCAACACAATTAAGCCAAGATTCTGAGTTTGTAATCAGCTTAAGGACAACACAAACCTAATACCTGGAAAAAACATGCATGCATGAACAAACGGAAAAAAATGAAAGTAATAGTGGAATTTACAACACAAACCTACTACCTGGAAAAAACATCCATACATGAACAAACAGAAAAAAATGAAAGTAATAGTGGAATTTATCTTTCACTGTCAAAGGTATTGAAGATACCCAGTTACTCTTCATAATTTCTTGTAGCAAAGATGCAAGAAGGAAAGTTAAGCTACAAAAAGGTATCAATTTAAGAAAACTTGCAATACCTGCAATTATCATCAGTAATCCTGTCATCCAAAAGCTACCGTGCATCCATAGAACCACAGCCCCCAAAACAGCCATTGTTGAAATTGCAGCAGCATAACCAACAAAAAATGCTACTACACACACCGCCGCCTGAGTCAATCAATCCGTATATAATCATAAACATGTTTAAAAAATTACGAAATAAGAAAACATCGTTGAAATTAAATGCAAAGAAAGTGAATACCAACTATTAGATATTTAATGTTTTAAAAGTCCATAAGATGAGAAACGATAGCTTCTGTATGTAAACGGGTAGAGAGTTTTTCATTTAGTCTTGAATATCAGGTCAGATAAGTCTTGAGTTTTTTAAATTTAAACGCAAACTCGTGAAGTTCGTTACATTAGCTGATACAAACTGCATAAAAGAAGCTTGATATTGTTAAGAACCTCATGAGTTTAATGAAAGATTCAAGAGAGTTTGAATGCCCTAGAAGAAGCTTCCTCAATGAAATATTGAAACACAAATCAAAACGATATTTCTTGCAAGTTGAAATGTTTCTAAAAACTTCCTGAAGATAAGAAATATTTAGTAATGTAACAGTAGATGCCATGTTTCTAGTATTTAGTAATCTTATGAGTTCATACCAAATTTCCACAAGAACATTTGATTGTTACTATCATCAGCCACATCAGCAGCAACTTAATGAACAAATAGTAAGTAACAAGCGTTACGGAAAAAAAAAATAGCATTTTGCCAGTCTTACAAACTACAGTGCATTAGAAACAATGTTTTCTGTCTAATTTTTTTATTTTTTTATTTCTATGTTCTCTAGGGATGTCATACATGTTACAACCTTTAATCCCTTGCAAACTCTAAGCTAGCCATTTTAACTCAAAAACGAGGGATTTCCTGATTCATTTCTAGGCATTTTTAGGCATTGTTAGGCATGAATGTTAGTATTTATTCTCTGTAGAGAATAATATAGTGTCCTTATCTACGATTTCCGTAGGAAGACATTTTGAAACAATATTTACATTCCATTTGCAACATTGTTTTAGCAATTAATGAACAAAGGTGACTTGTTGCAAATATGTTCAAAACCAATACTTACAGAGGAACATGTGGTAAAAAACATAGTACATAACAGAAGTGATATAAAAAGTTTCCATCATATATAAAAGGCCTAATATATTTGTAAAGAAAAGCCAGAGGCTCAAGCCTGCATAACCCACCATAAACTATGGTAAAAATAAAATCAAGCCCCCAAAGCCATTTGAAGTTCAAACAATACATGAAGATTCATTATTGGATTACAGTTATTTATTTAACCATTAAAAAACACATATTTATATTATATATATAAAGGCATGCCATTATTAAAGGCAACTAAACAGTTTTTTCTTACAAAAAAGAGGAAGCCATTAAAATTTTAAATAAAAGGTAATATGTATATATATCAAATCTGGTTTAAATCTATCAGATGCATCTTTTATTAGTAGAGCTACCCTTATACCATATTTTTAGGGACAAGTTTTAGGGATTCTGTTCAAAATATGTTAATGTGCCTTTCTTGCGATTTGAAATCACAAGCTTTCCCATTTTACCAGGGATGATTTCCTTTTCATTGCAACTTGATTCAGAAGGATAAAGAAGCATTAAATAGTAAATTAAATCTTTTTAACTTTAAGAGAAAAGGAGACCTTTCCAAAGATCTTAATAAAATGGCATAAGACTGAAAGCAAAATGATATCCCAGCATCATATGAAGACTCTTCAAAGCAAGATAATGAATAATCAATTGATGATGTGAAGTTTGAATTAAGCACGATAATAAAGATTTAATCAACAATATAAAGTTTGAAGTAACAACTACAAAAAAAAACTTATCTCCACCCCCATCATGATGAAAACCAACACCATAAGTGTACAGGGAAGTCGCCAATAATAAATAGTGTAGGGTACCATAAATCATTCTCACCAGTCCTGGCAAGTCTTTATCAGTAAAAAAATTACAAAAGGACTGAAGCATCAACTCTAATGAAGTTAGAAGAACAAGATGCAGTTTCTTGTTGAGTTTCAAAACAGGTTCTTATCAATAATCGAAGGATTATTGATCAAATGCATCATGAAATCAGCCAAACTAAGAGGGAATTGATAAGATAAAATAAAGTCAGCACTAATAATCAAATAGACAACAAGATTATGGTTAACAAAGCAGTTGCAACTATGGATGACTCGAGAAAAATGAGAAACTATGCAACTCAAACTCTAAGATTTCAACCATAAGACCAGTTCTTCTCTGATAAGTTATTGCACAACTATTGAGTTAAAAAATCTTCTCGCAGAATCCAAAGAAGATCTCCAAAAATTATTAAAGGAAGATCTTCAAGTTCATTAAACATGAACTGTAATTGGTCGTTAACGAAGAAATTGGTAGGTACATTGTAAGCATTGATAATGAAGTTCAAGCGTGTCCATGTTTCATCGATAATCAATAATCTCTAGGATGATAAACAGATTAGAAATAAAATAGTAATAAGATATGTTATGTTTGGCATCTAATAATGATTTTTATAAAATAGAAACAAGCACAATATCCAAGTCATTATTTATTATTTTTTGTTTGTTAGACCCAGGTGGTTAAATTTGAGTGTAACATAGTTGTTCAAAACTTCAACCGATGTAGCCAATGTGGTTGATCGACTATATGTTCATGTTCAGCAACCACAGAGGCGGCTTTCGACTAGCTTTGGACAACTCTTGTATTCTCTCTGAGCTGTTTCTAAGGGAAAATTCCAAATGGCATACATGATGATATGAACAAATGCCATGTTTTATCTTACTTTATGTAAGTTGTTTTACTAGGGTTTCTATCTTGTGAATAAACGGCTGATTTCTTGTGCATGTTGATTTGGTTCTATAGTTAAATGGTTTGGTCATATTTCTTATACTACAGATGATGTTGAAATCACCTGCATCAGTGCATCCATGCTAGATCCACATCGACAACAAACTACATGGACTTTTGGGCCAAGACTTCACTGAATTGGAATTGGCAATATTATACAAAATAATTATATTGTTTTTGGTGTTATGTTTCTTTTCGTGGTTTCTTGTATTTATAATCACACAGTACCCTTTGAGAAAGAAATCGAGTTGGAGATTCAAAAAAGTTTTTTAGAAAAAGAAAAATCATGAAGGCTGAAACCTATGACAGACAATGAAATGTAGATACCATGGTTGTTTTAAGTTTTTTAAAGAAGCTTCAAGGACAAAACATGCCAACAGGGCAGGACATGTAAGATGCCTAATATGCTATAATAATATCAGTTAGGGGCATGATTTTATCATCATGTGACCCTTAACATGTATATGTAATAAAGACACCTATCTAGATTATAATTATTTTCTATGAATACAGTTTCTACATTATTATGTGGTGCAAAACACAATAAATAGCAAGTCTATGGAAGAGAAAGAAAGCATAGATGTTGGTATACACAAATTCTCTCTAGTTTTCTATTAAATAAAGATGATGTATATAGATATGATTTTGACAATTCAAATCTCAATAAAATATACCTGTTTGAGAACATACCATTGACACTTGTTTAAATCCTACTAAGCCCAAGATCTAACACCGTTTAAAAAGTTAAATCCCTATCAAATGAGCAACTATCATATAGGGTAACACCGCCATGCCTCCCAATAAGGAAGCAAAAATAACTAACTCAAATATAATATATATTTCTTCTAAATGAACATATTTTATCTAATCAATTATTTTTCCGGTTATGGATGTCATGTTCTCATGATAATGATCCATAATTAGTCAATCATTTCTCCTTATCTATGACTAGATGCTACATCAAAGATAGAAATACAAGTTAGGCGTAGTGCTTATTTAGATACAAG
Source organism: Torreya grandis (assembly GCA_037957365.1). Lineage (NCBI taxonomy): Eukaryota > Viridiplantae > Streptophyta > Pinopsida > Cupressales > Taxaceae > Torreya > Torreya grandis. The sequence goes on from JARHVA010001333.1 coordinate 1,284,338, forward strand.
TAACAAAATAGATTGCTTTCCAAACATGAATGCATGTGAAATCTTTGAAGATAAAACATGTAGCATTTTAATCATTATAAGCGTTCAAATTAATTGCATTATATTGTTCATTTCAAAAATTCCAAAATGCAATCTAAACAAAATGAAATGACAGATGTCTGTAAAACCCCATTAAATAGATTAAGAGGATTTTAATACTGCAATACTGAACAAACCAGTAAGATGGAAGAGCAACTGTATCTAATATATAGTATATTGGAAAAAATTGTATGAACCAACCATGAATGCACTTGCCCAGTTCAGGAGGAGAGAGTATCAAACATTTCACTAATCAAGTATTGATAGACAACAAGGAATTGGATAATAAACTTCCAAGACGTAGCTTGTTTAAGAGAGAATCAAATATTTCACTAGTCAGGCATTGAAAAACAAGAAGGAATCGGAAAATAAAATTCTGGGAAATAACTTCTTTAATCATGACTAAGGTGCACTAACAATTAAGAAATGGCTCCACAGACGGAGACAAAATATACCCTTCTAGATATGGAAATGGAATGTAATTTAATTTAAGGACTGCCAATGAATATGATAAAAAACTCTTCTGAAAGTGATTGCAATGCCTAATAATTCCAACATTGATGGTGCAAAGATGAGAAATGTGTTTTTAGGAAACATGTATTCCCCTTCCTCCAGGGCTTCCCTAAGAATTTTGACTGGTGCTAATGATAGCTCAAATACTACGTAAAAGATCCAATGACTCACTGGACCAGCTGTAAGACTATGGAAGATTGTATCATCCAGAATAATTCATTGGAGCATTAACAAACAGCAAGGTGCATAGATGGCTTCTATGGAATGGGTAAGATATGCAAACAAAATTAACTAGTAGCCCAAAAAAAAAGTAGCAGACAACCCAATGCCATTTAAATTAAGAACACATGCTCAAATCCTAAACAACATAAAATGTACAACGTAGAACAAATTAAACTATTACTTCACTTCAGAGAGTTGCAGATATTACTACTGAAGGTTCAGATAACTTACCAAACTCAAAAGTACATTGAAAAATCCTGCCATTGCAATAACGCTAAGAAAACTGCACCAGATAACGACAAAGAAGGAAGTTGTGCCCAAATGAATTAGGGAGCTGAGGCCTCTTAGACTGCAGTCCAGCCACAATACAAGAAGCAGCAAGGATAACTTTCCAAAATGCAGAAGCCATAAATAAACTATAGGCCATGTATGATGAACACTAGCAATCAAACGGTCCCTTACTCGTAAAGTAGCTGCAGACCATGCTATTAATACAGGCTTTTGCTGCTGGATCCAATCCGAAGCTTGCTTGAACCACACAAAAGCTTGCGAAAATCTATTTTTTCCATCTTCATTCCCATTTATATGTTGAGAGCTGCCATTCACTACATTTTCTTCAATCCCTGAGTGTGACGAAACAGTAGGTTGGGTACGAATGTCTGTGCTACCACTTTCTGCATTTGTCATCCTCTCTGCATGTTCTGTAGCCTCACCAACAATGCCTCCAACTGTATTCCTAAAACGTTCTTCCCCTGCATCTTCTCCAGAATTACTTACTCCTTTTGACATGGAATAAGTTACTTTTGTCTCTGATCCCATAGATACCGCAGACCTTCCTTTAGTGTTCTTCGCATCTGTGTGTCCTGCATCCTTTTTACCATTCTCTGAACCTCCACTCTTATGTGATTTGTTCCTAGAACTACCACTTTGTTTTCCTCGACAATCATTGTTCTGAGCATTATCTTTGTCATAGCCAGAGCCCTCAGATATGGCTGAATTTTCAGGCCTCAAACCCTTCTTTCTTGAGGGCATGTCAGCTGATTCCGAAGATGCAGCTATGTCTACTGATGCATTCTTTTCGAAACCATTACCACGCAAGTTACCCTTTCTGGCCATGAAAGCTACAGCTTCAGACTCTGTGAGCTATCAAGTGCTAACTCCAATGTAGCTTATTTATCACCATAGGTTGCAATGGCTGCAAGCACTCATAATTTATATATAACAGTCAGCTGAATTACACAGAGCATTGGCCAGGTGGCGTCAAATGGATTTTAAAGATAGTCACATTTTTTCTTATGAATAAACTGATTCTGTCAATTGAAAGGATAGCATTGCAGCAACAGATCAAAGGACTAGCTCAATATCTTGCTTCGCGGCATCAAGTCCATGCTCAAGAGACTAGAGACAAACTTATTAATAAAGGATAAGAAAACTGAAAACATTTTAAATTTGATACAGATACATATATCAAAAATCTGTGAAGCACAAAAATTTGATTGAATTTATTTTGTTTGGACCTAAACTTCTACTAAAGAAAACAACTTGGAGTTGGAGCAAATAACCAAAAAAACCATGAGCAAGCTGAATTTCAGTCCATTAGGACCCATTCTATCAATTCCTCAATGCTTGTAGACCTATTCTAATCTGCATAGAATCTATGAACTTATCATTCCTTTATTTGAATTAAAATTTAAAACTGTCCATCAATATGATGAAATAATCCCAAAGAGTGTGGAATCAAGAACATGCCCATCATCGCAAAATGTGTGCTAAAACCCACCCCCACAAAACACACAGACCAAATTCCCTTTCCCAATTAGTAATCACTAATTACCATTAAAAACAAAACACGCAGACCAAAACTCTCTTTTTCAATTAGTAATTACCATAAAAAATGCTTGTAAAAACATTTGTGTGCTCAAAATTCCTATTGACATCACTTAGTAAAGGAAGTTGTCCCCTTTGCTGCCAGAAAGTTTAAAAACAAACACATACACAACTTCCACAATCCAAACAACTAATCCAGCTGAAAATGCAGTAAGCATCTTGATCAAGGAGATACAAATAAAAATCCTATGGATAGCAGACTACAGTCTGCTTGCACTGTTAAAAGGACATCTGGGCCATGTGTTGAGCTAAGTGTGAAATATTTTCCTGAACAACCTTAAAAACGGAAATTGCACCCAAGTTCTTTTATCGAGACGAGAAAGTTCAAATCAAGTGATGGAAAGAAAAACCTTTAAGCAACATCAAACCACTAAAATTACATTCCCTACTTTTGAATGGAATAAAACAAGAATCTGGTACACCAGATTCTGATTTATGGGCCAAGAAGAGAACTTTGGACATGGCTTTTTGGCAATTTTAAAGACATGCCAATTTTAAAACATTGTCATTTCCACAAGAAAATTGATTAAAGCATAAACTTCAACAGGAAATTGGGTGCTTCAAATTTCAATTAAGGCCCCAGGGAAATGAAGATGGCCACAAATACAGAAAAAAAAAAAACACAGATCTTGCAGAAAACAGCTCAGCCACCAGAAAATGACAATTCAGATTTCTAACAGACTCTGCTTCTAATTTGACTTTTTACCAATTATTTCTCTAAAATGGCTGAATAGCAGATCAAATATTTTGAAAATTCAATTGTTGAAAACCTCTTCTACAGCACAAAAGAAATAACAAAACTGGCTTTTTGGAGAAAAAAATGCAATGAAAATGTACTCATACCAAGCACATCGAATCAATTAAATACTTACTATTCTACCAGAAGCCATAAAATGATCTTTGAAATTACCAATATTATGATCAGTTAAGGTTTTTGAAATATGAATTTCTGAAATCTCTAGAGCAGCACAGAATTAAAAAATTTACTATTCTAGCAGCAAAAATGACCAAGGCCAATAATTAAATTATTGCCTTGGGAATTACCAGTCAAAAGCCATAGTAATGATCGGTCAATGATTTTCGAAAAATAAATTGCTTAAAACCTCCACCACAACACAGAGCAGAACAAACTTTCTTCTCCAGAAAGTTTGGACATGTAATGATTAAACATTTTTCTTTGCACAGAAATATCCAAAGCGCAGTTTCTTTACTAACTACTACTATTCAACGCAGTTCATTGAAACCCTAAATGGCAGCGACATTAATAACAATCTCGGAGAGACAAAAAAACCTTTAACAATGAATGAAATCCATACGAAGCCTTAAGACCTGCAAATGTAATCTACGAATAAATCTGAACAAATTGGGGATTTCATTGTGCTGGAAAAAAGGGAAATTTTGAGATAATTTACCTGGCTTCGCAAGAAAGGTTAAAAAAATGTAAACGTTGTTGAAATAGGGCCACCACTGTGTACAGTTTCTCAAAATTAAATAATGCTGCGAAGTGGCAATAATTCAGCATCCTAAGCTATGACTGCGTACGCATGGCATTCGCACCTCCCGGCCTCCCGTTAAACCAATTTAGCTTTTATTTTTATTTTCAATTTTGTGAGGGAGGGAGAGAAGGCTAAGAAAAGAGCCGAGGTTTTTATTTAGCAGCCCACCTAAGGGAGAGGCCCCCAATATCCCTTCGTTGACTTCAATGCCCCGCAATGGTTGAGAGCTTGGACATTTTTGCCCTTTTATTACCCCATGTGTACCTATTTGTCCATCCTTTGGTTTTATGAAGGGAGCTTTCTAAACTTTCTCGGTGGATGATCGGTAAAATTACGAGGCTTTTCGATCAGATTTATTATGCTGAAAATTTTATAGGTTTGAAATTTTAAATGATAAAAGGTGATTTTTATCTTATTTGTGTTTGTGTAGATTCAAGTTCAAGTTCAGGTTGAAAATGTGGTATTCGAGTTTGAAACATTTGTAGGCATTATTCAATCAGTCGGGGAGTGTTTCTTTTATATTGTGAATCGTACTTTTTTCATCAATTATTTAATGGTTCCCTTCTTATGGCATCCATGTTTTGGCGGAGCCACTCTCAGAGCGATTTTCCACTCTTTAATGAGAGGGTTGGATGTACTGTCATTACATAGAAAGTCCTCTGCTTGTCTATTATGATGGAGATCCCCTGTGTAAGGGGTGGTTTGGCTTATAGTTATGTTCAACAACTCTTTAGTTGGGGCATTATTATTTCTCTGACCTCTTTAAGACCATTTAAGATGGTTGAGTAGTCCATGATTTTCCTTCAGCAAGACTTTTTTTTTCTTTTATATTGAAGATTCAACTAAACTTTTTGTCTGAGGAGTCCAACATCGCAAAAATGATTTGCTTCCATTAATTTTTTGGAATTATATTTAAGGATATGTATTATATTTATTTTTTGGTATAATCTTATAAACACTAAGTTGCTATATATAATTTATTATTTTTATTTTAAATTGTATTATCTTACCAATATGAAATTTAGATTATACGTACCAACAAATCACTTTACAGATATAATTATTTTTTAATTAATAATATCAATATATTCTAATAATAAGCTCACACGGGTGGCATAGTTGGCTAAGGGTTTTGGGTTCATCCTATCTAAGTCTTGAGGTCGGGTCTCGTCGTCTGAATTTTTAAGGTTGTCCGATGCATGTGGGCCCCATCGGCAGCCTCTAGAGGATTAGTCTCGTCTCTATTCGCCCCAATAGAAGTTGTTAGACAGAGTCGCAGTGTTCCAATAAAATAATAATAATAAAATTATATAGTTTTTAAGGTCCATGATGCCAAGTAGTGCCTTGGTTATAGTCTGCAAGGAAACTTACATCGTATAGAACCACTTCGTACTCCCATCGTGGAAAAGCACCTTACTATGCTACAAATATAAAACGTGCAATCCTCCCATCGTGGAGAAGCACCTTATTATACTACAAATACAAGACGTGCAATCCTTACCCCCTACAAAATTTGACCCTGTGACCTTCTTTTCAAAAACACATATTCTTTACCATTAAATACAAAATCGAAAATACTACCAAATTTATATATATATATATATATATATTCTAATAATAAAATACAAATTCCTATTCATTTTTCAAAAATTATTTCTTAACTTAATAAAACTAGAAGAATAAAAATAGGACCCAAACCCAGACATCATCCAAGGTCACCACGACAATGAGATAAATTGGATTGTGATTATTTTCCTATTATATTTTGCCCCAAATTCCTTTTTGGATTTTAACGTGTACCTCGTGTTTAGAATTTGGGGAGAAGGGCTACCTTTTTTTAAAGAGAAAATATGTGTGGGTGGTAATTACGATAAATTTGGTGGGATGGTAGATAATGACGAGAGTTAAAATGTATGAGTGCCTCCACGAAGTTAATGATGTGATAGGAAGTGGCCTTTAACAAAACCTTTGACTTTTTCACATCTACATGCCCCCACCTTTTACTTTGGTCTCATAATGGTGGATTATATATACTATTTCTTTCTTCCCTATTAACAAATGTTTGGAGGGATTTGTGTGTTTTATGTGTTCTCTTATATTATTATGCAGATCCGTTATATTTATATAAAGTTGTTAGTTGTTTTTTTTTTAAATCTAGAGGTATTTCTAGTTTCGTTTGGGATGTTACGATTTTGTTGAGTGATTTTTATTGAAATGAGTGCAGTTGAGATTAATTTTTTGAAGGTTGTTGATGGGCCCCGCACATATTGAACAGCATTAAAATCTAAGTCGCAAAAATCAACCTCGAGACTTATATGGGACTTTTAGTTTCTTGAGAAAAATTAAAATTAGGATTTGTTTCAAAATGTAAGTTATATTGGAAGAAATGTGGTTTTTTATTTTAATAAAAATGGAGTTTTGTAAAGTGAAAGAGTGTAAATTAGCAGTTGTAATTTATTGGAAATTTCATGTGACTATTGATTTTATCTTTTTTTGCACGAATAATAATCTTATATTTCTAATGGAGGGGATAGTAGAAAATGAGGTTGCATGTTTCTTCATACGATGTGGCAATGAGTTATGCAGGATGGAGATGTTAAGTTTCACAATGAGCTTCAATAATAACCAAGTGGTAGGAAAGGATGAGGCTATACTAAACATTCACGTGGTGAAAATTTTCAAGATGAATTGAGCAGTGATAGTTAAGGGCAATGACAAGGTATTTCACTAATGGACTAGAAGAACCTTGGGTAAATACATATGCAAAGTTTAATGGCATGTCACATCTGTAAATATATTTTGTAGCTTCCACCAAAATATTTCATTTACCCAATACATGATTGAAACATGTATCATCTCACTAAAAATAGGAGTCAAATATCCAATGGCTCCTTTAAAAATATAGAGAATACATCACATGTCAATTTAGATGAGCCTAAAACTAATTATTATTAATTTATTACATACATATAATATAATCATTCATATAATATTCTATTAAATTATATAAAAATAATAGATATAAACAAGTTTTTAATAATAATAATAATAATAAAAGAGAAGGGACTCTTTAACTCAAGTAGCGTAAGATTAAATGTTGCATTTTGCATTTTGCATATAAATTGATTTTTATCGAATTTGAAAAAGAAAAAGAAAATAAATACTACCAGATGCCTTATCCCATGCACTACGCCTTGCATTCTACTTGACAATACGATACAAAGATTGTCCATGACATTCTCTGAAATTTAATGTTGTCCCTGACATTCCCTGAAAGTTTAATGTTGTGCATGGTTGAGTCAAGTGTTGGCATGGATTTCAATCAGCGTACTCCTTTAAATTTCACGTTTTCAAAGTAATTTAATTTAATCATCTTAAGTGTTCATTCTGTTTGTTTGTATTTATGTGTGTGTTTTTTATTATTATATAGTATATTAAAATAATATATATACATAAGTAATATATTATAATATAAATATATTATAATAATTATAATTATATTATTATATATAGTATAATATATTGTATCAATATAATTATGTATTATATAATATTAATTATAGTATAATATATTGTATTAATATAAATATTTATTACATTGAGAAGTATTCTACAATGATATCCAAAAATGATGGTGAACTATAATAGAGTGAGTGTATTCACTTTTAATTTTAATTTTAAATTTGACATCTATTTGGCATCACTTTAAAAAACCATTTTAAAAAATCCCATAATTTATTTTTACCACATAACAAATTCAATTAATTTTTATATCATATATACACACATTATGATACACATATTTACTTATAATTTAATTATGTAAACTAAGAGATTGTAACCTGAAACATTGTATTATATATACATGTGTATATTATAATGATTTTTTTGGCTTTAAAAATACATTCTTCATTCAAAGTTTTATTTGGAATTTTATATGCATGTAAATATTGGCTCAATCAAATTAAATTGGTAGTTTCAATTGTTACTGATATCTTATATGTTTTTGTCCCAGATTTGCAATCAATTTTTATTATTATTATTATTAGTAGTAGTATTTTTAACATGTGTTACGATTCTAGCTTGCAAAATTTGGTTGAAGAATATTAAAAGTTTGATGTGGAGGCAGGGGTAACTTCGTCAATGCGCATGTCACCACCACCTGATGATCACCTTTAAAGATTATATTTCATCATCCACTTGTGTTAAGGGAGTAAGTAGTTCTAAGCTGGTGGTTGTGAAAAAGGACTTTCTTTCATTTCTTTTCTTTTTGTATGTTGTATGCATTTAATATTTTGGTGTAGACATGGAATATTGATAGTAATAGAAAAATATCACATTAATAAATCAATACATAATCATCTAAACCATTACATTCTCCTATTATATTTATATATATACACTAACATATATATCTTAGATAATTCTATATAAAAGATGTCGAGAGATATAATTTTCAAGTCACCTATATTGTATTAGATTTGTGACATAAGTGAAAAATGTACTTTAAGAATAATATCTCTCGGCATCTTTTACATAGATTTATCTAAGATGATATTATTATTATTATTATTATTATTATATATTACATATAATTTTTTACTTATCTTTTATTATAATATACATATGGTAAATGTCGTTAAATGTAGAGATAATTATTAAAACAAGTGTATAACCAGGCAACTATGCATCTGCATGGAAATATACATGGAAACCATGTGGCAAATAATATACAAACATTCTTTTGTTATATCCCATCTTTTCATTATATCATTTTATCAAACATTTATCAATGAAGCATTTTCTCAATAAAATGGTTCATCAAATATGCAATATATATGGTGAATTTGAATGGAGAAAGAAGAGTAGATATCACGGCTCAGATAACAAATGCTTGTGAGACTCGATAATCAATTATAACTTGCTTATGATGGTGTCATTGTGTGTGATGCTACCTTTGGGTCTCAAACATTTAGTGACTAGTCATGACAGTGTTCTATCCACTCTCCAATTGTCTAGAGCCGCCAACATCATCATGCCCCTAGCTTACGGGGCATATTTATTCTTCCAATGAAGATGTATAGACAACTTTTTGATGAACAAGACCATAAGCAGGTTATGTACATTACATTAATTGGTATTGTTAATAGACTTTTTTTATTTTATTTTTCTCATAATAAGTTGTGTTTAACCATTAACAAGAAACATATAATGAGGAATAAGAGGAAGAACCTTGCCTTAGGCTTATAAGTTCCATTATTTGGATGTGTTCAATTACCATAATTATATATATACTTTCACAGTATGTCGTTGAGACCATTGAGGTGAGTAACTAATTTACTCTAGTGTTTTATTCATTGGGTTATTTGTGTCCTCGTCAAATTTTATTATTTTATCTAGAAGCTCATAATCGTGAAACCATGGTGAAGACTGTACGAGCTTCCACCACTCTATAGAAAGTCCTCCACCCACTAATGATGCTTGATTATCGATGGTCACCTACACATCCCCTGCTTCTTGCCATTCCTCATTCCTATCAACAAAGAATAGCACATATTGAAATGTTAATATAGAGGTTGAAACAATGGAGTTAAGGTGGTGACATAACAATGCATGCACTCCACCTGTCAATAGATAAGTGTCAAGTTGAGCACGAATATTTTCAATCTCCAACTCTAATCCACCTATTTGGCATTAAAAGATACCGCGACAAATCTTAGTAATGGCTCTTGCAATGAAATGTCTCCAACTAATTATAAAACTAAAAACTAATTCACAAGTTTCTTAATGAAATTTATAAATATACATTTTTGAAAGTATTTCAAAAAAAAATTGTAACTTATATAACTCAAATAAAATTAATGATGAAGTTCATTCTTTCTTAACATATTCATTATATAATACTATAAGACACGATTAAATCAAAATTTATAATTACAACTTAATTCATGAATCAAATTGCTCTCAATTTTATCTCATTTCAAGATACATTCATATTCTTCAATGTAAATTATTTACTGCTAAAAAATTACATAATACTTAAACTCAACTTCAATATTTTATGATATTTAATGAGATTTTTATTTGGTAGATAATATAACAATACACTTTTACCACTATTCATATCATTAAACTATAATCTATTTAATATCTAAACATATTTTTTATTTATTAATTATTAATACTTACATTAACAAAATATTATTATATTTAATTTTTTTAATTATTTTATATTAAAAAATATACATACAAAAATTAATCATTTTTTTTATAGTTTAAAAAAAAATTATTACAAAAATTTAAACAAATGCAAATGATTTTTTTTTTAAATTTAATTTATCTTAATTTTAAAGTTAACATATATTAATGTGATAATTCTCTTTCAGTTCCTTGAAAGAACCAATTTAAAATTTTAATAAAATAAATATTGCAAACATGTAATATAAAGACAAAATCATGTCAAATTTTTAAAAGTAAAAACATAGAATAAGATGTATATCAAAGATTTTATACGAGAGCATGTTAAAAATCTTCTCCCACCCATTATCCACATGGTGCTTGTTCTTATTTAAAAAATATGCATTTACAAAATACACAGTAATTCAATGGGTTTCAAGCCCTAACCTAACCCAACCGGGTACCATTGGGGTTGGGTTAAGTTGTCTTTTTTATGAAGGTGTACAAAATTATTGCATATATCATGATTTAGACAAAATCATTTGATGCCCATAAAGTACTCTACATCATAATGTAATGTGTGTTTTATAACATAATGTGATGTGTATTTGATAACATAAAATAGGAGGGGAGTCAATAGGTAGGTGGGTATTAATATTGGAAATAGTATTTGAGAAGAAAAAAAAGTTATTAGTTATTTATATTTAATTAAAAAGCAGATGTATGTATAATTTATATGTAATTGTATAATTTTAATTAAATAGTAGTATAAAATAATGAATTATATGATGATATATCATCTTTATAAATATAAAATATTTAATGTATAAGTTTTGGTCATATTTTTTGAGTAAATTTTAAATTTTCTATTTTAAATCAATTTAAAGTATGATTTTTTTTTTTACTTAAATTTTTAAGTGAGTATTGTTTGTATACAATTGATGTCTGAACGATACATTTATTAAGTGTTCAAGTTAGGGTGCATTAGTATTGGTACCACTCTCCTATGTCATATAGTTACATGAAGTTCTTGTGCTCAAAATATGATAAAAAAAACTCATGAATTAAACATTGATAGATAATAATCAAATAAACATGTTAAGAAGATAATCATGCCCAAGCAAGCCTATAAATTGATCATATCAAAATATGAGCAAAATGTCATGCAGTGCTAGACACGCATGCTTCCTTTCATATGTTGCCCTCTCCTCGTGGTCAACCTATAACCGCACACAAAGGAAAAGTGTAGTTATTCCATAAACAAATTAGTAATGAATACTAACAACTTATTTTTTTAATTGGAACTCGTCAATATATCCATTAATCATAGAAAAATATGTCACCTGTGTAATTCTCTACCTATATCATTTTCACAAAAAATCAAACCATTCTTATATAGTATTGGGATAAGGAGTTCTTTTCACACAAATTCAAACCACTCTCATATGTAAAGCACCTTGTGATATATCAATGAGTAAGCACAACTTAATTAACTTCAATTTATATTAGTTGTTGTGAGTCTATTAGCCACTCACATTAAAATCCCTACACACGTCCTAACTCAAATATTTCTATGCCATAACATGATCCAAGCAATATTTCAGGCAACAATTCAGGGGACGGTTCTACCCCAATTGGTGGCAGAACTTTCGAGAGCCATAACTTTTGCACCATAGCTCCGTTTGACTTGCCGTTTAAACCGTTGGAAAGCTAAGAATGAGGGGAACATCGTGAAATGGAACTGAGATCCACTTGATGGTTTTTACCCTCAAAACCCAAATGGAAGTCCCCCAAATTTTAATTCTAGTAATGCAGTCTAAAAATAGTAAGTTTCTAATAATAATAATTCCTCGAATTCTATATTGTTGTAAATCATGGAAGTTGAACCACTTAATCTCCCTCAAGATTGGTGACCTTCCACATCCTCTTTCTACCTTAAAAATGTGTATAAATGAAGATTTAACCTGAAATGAAAATCAGACATCTATTCCCAGAGATAGACATATGTTATATCTGCAATTTTGAGCAATAAAACATCTCTTCTCAAAGATAACATTATTATAAATGTGTTGTTATTTTTTCTTGAATTATCTTTCAACCAAAGCTTTTAAGTTTTGGATCATAACATCAAACATGTTGTCATTACATGCTCACCTAAGGCGTAGAGAGAGGTAACTGGACTGGGTCAAGATTAGTTGGTAACGACAAAGCTAAGCAATGTCTCGCACACATACCATTGCACATGCAAGAGTTTTGAGAACTTACTCCATAATATCCCATCGACATATGCCAACAAGCAAACATACATATGTGTTTAACCCTTTTGAAAATAAAGATTAATAAGAAAGAGAGTAGCCTAATCAACAAAGGAGTAAGTTGCTTTTAAAAGTAGGTTAATTAAATGAATTTAGATTATACTGATATTATGATAAGATATACTGAATTCAAGCATATGCCAAATATAAAAAGTGCAATATTTAATATTCTACTAATAGTAATATGAAGGAAAATTTGCACTTGGCTTATACATAATTAATTTTAATTTAAAAACCCCTCTATCCCTACCTACATAGCCATATATTCTGAAGAGGGTCTCAAACCAATGTAGTTCTCCCCCTTATATGGGTTTGTGTGTGAACAATTGTGTAATATGTTATATGCAAGTACATGTAGTGATCTAGCTTGCAACTTGGAAAGTACTACTCATGAGTTAATCTTTTGATGCTTCAAACCTATAATAAAAATTTTCTTATGATTGATTTGAAAATAGAAAATAAAAGGACATCAATTAATTTTGAGTAGTGTAGTGTAAGTTGGAGAGGTGTTTGTAAGATTAATAGTAAGTGGGCTTTAACTTGTATTTATACCACATCTTTTGAAAAAATTCTCATGAAAGGGTTAAAGAAAACAAATAGGTTGACTCATACATATTTAAAGCTTTATAAATTTGAGTGTTTGTAAGGTAAAAACTCTTGCGTTGGAGCAAGGATACTAATGTTGATGCTAGTGTCCAAGTCTTAACATAGGTGTCCAAGAAGATAGAAAGTTTTTAGAGTTCTACAATGGATAGTGAAGGACATATATCTAATTTTAAGAATATTATGGGCTACAAGTGATATGGTAATCATAATATCACAGTCAGACTATCAGATAAGTATTTAGGCACAGTGAGATGGCTAACATGAGCCTTTCTACTGTAAAACAGGTCAAGAAGTGAAGAGTATATCTATGCCTAATATTTTCTAAGTATACAAGACTAGTTTAACATATAAATCCACATTTGAATATCTATATTTGTCCCCCCTTTAATCTAGTAACGCATAAGGATTAAATTACTAAGTTAAAGGAAAGAAATATGTATTGTGGTGTATACAATACACTTTGCTTTGACTTGAGTCTTGTTTGAATTTTCTGTATGTGTATGACCTACAACTGAGAACATGTTATAGGTGTAATTAGTTCATATAATTTGAAAATTAATAATTAAAATTTCTTAAAATAAAAGAGGGAAAGCAAGGCATACACATGTGAGTCAATGCAACCATGTTTCCCCTCGATAGTTTATTTTGGTTATGATGTTTCCTAGCTGAAGCACAAGAGAGAGGTTCACAACCGAACCTTAGAGATATGAAGAGGGGAATTGGAGGGTGATCATTCCCCTAATCTATTATGAATGTGATTTGTGCCAAGTTCATTGAGAGCATTGAATCTCAATCACACAACTCAAGTGTAAACATAATCTAGCCAATCTCACTCAAGTTAGATGGTGTAACCATATCAACCCACCATAAATAGAATTAGTGTCGAGTCTATTAAGAGTGTTGAATCTCAATCGCACCAATCAAAAGAGCCAACTAATGCAATAAATAAAATCTCAAATGGTGCATCTTGTTAATGTCAGTGCATGAATAATGTATATATAATTTGGTGCATTTGCATGGCATATGCGCCTCAAATATATCTCAATCTTAGGTATCTATTAAAATATAACATCTGCTTTGTAAACTGTATATAATATGTGTCACAAATTGGAAAAACTTTGTCCTAAATTTATGCTAACTATATTAGACTATGTCCCAAGTGTATATCTAAATCATGTAAAATGTATCAAATTATGCCAAATTTTTAACTATATGTATGTGGATTCATGTATTTATGACATGCCCCCACTAATATGTCCCCCTTTCGAGATGAGGGGAATGAAAAGTGATAGTCACTTATCTCAAGAGGATAAGACAACTATGATGCATCTGTGTCAATCATGTAGTAAAGAAGCATATTATGGAATCATGTCTAAGTAAATATATCCATGAAGCTCACAATATCAAACGTAACAAGCCTTAGATGCATGATATGAATTATGGCAATGTTTAGAAGTGTTATGATCCACACTTAGAATATTTATAAATATGTTGAATAGAATGTAGATCAACACAACACAATAGATATTGATGGGCCAATATATCCAAATATTCAATATATGTAGAAATAGAATAATACCCTTAAGGTAGGACAACATCGTATAATACTCCTTTAGGAAGGAATAACTCCACAATGCCACTTCGAGGGCAACAATCTCCAATATCCTTCTACCAAATAGAAGACTCAACACTTGTTTGACTCACAATGATATTCACCTCCTTTATATAGACCTCTATATAACTAACAATGGATGGGTAACCTCCTAATCTTAATGTAATTCAACCATTACCTGATGCATTAATTCCACAAGTTAATCATTTATCCTAATATATTGGACCCATATAACTAAGGGGGATGTATGCCACATGTCGACATCTTCAATAACATATCATATCCCTAGGTACATAACATTCCTTCCCTCTTTGACATGTTTTGTCCCTAAAATATATGAAGAAACTAAATAATGAGTATGCTTCAAATTTTGCATATTTTTCTCTAATCTCGATCATCTAACCATCTATATGTGATCTTGGTAGGTGATAACTCTCTAACCATGTTTACAAATTCCATTTCACTACTATGTTCCATTCATGATCATAATTATACCACTTTGGTGTCCATGCATAATTATTTCTCCTTTGATTTCATGTATCATATTTTTTTATGTTACTCTGATTCCATTCATGACCATAGTAGTTATTCTTCCATGCATAATCATAGTGATTTTCCTACTAGTTCCATGTTCCCTAGGTTGTTGCACTACTATGATTCTATACCTGACCATAGTAGTCCTTCTTTGGATTCCATGCATATTTGCAGTGATTGGTACTCTGATTTCCTATATAGCCAAAGTGATTATTGTTATGACACTCCCTCACATGGCTCCATGATTATTTCCTCTCATAATGATGTGGGTGTCTATATATCTCAATTTTTTTTGATACTTTGACCTTATGCACCTTTTTTCTACCTCTTCCACCTTTTTAGTTTGTGGTTCCTTTGCCTCTTGAGTAGATGGAGTGTTTTTTTCTACTTGCATTATTTTTTCATCTATGTCATCATCTGAATATTCATCATTCTCTTTATCGCATGTTTCAATCCCATCATCATGCTCTACCTTGACTGTTATTTGTTCTTTTTAATTATGATATTTTATAAAGTGGCCTTTTTTTGCCTATACCAAAACTTCATGAACTTCTTCTAAACATTAATATTGATTATTCCTAAAGTTTCTAACCATTGATATTCAAGAACCATATCCACACCATCCATATCCAAAGCATAAAAATATCAATTCAAAACATACTTGTCCAAAGTGAGCTTCAAATCTTCAAAAATTAGAATATTCTTACCATCTACTTGAGCCTTCTTGATATTCTTTGATTGAACATGTAGATGTTGGGCCACATCCATGTTGATGAAGTTATATTTACTGGTAGAGTTTATGGACACAATGACCTTCTTTTGAATGCATCCATGAAGCTAAAAAATTGTCTCTAATTTATTTGGAGTTAAATTATTTGAACCCTTATCTTCTAATCTTTTTTTCTCCTTTTCAAGATCCTCTACCTCCCCTTCTATACTATTTGTAGCCTCTTTGTCATCATTATTATGCCATGTTTCTTCTTCTTCATAAGCACCCACATGCTCTTCCTCATTTCCATCATGAAATTTATTTTCTTCCTCTATTTTCACATCACGATCCTCAACCCCTCCTGAATCATTTATAGCTCCCCCCTCCTCATCATTATGTTCATCCTCTTTTTCATCTTCTTATTCTTCATCTACACCATCTTCTTGGTTATCATCATTAATCTCTTCTTTCCCTGCACGTTAATTTTTTACCACAATACTTCTCCAAAATATTTTGCATTTTTGTAAAAATCTCCATCAAATGTTCCAACTATTCTTGACCCATGATGTAGAAAAAAACTAGGGTTAAGGAAAAAAACCCTAAAATTTCAATAATTCATTCAAAACTTATCCAAATAGTCTAAATTTTTTATTGCATCTTCCATGTATAATATTAAAACTTCATTAAAAATTTTGTGAGAAATATCCACAAATTTTGGCTTGTAGAACGAATCTATAAAAAATCATAAAATCACAATAATTACTACAAAATTTGTTCAAAAAATTCAAACTTTTGACTGTAGATCTTGTGTATGCTATTAATCAATCATTAAAAATTTTACTAAAAAATTATTAAAATTTTAAAATATACGATGTGTAACAACCCCACTAGGGTCAACTAGAAATATGTGATTTTCTTTTTAATAAAACACATACCAAAAATATATTACACCATGAGAATCTACAGAGACCAAATGAATTACTTAAGTGGGATAATAACAACAAGCATATTTTATCAAATATCATTGATCTTATAATATCATGATAGCACATCATAATGCAAATATAGAAAGTAATTATATTGACTCAGACATGACTGATACAAGTCTACAGCCACCATTGTCAATGTAGAATAATAAGCAATTACAACTCTTCATGATAATATTCAATAATAGGTATAATTTCATACAATGTACATATAAGATACATGGCTCCTCCGGAGCATAATTCTCAAACTCAAGTATCTATGGCAATGTCAAGTGTCATCTCGATAAGTAGTACTATTAAAAGGAAAGAGAGCATCATCTGGGTGTTTTTTCACACCAACCACAGACTAATGATTCCCTGCACTAATCTCATTAGGGAATGGCCCTCCTTTTATGGATGAGTAGATAGTGATGGTGTGAGAATCTAGAGATATAAGCTAATACTCATGTGTTGTATGATTTATAAACTAAACATGAAGCGTATCATAGAAAACCATTCTATTACAAGATATAGCATAAACATGTAAATCATACTCATGAAATGATAATGTCTCACTAAACATACTTTGGCCCAAAGTTTTAAGAATAATAAATAATAACGATCTATAGATCAATCAAATTTATACACACCACTTGATCAAACTGCCTTCATTTATCATTGTGATACTAGTAAGCCAGTGAAGTCCATCTCACTCCTTACTTTGTATCACTAATGCAGATTGGTCAAATACAATTCAACCACAAGATTTATTTAATTTACATCTTACTAGAAAACACATCATATAACATGCTAAATATAGGAGTAACCAAAATATACATTTATTCTGTCAAATGTATGATGAGTCTTACATAATTTTCTATCCCATACTAGAAATAATGACTACAATTTATACCACCTGAGTAAAATATACATTAAATATAAATTTCAACTACCATAATTTATTTCCAAACATACTACACCCTATGATAACCCATATTATCATAGTTTAGTGTTCTGAAACATAATTACTAATTTTACACAATCAATCAAATAAAGTAGTCATAACTATATGAAAATATAAACTTATATTCAAGCAACTACACATAACAAAGTAAGTCACAATTTCTATGAAACACATAATATTCTATCTTAGCATATGCTACACTCTCAAAGATTGTACGCACGCATACATAAAGTCTTATCAACTATCAGAAAACATGTTATTCATAGAAATAACTAATATGTATATCTTAAATCAATCACATATAGATGTAAGTTTAAAGATAATAATTATAGTATGTATCATCTGAGTATAACATATATTTATATTGTAGTACTTTATGATATCTCATATTATCATAGTTCACAACTATATAAAAATGCATAATTAAACTTACGATTTCAAGAATCAAATGACCCACATAAATAATATTAATCAAGTAAGTACAAGGTTATACCACTGAGTATACCCTAAGTTTAAATTGCATACTAGTATTTATAGAAATATGACTTATAAGCACGTATCACGATACACCTTTATATGTCAACTATAATCAAATATTTGTAAATATTAACACTCCCATAACATGTAATTCACACAAGTATTCAATATTGAATACATATAATTAACAACCAATTTATCATTTGTAGAGAAACATAAAACTCATAAACCCATTATAATATTTGTTTAAACATCTTGTTCTATTTTTCTAAAAGATTGTTTTAATATGGTTACAGTTTTGGTTCCACAGACACCTGATGATTAAATAAAATCATACTTCTAGCTATGAGCTTAGGCTTATGATCTAACACTACCATTTTCATTATGTATTTATACTGCATACTTAATCTATGAATAGATATATCATAACAAAACTCAACACACATGAAACATAGGATAATCTAAACTAGTATTTGTTATACATTTTAGGGGTTTAAATGCAAGTATTCATTAAATTAATAGTATGTAATTATTTTAATATATTTAATACTCCACCCGAGGACTATAATCATAAGAATACACCCCTATGTTCTTATATACACTATTAGGTACATTCACACCCATGCTTTCACATTAAACAACATATAGCTTATTTTAATGTTACTTTTATGCCAATATTTTTAATTCACCAGTTGTATATGATAAGCTACATGTACCTATTGTAATGAAGATTTTGATGAGTTTGTATACCCTTCTCATACCTCGTTAAACTCTATAAAGGGTCTTGATGTATTATCCTCACCCAACACCTATGGTATTCATGTTTCCAAACAAGGTTTTTGTGAGATCATACAATCGTTCTTTAATTTATAATTAATCTTCGACCCCCTGTATAAGCCCAAGAACTAAATGCTAAGTTCCAATAAAATAATTATCCAGAAAGAATATACACACTTCTAGATAAGTGACGGCTCTATATGATAATAATCTAATGTGAAGCCTATGAATTTTCACCTACTATTAATTGTTTGTAGCCATAAACATATAATGAAATAAAGCCAATTTGTATTCAACAAATAATATTCTTCTTTACAGAATATGGTGATGCCTTTATATAGAATAATGACACCCTATATGAACATAACATGTTGTCCAAGAATTGGACTCCAACAACTTTTTTTAAAACATAAAATGAGTTGGTAAATAATTATAATGTGACACCTATATAAGATATATTAAGAGGATTGAATATTGACTTCAGTGATGCCACATAAGCACACAACTATGTAAAGAGATATTTATATAAATGCCTAAATATTAAAAGGCTAATAATACAAAATATATGTAATGATTCATGAGTTATTACCAAATTCATTTTCCTAATGCATCATAAGAACAAAATACAGTCAACCAACAATACAGATTTAAGTATATATGTATATTCCAATACCCAACACCTCAACATAATGATAATGCCTTTACCAGTATAGTTGTTTTGCAACACGACAATGCCCCATGCATGTTGAGATCACAAACATAGTGCAAATAACATATGGTGACTCCTATCAGGACTGAGAACTAAGTTCAATGACACTAGATAAGCATGCAATAAGATAAATAAAGATTTTAGTGATTCAGAAATCAGCTATATAGATAGTTAATACTAATATAGTGATACCTTTTTTTAACTAGCAACATCGAACAACTAGATGAATTGTTTGTAATACAATGACCAATTTCAAGTATAAACTAAACATAGTTAAATTTTGTTTCAAGTTATTTTAACGCCAACCAAAATATGAATTAACAACAATGAAAAGTTATGAAATAGTTAATGGCAATGGTGAACAGTTAATGCTAATCATAGTTATTTTATGTTATAAGTTCAAATATTAATTAGGGCGCTGGAGACTTATGGGATCGAACTACATCAATTTATAAATTATTTAAGGAATCAATTTCTATAATTTTTAAGGCCCTCTACACAGTGATTGATATTATATCAATTCATGTATATTTGGTTGAATATATAAACCCGACCCATATAAATAATTAAATATACAACTATTATAAATAACTATTCAGTCCAATAGCTTCATAGTTTTCCCATAACATGCAGATCATTGTATGTACTCCAATTATATGTAATTCCATATCCTAGAATCGAATAGAAAGTTAATCTGTATTTCGTTGTAGTTTACTACGAATCACCATAGATCATCACTAGGTAATTACAATAAATTTGCTATTATTGATTATAAACCGCTATTATCAGTTAGTTGGTATTTACTTACTACAACGATAAGAAGTTAAGTTTGATGTATCAACCCTGTTAAGTTCATTGTAACATAACTGAATCGCTAATCAAGTAATATAAAATATTATTGATATTAAATATGTATATCTTTTATAATTATTATGGTGAAATACGTAGCTATTTCCATAATATCTGGAATGTTTAGAGTAATAAATACCTGGTTAAGCACCATTTGGAGTAACATGGTCAAGAAAGAAATATTTTCCTTAGCTCTTTTCCTCTCCTCTTTGCCTATTGTGTCATTCCTCTATTTCGCCTCCTTTATCTTATTTTATGTGACTCTTATATTTTTATCCTCCAAAAATTCTTCCTTTTTCCCATGAGAATAGCGTTTTTCTTGTTTTTTTTATAAAGCTTTTTATAATAGCTTTTCATATTTTATTTATTTCTTTTTTTTTAAATTTTAAACAATAATTTTCTACTATTTGTTTTATCTCGTTTTATTTTATATATTTTGAGATTTCATTAAAACTTGATTTTCTTTCTTTAACCAACTTGCCTTGGTGTGCAAGTAAAAATCCTAGTTTACTTTATTTTTGCTTTAATCACTTTATAAAGTTTTATGCATTTTAATTTTTTTAATTATCTAATAATAAAAAATTATTTAGTATAAATGATTCACAATAATTACTTAGTAATAATTAACCTATTAACTTGTCAATGTATTCAACTTTCTAAGTCATATTACCGATTTTTACGTTAAATACTGATATTTTCGATATTATGAAGATAACTGGCTATTATTACTAAGACAAGTTAGTTAACCTAGATATGGTAGTGACAACATAAGTCATAATTTTTTCACTAACAATCATGAATACAATAACACATCATAATGCACAGTAACATTCACAATACAACACACACACATGAGATTATATCATCTAAGCATAAATCTGGATTAACACGCACACATAAACAATTACCTAAATGCAACTAACATAAGGAAGGTGATAACACTAACCATTTAGATTATGCATTTAACATGAATTAATTATGTGGTGTATGTAAGGTTCTTGTTCGTTCTCTATCATCCTCCAACATGTCCATCTACATCACCCTCTTTGATGATGTTCTTCCTATGACACGCTCTAAGGGATGAGTTCTCATGCATCAACCTCATAACAAAATAGGTAGTTAGACCATAACAGTCATGATATATAATCATCATAAAATATAGTTGAAATGATAAATCAATATGATAATAAAGTAAACATATACTTACGACTATCTCATAACAGTGTGATCATGTAACGTAAACAATATTCTACTGTCCCATAACAACATATATCTTAAAGCTTAGTCAAAATATAACTAAATCAAATGTGTCAATTATAAATATCCATGGATAGTCAAATAGTTTACTCAGTGAGGAATCAGGTTGTAACATGATGAATTTATTACAAACCCTCAAATATCAATAACTCTCTCAAAATGGATCATAAAACCTCAATTTTTTGACTGTGACTTCCTTAAAATATTATTTAATTTTAGTAAAAAATTATATAAAAATTCATAATCGGTTTCAAGATATTAATTATTATATAAAACTAGGGTTTCATCCCCCATAAATTATCGAAATAGAAGCTTTGATAGTGCTTGTTCTGATCCACACTTATAATAATTGAAAATACAAATAATATAATATAAATCAACACAACACAATAAAAATTGATAGACAAAGATGCCCAAATATTCAATATATGTAGAAATAGAATAATACCCTTAAGATAGGGCAACACCATACAATACTTCTTTAAGAAGGAATAACTCCATAATTCCACTTCGAGGGGGATAACCTCCAATATACTTCTACCAAATAAAAGACTCAACACTTGTTTGATTCACAATGATATTACCTCCTTTATATATACCTTTATATAACTAACAATGGATGGGTAACCTTATAATCCCAATGTAAGTTGACCATTACCCAATGCACTAATTTTACAAGGTGCTCGTTTATCCAATATATTAGATCCATATAAAAAATTAAGAAGGATGTGTGCCACATGTTGACATCTCCATCAATCCATGTACATTAATATATAATATCCCTATGTATATAACAAGAAGTAATAAGCTCAGTAAATAATCAAATACACACACAAGAGCACTTAATGTCACATGACAAAGGTCTAAGGAGACCACAAATAAGGAGTATGTTCAAATATTGCACACTAAGTGAAGGGACGTGTTTAAATGTCCATAAACTAAAGAAACAAACAACACTCAAGGCACTATGGCCAACAAGTAAGGAATATGTTCAAATGTTCTGTAATCAATATAATAAAGTAAACAAGAAGTCCACTCAAGTAAGCCATATGAAGAGATGAAGTAAGTGAAATATAATCAACTAGCATAAGTATGTCATACTATTCCCTACATACATATGTTAACAAAATGTTATGTAGAATAGCATATCAAATACATTTTGTAAGATAGTAGCATGAGTATAGGTATTTGTAAAATTTAGTGTATAAGCTCCATGTGATAATAAAAAATGATCATTAAATAATAGAACATGTGTCAATCATGATCAAATAAAAGTAAGATGCCCCCAATGTAGTGTGTCATGTAGGAAGAAGAAAGGTCCAATTTTTACATGTGCATGTATCATGGATCTAGTGTATGCATGTATCACACTCATGTACTCGTGAAACATATGTGTGTATAAAAATGATATGTTATCTACTAATATAAAGTAAAAAATATATGCAAAATATAGTAAACATGTGAAATGCTATTTTTTTTTGTATTTTTGATTTATTTAAATGCTTTTTTTATTTTTTTATTTTTGAAAATTTGAATTTAGAATATTTGAAAATGCACAAGTTATCCAATGAGCTCAAGATGAGGATAACAATCTGTGAGGAGTAGTAAATGAATAACATTTTTTGAATCAAATGTACCATCTGTGTGCATAGCAAAATCAGAAAGTGTATCATGTTCTTTTGTTAAGATTATACTTGTTATCTTTACTTGAGAGATATTTTATTTTATATGTGTTTAACCCTAAAAATGTTGGTATAAGGGTAAATAGGGTTAAGAATATGGAAATGAATAAGCACAAGGGTGATAAATATATCTATAGTAGGCCAATTAATTTGTAAACTTAGATAAACAATATTCTAAATTGATAATACTAAGATATATCAAAAATAAAAAGTATGACTATTGATTGATATTGCAAATACTTAAAAACAAGAGTACTTAGTTTATTGTGTGCATGCAGGTCTAGGTTGAAACAAGATGAAAGTGAACTCAATCATCAAATTATATAATTTTATATCTTGTGGCCTCAGATGCTTAAATCAGATCTAGATGGTTGTATCGATGATAGTATCTAAGTTGGATGCAGGGGTCCTATACATAATAGTTACTAGATTTAGATGTGACTACCTGGAGCCTTCTAAGTTTTCTATCACATTTTTTCTGGTGTATATGGATTGCACACACATGTTGATGCTCTTTGTTAAATGATCAAACCTTAACTTCCTTACCCTTGGGGTGACTATGGTAAAAATGGGTTAGTGGGCACATGGTGTCCCCAAGGATCCTTATGTCAATAGGTGTTACCTACCTAGCTAATATTTCAAATTAGGCTTCAGACTTATGTAGTTCTCCCCTATGTGTTGTATTGTGTGTGTATAAGGATGCAACTTGTGATAAGTAAGTACATAGAGTGAGCTAGTTTGTAGCTTATAAAATATGACTCATGGGATGCTCTTTTGGTACTTAAGACCTATAGGGATACTGATCCTATGCCTAATATGGAAATAGGAATGAATATCATAGATTTTCTCACTTGAATGCTTGATTAAGTGCTTTTGGTAAGTTTCCTTGTGAGTTATCAATGTTTGTTAGGTGAAGATTGAATGAGCATTGATCTTGTATATATACCAATCCATTTTGAAAATGTCTCACACTAAATCACTTAGGTTGACCTTTCAAATATGTTTCATTTACAAATTGGATGACTTTTGGGCATTGGACACTTGGTTAGAAAATGGACACTTGCATCAATGTAGGTGTTTGGTTGGGATGCAAGTGTCCAAAAGCTAAAAAATAGGTATAGGTCTAAAATTGGTATAGAAGAATGATAATTAGGTCTATAACTATTAGCAAAGGTTCTTGAAGCATTCGAACATGCTAATGATGAAGATAGTTGTGATATACATTGAGTGCACAAAATAATTTATTGTATTCATATAGGAGTTTGGATAATAGGAACATGGTAAGCATTAATTATCCTACGTCATTTAAGAATTAAGAACAACTGATGTTTCATAAACCAAAAATAAAACATTTGGATTAATTAAATAAAAGGTAACCAAAACATTACACACGAGAACACATGCAAGAACATAATAAGAAAGCACACAAGTAACCATAACCAAATGAATCTTTATTGATCACTTCAAAAGTGGAACCCTCTTTTTTTTATAATCAAAAGTATATATAGACATTTCCAGTTTATGATTGTTCATCTTCTTCTTGTACTTGGCACCAAAAGTGGAGTCTATTCATATTCTAGACTACTACAAGTCGTGAAGATAGGACAAAATAGAATTATACAACAATAAAATGAGTACTTAACACATGAATATCAAACAAATATCTTGCACAACTTTACAATCTGAATTCTTTTACTCACACTTTTTTGGACTTAAAATGTTATCTCATCCTGAGACAATGTCGCAAGATCTCTGAGAATGCACAAGTGACCAAAGACTGAAGAATTGGTTATATTGTCCCCCAAAAATATCACTCATTTTTGGGACAACATTTGAACTATTTTGGTCCTACAGACCAAAATCCTCTCTTCCCCTTTCAAAAATTGTTCTGAGCATTCAGGTTCTTCATTTTTCAAAGCTTTCTTAGAAATCTACGGACTCTACAAGCTTGAATCTACAGACTCTGCAAGAAGAAATCTACAGACTCTGTAGGCTTAAAACTACAAACTCTGCAGGCTTAAAACTACAGACTCTGCAAGCTCATTACCTTGGACTCTTTCAAGGCTCGAGAGAAAACTACGAACTCAGTTCTATGGAATTCACAGGTTGATTTCTACGGACTCTATAGGAAAGAACAAGTTTCCAACACTTGGTCATTTTCAGGATTGTTACAATGGCTTGGTTCAACCAAAAGAGTTCATTGGCAAGCTTCTAAGCAAGGATTGAACCGTTGAACCTTGAACTCTTTTGGTTCAAGGGTTCAATGGGTTCAAGGTTCAACGCCGTCAGCAAGAGTTGGTGCTTCGACAAAGGTTCAACAAGTTCAACCGCTTCTAGGTTCAACGACTTCAAAACACTTATTAAAGAGAAGAAGGCTTGAACCATTGAACCACTTTGGTTCAAAGGTTCAACAGGTTCAATGGTTCAACAGGGTCAATGCATTTAGTTCAAAAAGATCAAAAGGACTTAGCCCAATAAAAAGAATGAACTGATTAAACCATTGAACCTTGAACCAAAAGGTTCAATGAGTTCACAGGTTCAAAGGTTCAACCAACGTGATGAAGATTAAAGAGCTTAGAAAGAACAAGGAAGTGACAGGCAGAGGAAAAAACCAATGAACCGATTGAACCTTGAACTGAAAGAGTTCAAAGTTCAATGGTTCACAGGTTTAAGTAGTTCAAAGGCAGCCTCAAGCAAAGAGAGAAGCAACATGGATGATTCCAAAGGCAAGTTCAAATGTGAGTGATGGTTCAATCAAGGAGCAGAAAAGCGATTGAACCAAGGAGCCGAGAAGGCTGCCCGAATCGTTGAAACAGTCAACCAATGATGTCCCCGCAGACGTCAAATTTAAGGTAAGGGAATATCCATTAAAATTCAAATAAAGCACGAAACTTGAAGGAAGAACCAAGCGATTGGCTGAAAAGATAGCCCGATAGCTCAAATTACAGCAAGAAGAGACAAAGCTGGAAAAGACAAAAGTGAAAAGAGGGAAAAGCCTGAAATATCTATGCATAAGTTATTCCAGTAGATGGAACAGTCTGCAAAGTAGATTTTTGAGCTTGCAAACATCGAAGGCAAGACCTGTTAGTCTCCTTTGGAGTAAAGACAAAATAGACAGTTGCACAGACATTAGAGGGGACAGACCAGATGATCCAGACCTAGGAAAAGACATATTAGATGAATAGACATGCCATAGTTAAGGTGACGCACTGTTCTAGGCATCGTCCCTCCAAATAGAACTGAAGGCGCATTGAAGGCATTGACTGCAGCATGGGCCGTCCCATGGGAGAGAGCGCCAAGCCTTGCTTGGTGGCTATATATTGCAATCTCTTTTATTGTTTTAAGGAGATCTTCCCCTTACCAGAAGTGAAACTCTACCCAAATTGAAAGGCATTACTGAGACTTTGAGCTAAATTATAGTTCATATTTCTTTGATTGAATGAGAAAGCAAGTTACTTGCAGACTTTGTGCTATGATAGCTTGTGTTACTTTAGGAGATTGTTCTTATGTCTATCTATTGAAAGCATTCTTGTTTATTTGATTTAATAAGCAGAACTAGTGGAGGTGATAAGGAAGGTGTCCTGAAGCCAACTACTTTCAGACTTTGCACTGTCATAGTTGTCTTCAGTGTGTGTTTTTCTTTTTTGTTTCTATGTAAAGGACCTTAAGATGACTTTGTGCCCCCATTGTTCTTCGTACCTCACTCTTGGGCAGTCAAGGTGGAGAATTTGTGCTACACCTTAGATTGCTGGTTACTACGCCCTTGGCACCCTGTTACTTATCTTGCCTGAAAGAATCCCCTGTTGTTTCCTGCAAGAACACTTCTGAAAGAAGAGAAGTGCCTTCAGTGTTTCCACCAGGATTTTCTCCTCTATTTTTTAACATCATCTCTGAAAAAAGAGAGATGGATGGCATATCCAACCCCTATGTCTTACTTTCTGCTTATATATATATATATATATTATATAGCCTCTGCATATTTAATAGGGAACCTCCCCTTGATGAGAGGAGAGATTTGTCCCCTGTTGATGTAGTAAACTTGCACACCAGGATGACCCATCTCCCTATGCTATGGTGATAGGAACTATTTTGGTCACCAGTTAGCTGGCCGACAAAATATTCACCAAATAATTTTTGGCGACTCCGCTGGGGATGAACGTGCAGTCTAAAGCCTCAAGTTTTAGATTGAAGCAGTTCCTTCCCTTATCCATTATACAAATTCTAGCGACTCTGTTCCATGTCTTACCCATTATCATTATAGCCTTACCATTTTCCTCCATCTTCCTCCACTTTCGTTATATTATTTGGTCTACAAAATCAGAGCTGCTGGGAAAGAGTGCGCAGTTTGAAGCCTCAAGCCTCAAGCTGAAGCAGGGCCAGTCCTTTTCCATTTTTGATTCACAATCTGGCCACTCCACTTAGATTTGTTATCCCTATTTTACATAATTAAAATATGGCAGTTCGAGGCCCCTAGGGTAACTCTTTTGGCCCACTCAACTTGACTCCACCTTTGCATGAATTTCCACACAATTTAAGAAAGAATTTCCCTAGATTCTTTGGTGATGGGATAGTTCACCCTGATGAACACATTGCAGCCTTCAGCATAGCCTGTGGTGTGATAGGGTGGAATTTGAAGACGTGGCAGTCAGGCTTTTTGTGGAGACCCTATAAGGTGCTGTTGTAGACTGGTTCTACCATCTACAAATTAGATCAGTGACTGATTGGGATACACTCAAAGCCAAGTTTGAAGCCAGGTTCAAGCCTGCAAAGGATGCACATGCTTTATTGGCCCAACTCACTCAGATGAATAAGGAACCTTATGAGCCTATGAGGGATTTTATTGCTAGGTTTAACAAGCTGAGGCATAGGATTCCCATGATCACCCAGTCGACACCTCAGAATCTCATGTGTTTTTTCATCAACTCATAGCTATATGAAGTGAGTTTTCTGTTGAGATGGGCTCGACACATAGACCTTGGGGCTACTCAAGACTTGGCTACTGAGCTAGAAGATGGCCTTATCTTGGTAGGAAAGATAAGGAGAGACCCAAACAGAGGTAAAACCTCTTCATCTTTTGAATACTCACCCATAGCCACCATTGACCCAATGATACAAAAGCTAGCAAATGAACTGCTAGCCTTGAAAAGGCAAATGGCCCAAAGTATGTCTGCTCTTCCTAATCAGGATATGCCAAGGAGGACATTTCAGAATCAACCATATCAAGGCAACGCTGCCAAAAGTCAAGGGCAACCAAATCATCTTCCTCCTCCATAGAGGAACCTTGCCCTTGAAGCACCTCCAACCAACTCAGTAGTTGGATATCTGGAAATAGAACATGTTTTCTATTTCCAACCTGAGTTCGAGCAAGAAAATGGCACTGATCTCTTCAAGGAAGATCTAGAAGAATTAGCTGGTGACTCCCACATTGGTTTCCTAAATTACCAAGATGAACCCAGAATTGAAGGTGAAGTAGTCAAAGGATCATACGTAGTATTCACCAGGTCTGAGAATCAGTCAGCCCAACAGGCTGACAAAGAGAAGATAGAGGAGCGACCCCAACCAACAATTTAAATTACTGAGTAGAGAACCCCTTTTCTTTTCTAGTCAAAGGACCCAGTGACTGCTAAAGAAGTAAGTACATCAAACATCTCTGCACCTTCTACTTCAAATTCGCAGATCAGTCCTTCCCCTCCCAAAAACTAAAAGGATGAACTCCCATCCTCTCTTCCAAGTCCATCTCAGTCATTTGTCATCATTGATCATGTCAAGAAATCCAAAATTCAAATGACTGAGTTTGAATCCCTGCAAGCCAATCCTGAGCAATTAAACATTGGTGGAGAACCAGGTGCGGACTTAAGGCAAAGATTGTGGTTACCCAAATGTCAGCCCTTGCTGCTCAAATTCTATTTGAGCCTTTAGGCAGGGGTAATTACTTCTTGACCACAGAGGACACCCATGTCCCAGCTGATGAAAGTTTTGTAGCTGGCAATCTAGGATTTCATCCAAACAAGGCATCAGAAAAATTGGTAGGGTGCAGTATAATCAAGAAGGATCTTCCATCTCCCATGAAGAGAAATCTGATAGAAGATCAACTTTTGATGATGCTTGGATCCTAGAATTTGATGGTAACAATTCTTCCACAACTGGATGTGGATCTCTATTGCTCGGATTGAAAACTGCTCAGGGTGAAGAGGTCAAACTCATTCACACCAAAGGAGATGCTGAGCTAATGATTTGTTAGGGGTTTGACGCTAAAAATTAAAGCATGTGCTGGACTGGACCAGCAGAATAGTAAGCTATGGTGGTGGATCATACTACTGTATTCCAAAGTCAGTAAAAGGAACTCTTCACAAGGAGAGTAAGGAGTTATGGTTTTTAGTTTGAAGACCACATCCTGCCATGGAGAAAGAAGAAGAAAAGGCCAAGAGGAAGACATAAAAAATTGGTTTCCTGGTAGAGAGTTCCATTCACTTGTCACCATTTTTGGGGACAAAATGGTTTCCTACTAGTTAATCAGGATGGCACACCATTTTTATTGTTTCACAATGGGCAACATCTAAAGCACTTCAAATCTTGAGGCATCAAATAAGATCATCTATACATATGTATATTTGTATAGTATTTAGTTCTATTTTGTGCTTTTCATTTTCATTTTTTGGAGCCTTTCTTTTTGGGTAGCATGACTCCTTAGCCCAATGGCACACTTCAAGACATTGGAGATTCTGGTTTCTACTCCCCTCAGCTGTTCCAAGTTCTCATTTGAAAGAAGTTCCCCAACTAGAGCCAACTGTTGTCTCCTAAAAATATTACTCATTTTTGGTACAAAATTTGAACTATTTTGGTCCTACAGACCAAAATCCTCTCTTCCCCTTTCAAAAATTGTTCTGAGCATTCAGGTTCTTCATTTTTCAAAGATTTCTCAAAAATCTATGGACTCTATAGGCTTGAATCTACGAACTCTGCAAGAAGAAATCTACGGACTCTATAGGCTTAAAACTATGGACTCTACAGGCTTAAAACTATAGACTTCGTAGGCTCATTTCTACGAACTCTTTCAAGGCTTGAGAGAAAACTTAGAGAAAACTATGAACTCAGTTCTACGACATTCACAGATTGATTTCTACGGACTCTGTAGGAAAGAACAAGTTTCCAACACTTGGTTATTTTTAGGATTGTTTCAATGGCTTGGTTCAACTAAAAGAGTTCATCGGCAAGCTTCTAAGCAAGGATTGAACCATTGAACCGTTGAACCTTGAACTCTTTTGGTTCAAGGGTTCAATGGGTTCAAGGTTCAACACTGTCAGCAAGAGTTGGCGCTTCGGCAAAGGTTCAACAAGTTCAACCGCTTCTAGGTTCAATGGCTTCAAAACACTTATCAAAGAGAAGAAGGCTTGAACCATTGAACCATTGAACCCCTTTGGTTTAAAGGTTCAATAGGTTCAATGACCAAATCATTCAACGCGTTTGGTTCAAAAAGATCAAAAGGACTTAGCCAAATAAAAAGAATGAACCGATTAAACCGTTGAACCTTGAACCAAAAGGTTCAATGAGTTCACAGGTTCAAAGGTTCAACCAGTGCGATGAAGATCAAAGAGCTTAGAAAAAACATGGAAGTGACAGGCAGAGGAAAAAACCAATGAACCAATTGAATCTTAAACTGAAAGAGTTCAAAGTTTAATGGTTCACAGGTTCAAGCAGTTCAAAGGTGGCCTCAAGCAAAGAGAGAAGCAACATGGATGATTCCAAAGGCAAGTTCAAATGAAAGCGATGGTTCAACCAAGGAGTAGGAAATCAATTGAACCAATAAAGCAATTGAAGCAAGAAAGCGATTGAACCAAGGAGCTGAGAAGGCTGCTCGAATCATTGAAACAGTCAACCAATGACGTCCTTACATACGTCAAATTTAAGGTAAGGGAATATCTGTTGAAATTAAAATAAAGCGTGGAACTTGAAGGAAGAACCAAGTGACTGGCTGAAAAGATAGCCTGATAGCTCAAATCACAGCAAGAAGAGACAAAGCTGGAAAAGACAAAAGCAGAAAGAGGGAAAAGCCTGAAATATCTGCATAGAAGTTATTCTAGTAGATGAAACAGTCTACAAATTAGACTTTCGAGCTTGCAAACATCAAAGGCGCAACCTGTTAGTCTCCTTTGGAGTAAAGACAAAATGGACAACTGTGTAGATGTCAGAGGGGACAGACCAGATGATCTAGACCCAGGAAATGACATATTAGATGAATAGACACGCCATAGTTAAGGCGATGCATTGTTCCAAGCATGGTCCCTCTAGATAGAATTGAAGGTGCATTGAAGGCGTTGACTGCAACATGGGCTGTCCCATGGGAGAGAGTGCCAAGCCTTGCTTGGTGGCTATATATTGTAATCTCTTTTATTGTTTTAATTATATCTTCCCCTTACCAGAAGTGAAACTCTGCCCAAATTGAAAGGCATTACTAAGACTTTGAACTCAGATTGTAGTTTATATTTCATTGATTAAATGAGAAAGCAAGTTACTTGCAGACTTTGTGCTGTGATAGCTTGTGCTACTTTAGGAGGTTGTTCTTATGTCTGTCTTCTGAAAGCATTCTTCTTTATTTGATTTAATAAGTAGAACTAGTGGAGGTGATAAGGAAGGTGTCCTAAAGCCAACTACTTTCAGACTTTGCGCTGTCATAATTGTCTTCAGTGTGTGTTTTTCTTTTTTGTTTCTATGTAAAGGACCTTAGGATGACTTTGTGCCCCCATTGTTCTTCATACCTCACTCTTGGGTAGTCAAGGTGGAGAATTTGTGCTACACCTTAGATTGCTAGTTACTATGCCCTTGGCACCCTGTTACTTATCCTGCTTGAAAGAAACTCCTATTGTTTCCTGTAAGAACACTTCTGAAAGAAGAGAAGTGTCTTCAGTGTTTCCACCAAGATTTTCTAGTCTATTTGTTAACATCATCTCAAAAAAAAGAGAGATGGATGGCTTATCTGACCCTTGTGTCTTACTTTCTACTTATATATATAGTATATAGCCTCTGCATATTTAATAGGGAACCTCCCCTTGATGAGAGGAGAGATTTGTCCCTTGTTGATGTAGTCAACCTGCACACCAGGACGACCCATCTCCCTATGCTGTGGTGATAGGAACTATTTTATTCACTAGTTAGCTGGCTGACAAAATATTCACCCAACAGGTTAGACCAGTAGAATTTATAGTAATTACTCAAGGCACCATTTCTAGTTTTTACCTTTTGTGCACTAATTAGCTACCGTTTCAAGTTTTTAACTAAGTGGTATACCAACCTACCAAGCTACCACCCTTTACAAGTTTTCAATAAGATAACATAACTAGGTGGCCACCTTTTACAAGTTTTCAACCATCTTGGCCCCACTTGTCTTACTAAATTATCCCCAATACAAAATGTTATACAAATTTTTTAAAATTGGTACTTTGTGCACTACTTAACTTAATGGTGGTGGCATGGACGTAGATAATGATAGACCAAAAGAGTCCTTGGACTAGGAATACACAACTTTATGTCGAGTGATGATCTATTGGAGCTATGAAGGTGGCCCATATGTAGGGTTATAGACAATATAGGTGAATGTGACAAAAAAGGGGGTCAAATCCATCTTGTAAGCATGTCAATCTAACATAACTTCTTGGATCAACCATAGCAGGGTGCGCAATAGATCATGGTATCCAATGATTTGTTTGAGGTCTACATCATCAGTTATGCTTAAGGTTGCCTTGGTGTTTGCAACCCTTGTTTGAATCTCTTCACTCAACTACTCCATCTTATCAGCATGTTGTTGAGCTTGGAGGTTGGCGAAGGAACTATGCAAAAGTTGGCTATGCTAATTCAGAAAGTTGTCATACAAATTATCCTTAGCATTGAGTGACTCCTAGAGTGCTCTGTCCTTCTCCTCCCTAGTGGTAGTGTGTTATAGAAAATTCAAGCACAATAGATATGTCTTAGTCAGGTATTGACTTATTATACTCAAGTGCAAACATAGGGTTATCTTTCTACACTAAGCATTTTACATTCAGATGTGCCAATATCAATTCACATAAGTCATAGGCCTTATGTGCTTAGTCAAAGTGTAACAGAGAAAGAATCAAGGCCCACGTTGGGTTAGTTGTGCCATGGTATAAGATTTCACTTATGGAACTTGGTCAAATCAAAGAAGGTTTCAAGTAGATCCATAAGTGCAAGCCTTTTATGGGTAGAGCCCAATGGTCTATAGGAGAAAGCATTTTGGTAGACTAGTTCTAATCATAGGGGTGTATGCCTTTGTTAAGCTAATCCTAGGGCCATGTTAGCATGTGAACGGTCAAGGGGTTTTTTCTTTTTAAGTGTTCATACTAGGCTCATGTTTCATACAAGGATATCAATGCTTGGTGTGGGATCTACACTTAGTCGATATACAAGATATGTTGATGTCATTAATTAACATAGAGAAGCCATTAATGACATAAATCAGAAGCTCACATAACCTATTCTTTAATAAAAGTGTATCAAAATTGTGACATTATAATAATTAGTTCGCATTCCAATAGTAATTCACATATGTATAACCAAAAACAATGTTTTAAGGCAACCATTCTTTGTCATTCATCAAATTTCAAATTAAACAGAGTCCATAGTAGTTAAAATAGAGCACATATTAAATTTAAAATACTTAATGGGCTAGAGGCTCACATGTGAGCTTGGGTGCTACAATTGGAACCTTAATGGTGTCCATGCTAGTCTTAGATTTAATGATGGCCATTATAATGTTTACAAAACCAATTCTTCATAGCTTTAATGCACTAAGTTTGCATCCTCTACTTTACTAGTTTGAGCTCCTTTTATAGCTCTACAAAAATGTCTCTGCCAGGGTGGAGTGTGCATGTGAAGTGTTGAGTTGGATCCCTTGTGATCATTTTACCAGCTCTATCACTTTTTTCCCTTTGTGTTATAGTCACCACATATCATCCAACCTAGAAGATGCATCAAGAATCCTGGAATTGGTTATCCACTTATCAGCTAGTACAAGGTGTGCATTGATTCCTCCAGTTAGTGTAAAGATGCCAAAACATCATCATTATAAAATGATGCCTCACATCGATGTGTGTGTCATGCTGGTACAAATCTTTACATATCGAAATAAGGGGCCCAACAGTACCCCATACAAAATTTATAGTCCATCTTCAGACTAGGCTATCAAAGCCTTTAGCATGCTCTCCTTAAGCTTAGTGCTAAAGTCCTCAAAGCCCTTTATGGTAAACTTAATTTCCTTAACAACACTATCTATTTCGATGGAGGCTGCACTAAGCACAAGAACATTGATCTTTTCCAACTCTTTTCTAAAGGCCTATATATTTACCTTAGCCTTAGTCACACCCCCATCCAAGATTTCTCCTTATTCATAGGCCTTAGTCTTCAAATCATATAAGAGTGCTTCCAGGTTCTATTCTTGATCCTTTATCTGGGTGATTAGTGCATTGACATTCCCCATAATTTTTGCACACTTTGACCTATTCTCAAAGTACACCTACACCATCAGTTTCTCCTTTTCCTCCTTTGCCTACTTGAGGCATGCATCTATGACTGATGCTTGGTTAGAAATGCTCAATAAGATGGCATCAATGTATCTATACGCTCTTGTAGTATTATGAAGAGGTCCTCTTCCTCTTCGAGCTTAGAAGTAAGCTCTTTTTATACTACAACATAGGGATCTTCTCCTTTTTCTTCTTGCATTGGTTCCGATTTCATCTTTGAGAGTATCTGCTTTATTAGCACACATATCTTATCATATTCAGAGAGGGTCGATGTATTGACATCAACTAGAAGGGATGGTTTGGCTATCTCTATGTGTTCACATAATTGTTGCAACTTGAACTTTATGGCCTATGTTCATCTTTGGCTTCTTTGCAAAGTTTCTTCCATTTTCTTGCCTTGCCATCATTGATGATATATTTATGCATAGCTTCAGTGGCCATTCAAATAAGTGCATCCCAGACTGGATTAGGTTTATGGTGTGAGAGATGATGATGAGGGATTTATGCCCTTTCTCAAGTTCTTTTGGGCCCAAAATAGCCTTTCTAGGCACCTCAAAGTGCAGCTCATCCATGTAGTGACCAAACACAAATGCAGGTTATTTGTGCATCCTAGTTATGGTTGCCTTAGGGGGCACGAAGTACAACATGTAGAATTCTTCATCCTTCTACCCCTTCTCCACCTTCTAGATGATGACCAACTCTATTTGTTCTTCCTCCTCTTCACTAGGACCACTGCTTTCTTCTATGCTTTCCTAAGAGGACTCATGTTCTTGTTCCTTAAGGGGTTCTTCCTCAAACTTTTCCCATTCATCCACTTCTTCCTCTTGAGGTTTCTCAATGCTCACCTCTAGGGTTATTCCCTTGGTACTAACATTGCCTTCTTTCTATTGGGGTTCATCTACAGTCTCATTTATTTTTTCTAGGGCACCAGTATCACCTTCTTTTTCTTTAAGCACCCCTTCATTACATGGGCATGCCTATTATGCAGCTTCATCTACTTTCCTAGTAGGGGTGCTAGGTGCCTTCTTGGCTTTCTCAAATGTTGGTCCCATGCTTACAAGAACCTTCTTCATCTTCTTCTCTTTTTTGGACTTCTCTTCCTTGGCCTTAGCTTCCTCAACCTCAACATTCTCAATATCTGCCTCACTTAGGCCCATTTCCTTCCAAGCCCTCCTCTTCTTCTTAAGCACCAGTGCCATCTCAATTTCTTCCTCTTTATGTCCCATTTTCTTCCACAACCTTCTCTTCTCCTCTTATATTCATGGAGGTTGTGTGGAGGGTTCTTTGGATGATGAGCTCATCAACTTCTTTGCTTCTTTAATTGTGGCAGTTGTGCCACCTTGGAGGGACTTCTAAACATCCCTAACACTAGGCTCCTCTTCTTGTTCAACCTGCATAATGTAGGTCTTTTTTCCTTCTTCTTCCATCTTTTCCTCTAGTCCATGTGCGAGTGTCTCTTCCTCCTCCATTTTTGCTAAAGTAATTATAGGGAGTGCAATGAGTCCCTTAGACTTCTTCTTTTTCTACTTTTTACTAGAAGAAGCAATCTCTGAGATGAAGGTTATGTACTTCTTGGGAGATTAAGGTGTAGCTTGTTTGCCTAAGGTGATCCTCAACTTGATGCATTCCTAGATCTCCTCAAGTGTCTCTCCCTGTCTCTTTTTGGGAGACTTCTATTGCATCTTTGGTGTTAGCTTTCTTTCATCACTAATCAAGAGGGGATGATCATCATCTTTTTTAGGGTCAACACCCTTCTTCCATGATTTCATCTCATAATACAGACTAAATATGCACTTGGTTATAATTTCCTTTTAGAATGGATGGAGGTCTGTTCAATTGTAGTCATCCTCCTCATCTTTTGTGGCCTTTTCTCCTAGATACACATACTAGCATCTCAACCTGCTCCTTTCTTCGTTCATGGCCTTCATCAGGATATCTAGTTGTTATGCATTGGGAATCCTCCTTAGCACTGCCATGAAATATTTGGTATAAAATACATAAGGTAGCCTCAACCAACTGGACAAGTTTCTATCTATGAGTGCTAGGTGCACTACACAGAAATGTTGCATTATGACGAAGGTTGCCAATACTAATATTGCTATTGGAGTTCTTGGAGGATGCATCATTCAATCCCAAATGCCTTGATGTATCAGTCATACTACCCCTGTACTCTTGTCTTATAATTTTTGGAGAAGCTAGGTGGGTAGATAAAGTCTTGATACTTTTGTCTCGGGGAGTCATTATGTGGTGGGAATACCTAAAGGTTATCCTCATTATTGTTGGGCATGCCAATCTCCTCCATCACAATCAATATCAAGATGGAACCCCATTGAAAGGTCTCATGTGCCTTATGACACTCCAGTACATTCTTCATAATCTCCTTGGAAATAAACTTTGTGATATTGAACTTATACCCCTACATTATGTCGTAGGTGATGCACAAGTACATCTTATTGATGTCAGACCATCATCTATCAAGGAAAATCTTAGAGCTCGTGAGGCATGCCACTACCCTCATACTAGGGTCTTGACTATCCTTAATAGGGAATGCGAACCCTACCTTGTAGTAGCCTAGGATTTTTACAAGCCTCTCCACCTCCACATCATCTTCCATTATCTGGTGGATGTCTACTTCTTCACCCAAGAGCCCTATGATCTTACTAATGAGGTGCACCGAGATTTGTATGCATCTCAATATGAAATAAACCTATCACCAAGGATGTGCTAGAGGAGGAATTGTACCAATTACTCTGGCTTGCCAAAACTTA
Organism: Torreya grandis; assembly: GCA_037957365.1. Lineage (NCBI taxonomy): Eukaryota > Viridiplantae > Streptophyta > Pinopsida > Cupressales > Taxaceae > Torreya > Torreya grandis. The sequence goes on from JARHVA010001333.1 coordinate 1,322,466, forward strand.
GTAGCTCATATAACTATGTCATGTTGGTGGTCACTAGTTTGTCTCAGATTAAAACATCAAATAATGCCACATCTACATTGGTCTTCATTTCTATGTCAAACACCCAGTCTTGGTTGAGATCTTATGCATTGATTAGTGCTCGATGGTTGTATTCCTTCAATCTGCATATTTTCATAAAGGATACCCATATTTCCCCCATTATAACCTTAGGGGGAACTACATTTCCCTGTACACAATATTTACGCTTATTTCTAGGTCTACTTCTACAACACTAACACCTTCAACTACTTGTGCCTCTTTATTTGCAACTACTACTTCTTTTATAATCTGTACCTTCTTTACATCCTTATGCACCTATGGTAGACATGAAATTAACCTCTTTTTTCCCATTCTAAATTGATTATTGTTAAAGTGTGGTTAGTTAATCTTCTCAAAGTACTTAATGTTGCTTGGCACTTCTTTACAATTGCAAGGTCTACAACTTTGGCTCTCAAGATTTTTTTGTTGTTAATGATGACCTCAACATCCTATAAAATTACTACTACCTTGTTCTCTCACAATTCTCTCTCCACATGCTTCCTTTCTAATATCAAATAGAATGTAATCTTTATGTCTATTCCACCATTCTCGCTTGAGGCCTGTGGGTGCTCAGGTTTTCACTATGGTAGCATTTTCTCATTTTTGCTAGCTTCAACTCTGGTTCTATGTTAAATTCACACAATGTTTGTAACCTTTCAAATTTTATCATTCACCCTTTTATAACTTAGTTGCAATTACCCCATTAATGGATGATGAGGAATGGCATGGTGGTGCATGGATTTATTAAAATCTACTAAACCCATAAAATCTACAAAAATCCATCATCACATTTGCATTTATTGAATATCTTTATGCCTCCATTGTCATAATCATTAAATTATCTTAACAACCTATTCGGTGAAGTGACAAGTGATTCAAACTATCACTTCCCATCGACTCTTGGGTGGGTACTAGCTATCTCAATGATTTTTGTCCTGCACTTCATTTACCTTAGCATGACCTTCACCTTTCTTATGGAAACCTAGGCACAATGTTTCACATACATCCAATTCAAACTCCTTGGTTCCATCTCTCCTTCATGCTGCACTTCTTTTTCAAGTGTGTTTTTATTTCTTGGTTGATTTCTTGCATTTTCATCTATTCTTGCTTTGGCCATCCCTATCCCATACAAATTCCTATGCTGGTCCTCTAACACTTTCTTATCTCTTCTTGATTTCTTATGCATGATCCTCTTGTGCACCTCCCTTTGTCAACTTGGTACTCATCTCTTTCTAAATCTAGCAAACTCCACACACCCAAAAACTTAGGTGTCTAGCCTCAGGCACTTAGAGATCATCCATGCTTCACTCACCTGATTGGATTTATGCATGTAAGCACCATAAGATTCATTTTGTAGGCTTAAAAGTGCCACACTTATACACTCAACACAAACATAAGTAAATATTTAGCTTACGCTAAATTGTATTCTAGTTAGTACTACACAATCAACTTGTGACTAGGAAGTTAGTGTCTGATGGTGTAAGTGCCATCGTATTGACTATAGGGATTCAATTTGTTATCATTCAAATGCCCAGGGAACATTTCACCCATCAACATGCACAACTTGCATGCACTAGTCTGCAATATAATTTGAATGATATAGGGACCCATCCACCTAATCTACAACTTGCTTAGGTATTTGAGGTACTTTGATTCATATAATAAGACTAATGCTCCTTTAGTAAGTACCTTGCGCTTGATATGTTTATCATGCCATAGCTTCTGATGTGCCTTATCTACTTACTGACTCCATCTTGCTTAGGCGCATGTCTCATCCAATTAATCTAAGTCTTCCAGGCATGCACTCAAATATTCTTGATCATCCTGTCGACTAATATGCATGATGCACAATAAGGGCACTAGAAATTCCATAAGTAGAATGACCTCTATGCCAGATAATAGTTAGAAAGGTGTAGCCTTATTTAGGTGCTTATACATTATGCGATAGGCCCATAATACTATTGACACATGGTCATCCCAATCCTTACAACTAATGTCACATATCTTTATGAGGCACATTCTTAAAATCTTATTAAATGCCTCAATAGTGCCACTCACTTAGGGATGATAAGGTGTTTTCTTGTGGTGCACCACCATGTATTCAGTCAGTAGGAATCAAATGGTCTCATTGATGAAGTGCGTACCATGATCGCTAGTCAAACTAAGTTAACACCCGTAACAATTGATAATATTATCCCATATAAATCTTATGGTTGTGTAATCTTTGGTTGGTGCTGCCTTGACCCACTTGGTGAAATAGTCTATGGCCTCCAAAATGTATCACATACGTATGTGCCTCATAGTGGGAGTAATTGGCCCAACAAAGTCAATGGTCCATTTTTTAAATGTAAATTAGGCAAGGATGGGGATGAGAGGCATCTGATCCCAGTGGTTGGGTTTTCCCGTGTGTTGGCAGATGTCACATGCCTTAGCATAAACTTTTGCATCCTAAAAAGGGTGGGCCACCAGAAGCTTGATTGCAGTACCTTATACAGTTTTACATCTCCAACATAATGACCTCCAATAATCCCCTCATGTGCCTCTTGCAAGACTAAGTCCCATTCATGCTCTAGGACACATCAATACAGGACCTCATCATGGCTCAACTTGTACAGTTCCCCGTTAATGAGCTAAAATTGGGCAACATGAACTATGAGTTACTTCTTTTCTTTGGTTGTCATAGTCTGGGGCACAGACCTAGATGTCAAAAATGTGGTGATCTCTACCATATCTTCTGAGATGTGCTAGACCTTGTATAATTGCACGTCAGGCATGTCATCTTCTATAGGCACTACCGTATCGCTAGAGTTAATATGGGATAAATGGTCTAGGTCTAAGTTTTGTTTTCTAGGTTTGACTACAATAGATAATTGGAACTCTTAAAATAAATTTATCCATTGACATATGTACCCATGGAGAATGAGATTGTTTACCAGGTATTTAAGTACCTCATGATCAGTGAAGAAGATGAAGGGGGTCACCAACGAATATTACCAAAACTTTTTCAAGGTGTAGACCATGGCAAGTACCTCGCACTCAGTTGTGGTGTAGTTCTATTCTACCTTGGTTAATTTTCTACTTGCAAAATAAATTAGATGGTCCATTTTTCCTTCACCAGGTTACACAAGAATGGTACCAATTATAGTACTAGATGCATCAATGTAGACATAGAATGGATTCATCGAGTCAGGAAATTATAGTGTCAGTGTGCTTTTTAGTTTGAGTTTCAAGGTCTCGAATGCATCTTCCTATGCTACACCCTAATAGAATGGGCCATCCTTCCATAAGAGATCTTCTAACAGTGTTGCAATCTTGGCGTAATTATTTATGAACTTCCTATAGTATTTGTAATGGCCAAGAAAGTTATGGATGTCCTTCTACATTAATGGGGTTTGAAATTGAAGGATGATGGTAATATTTATTAGATTAATGAGCATACCATCTTTACAGATGATGTGCTTGAGCAAGGTGCCAAATGGTGTCACGAAGACACACTTATTAAGGTTCAAAGAGATTTGTAACTACTTAAACCTATCAAACATCAGGTGCAAGATGTCTTAATGATCCTTTTCTAACCCATACATAGTCTAGTCATCTAAGTACACTTGGAAGAACTTGTGAATGAAGTCCTTAAAAGTGGTGATCACCACTCGAGAGAATACTACTAGTGCATTCTTTAGTCCAAAGGGTATCATGTTGTATGAAAAATAACCCCATTCTATCACAAAGGTCATTTTGGGCTTGCCATCCTCCTCAATCTAGAATTTATGGTATCTCAAGAACCCATCAATGAATGTGTATATTTCACAGCTTGAAATGCCATCCAAAACTTTGTCGGTGAATGGAGTCAAAAAGGGGTCGATTACTAAGGTGATGTTCAACAATCTATAGTTGAAGCAAATTTGGATGTGCCCATCCTTATTGATATTGATGACCATGGGGCTAACCCATTTAGACTCTTGCATAGGATAGATGATGCTTGTAGCTAGCATACCATCAATCTCTATATTTACCTTGGTGTAAAGATTAGGGTTCATCCTCTAAGGTTACTTCTTGACAGGTCTTGCACCGTTGACTAGCTTGATGCTCATCTTTCCAAGGGATGGGTGTGTGCCCTTCATGTCTTTATATTTCCTAGGGAACAAGTCTTATAATTTTTTCAGGAGGTCCACAATACATGCTAACTCTATGTTAGACCAATGTGTGCCTAGAGTAGCAATCTTTGGTTCCCCTTCTGAGTTGATATATACCTTTGTGGTTTTTAGTGGTGCACAATAGGGCTCATTCTTCTCTTGATGCAAATGCTTGACTTATCTAATACCCTCAGTTATTTCTATGCAAAGGTGGGTAAGGTCTTCTTCTTCTACAAAACTATCCTTAACTTGGTGCACTAGCTTCCTTTTGCTTGTTAGGCTTGTCTGGTTGTATGCCTTTCATGCTTCATTATCCTCATCACTAGAGTCACTATTGAGGATTTGATCTTTAAATAATGTTGACAACACCAACCCATTTTTACCAAACATATATTAGGTGATTCTCCTATACTTCAGTGTCTTCAAACACTGACCTTTGAACTATCTATAGTGGCTCAATCGGTTTAATATTTTGTGAAGAAAAGGAGAAGGTGTGAATAAACCGCTCCTTAAGTGCATCCCAATTGGTTGTTTCGCATGTCTCATTGATAATGTACCAAGATTGTCCCATGTCTTCAAATTCCTATAGAATTCATACACCTATAGAGTCCTCGGGGCTTTTTCACCATAAATAGTCCATGTTTCTTCATAAAGTTGCACATGCACTATGGGTTCAGAGTCGCTTGAGTAAGCTGAGATATCTGGGTCCTCATTAATTTTCCCAAATTTAGTGAAAATGGTTGCTTTCACATCTTGCCAAGTTGGCAAGCTAGGCCTTTATGTTGCCCACCAATGAGAAATGATGATCTTTAATGTATACATTAGTATGCTCATCGAATCCACTTCTTATGGGATGCATGAATCGAGGTCTTGGACATAGTCTTCTACTAGATTACTCCATACATATCTTAGAAGCACTGTAAGTTTGCCATTACTAAGGTGAAACACACTCTTTCCCTTCTTCTTTTCACAAAGGACCCACTTTTTAGAAGCACGATCAATATGAACCGAACCTATCTTTACTGGTTTTGGTGGCTTTACATGCACCAAGTAATATCTTTGACTAGTGATTTAATATGCTTCCTCGGCCCATCAGTCGTAGGCAACATCAGTAGTGTCAAAGGTTGATTGTCCATCTTCCTATGAAAGTAATCCGTGAACATTGGGTTTTAGTGTCTCGGTGTCTTTTATCATGATGTTATCTATGTGGTTGATTTCATCTTTGAGGTCCACACTCTCAACATCTTGGGTCCGTGGTCTTATGATAGGGGCATAACTAACCTCTCTTTTTTGTTCTCAAAATTCATGTAGTGCTTCTTAAAGTGCATATATACATTATTTACATATCACCATTGCCTTTTTAGAATCATTGAGTAGTTATCTTGTTATTCCAACTTGATCACTTCAAAGTTAGCATATAATTCAATGCCCATGATATCTATAACTATGATATTCAAAATTTTGATAGGTTGTGTCTGGGTCTTGTTGGCCATGAAAAGTACATGAGGGAAAGACCTCAAGGTTGGCAAACCCATTTTATCCTAGGCATTCTTGGTCAATATTGTGACCTTGATGCCTATGTCTACAAGGACCTTACAAATAGACCATCCATCAATAGTGGCATCCATGAAGAGTTATTGATCATAATTTGTATTCTATGTATGCCTAACTTCTCATGACCTATCCATGTTTGGCACAATGACTTCAATTGGATTTTGGCCTGCATGCTCCAAGAGTAAGTTCTTTAATAGGGATAACATCCCCTTTATTTCTAGGAGGCACAAGATCTCCATTAATTCTTTTATCTCAACCTTCTAATTGTCCGGCTTATTTCAAGAATTAGTAGTCTACGCTTCTATAAATTATGCTAATTGGATCTCCCCTTATAGGTTTTAGATTACACTCATGGCCTATTTTAATACATCCTTTTGGTGCACTGGGTTTGGGTATGGTGAACTTTGGGTTTAGGTTGTGTTATGTACTTAATGCAACCTTTATCCCCATATTTTATGCATAACTCACTAATTAGCATAATTAACAGTTGAGTGGTGAATCCACTATGATTTATTGCTTGTACTTTGAACATCTCTATGCAAATCAGTTTCACCTTTAGGGTCCACTTCTTGATTTTTAGCTAGCACTTGATCATTCCTATACCTTTATCTATGTCAAGCCTGTCTTGGGTTAACTTCTTGTATAGGTCAGGGCATTCCTTGACCTTATGGGATCCTCTATAATACCCACACGTGGGATGTGTAAGGTAGTCACACTGATAGTGTTCTATAGAACCACACTTATAACATGAGTGGGGTGGGAACCTTCCACCACTGTGTCCTCTACCTCACCCTCTAACATCTCATTATATTCTGAAGCCTATGTTTTATTGGCCATAACATTCGTTCCCTTGGTAAGTCTACTCATCGACTACTGTAGTGGCCTACCATGCACCTCTTTCCATGTTCTCAAGCATCTCGTCAATCACCCTATAATTAGTTGTGGTATGTGTGTAGGCATCGCATAACTAATAATAGATAGTTAAGTTGACCTAGCTAGCATATTACAACAAAGGTCAATTACGATCATCATGCATCTCTTGGAAAACTTCATAACTTAAAAAATAATGTGTGCACATTCTTCCATGGGAATTTATTCCTATTATGGCCTTCCACTTTGCAGTCAGTGCACCATAATCCACTTTGAGTATCTGGTGAGAAACTAGCAGTATACTTTTGGAGTTAGGAGTTCATAGATGCAATTTGTGCTACCATAAATGGGCTGATCCCAGTATCAATGCTTCTAACTTCCTCAGCTCTGAGTGTGGCTTCAAGCACTTCATGAGGGTCTATAAATGTCTTCATAAAAATCACTCTTCAAAATGGAACTAATAGCCCTCTAATGAACCATTGTGCATGTTGGGAAGGGTGAATGTCGTAAGGGAGCTTGGAAAGGAGAGTTTTGAACCTTGCATCATACAAACACATGCTTTTTGAGAGTCTTTAGGTAATTTCTTTTAGCATGATGATGCTCTATTGTTCAAATTCTAGAATGTCAAATTCCTTCAAGAATGCATCCTTCAACTTATCATAATTTACCATGGATTAGTTAGGGTCAAATTTCTTATACCAGGTATGGGCACGATCTAGTAAAGTGGTCATGAACTGGGTTGCCTTGTGATTTGATTAGGTTATGCCCTGAGTGCACCACTATATTTCACACTTCAGCACATACTCTACAACATTTTCCACATCGTGATACTTTAGCAAGTGCATGGCCATTTTTTAATAAATTTGTTGTGGGGGACAACTAGGATCTAAGGTACTTATCCCCAACATCTATTTTAATGGCAATCCTTTGACACCTCCAACCACTAGGTTAGGTGCTAGTCCTATTATCACTGCTAGCACCATTGATGTCGAAGGCATTATACTACTCACTTATGGCACTAGACCACTTCCTGTAAGCTATTACCCACTTTGTGTTGTTAACATCAATTGAGCTAGTATGCTTGTGCTTAAATTTTGTTATGGTGAGCTAGCACCTATTGGTCTAGAGGTGGTTGGACTCACCTACTCAGAAGGAATAATTTATTCAATATAAAATTACACTTCAAGTCTACAAATTGTGTAAAATATATGTGGATAATAAGGTCAATTATCACTTCTATACTTTCTTCAAGTGGGGGATCCAACACATGAGTATGTGCTATAAGTTCAAATGGGGTAGGTGCATCAAGTGTCTTTTTAGTCACCAAATCTTGTAGGATCCCAGTGGATTCCACACCTATCAAATACTGAGCTCGATCCATTACTTCATCATATCTCTCCTCACACTATTGTATTTCAAGAGATCTTTCCCGATGCCCTTCTTACTCCCTATGAGTTCTCTCAACACTTCCATTTTCTAGATCTTCCATTAGTTTGCATTGTCTCTTATTACAAGTTTGTCTTCTGACCTCGCAGGTGTCAATCTACTCATCCCCTTCCATTGCACCTCACCTACACATCCCTTATCCCCCCTCTACATTGTTCATATGTGAAAGGACTTTAGCCTTCCATCCCTAAAGTTTCAAATCCGTAATCCACCATTAAATTATTAAACTCTACGCTGAATTACTTCATAAATGTGTATCTAGGTTCATGCAAAAACTAATACTCTGCTTCTTTAAGGCATGATTATGTTGAAACTACAAACTCAAGCATGTAACTGTTTAATACTCCTTGCCACCATTTGTCTACTACTCTAGTCCAAGTGGAATCTAGGGTCTTAGGCCTCTCTAAGCACTCCTTCACCCACTCATAACATTATTTATAGCTTCTTCTTTAGTGGGTTGAATATCTATCCAACCATCAGTACACATGCTCAGGTAACTCATAGAAAAAGACCTCATATAGAGCATCATACAGGTTGTGTTGAACCCACTTTTTTAGGTTCTATCTTTTACAGGTTGGATACTTCAGTGCAAAGCTATCTTCCACCTATTGCAACCAACACTCAATGTTTTTGAGGGAGAGTCAGTACATTATTTTTTTGCACCATTGTACCAACAAAATTCAACAAGGTCTTGACAACAAAACCAAAATGTTGTAGAAAAGTCAAGCACACTAGGTAGTCTTAGTCAGGTTTTGACTTATTATACTTAGGTACAAACATGGGGTTGTCTTTCTATACTCAACATTTTACACTCGACTGTGCCAACATTAATTCACATAAGGCAAAGGCCTTATGTGCTCACCCATAATGTAACAAAGAAAGAATTGGGGCCCATGCTGGGTTAGTTATGCCATGACACAAGATTTCACTTATGGAACTTGGTCAAATCAAATAAGGTTTCAAGTAGATCCATAGGCACAAACCTTTCATGGGCTGAGCCCAGTGGTCTATAGGAGCAAGCCTTTTGGAGGACTAGTTCTAGTCATAAAGATGAATGCCTTTATTAAGCTAATCTTAGGGCCATGTCGGTGTGTGAAGGGTCAAGGGGTTGCTTATTTTCAAGTGTTCATACTAGGCTTGCACTTCATGCAAGGAAATAAATGTTTGGTGTGGGCTCTACACTTAGTCGATATTCAAGATATGCTAACATCATTAATTAACATAGGGAAGCCATTAATGACATAAACCAAAAGCTCACATAACCTATTCTTTGATAGAAGTGTATCAAAAGTATGACATTATAATAATTAGTTCGCATTGCAACAATAATTCATAGATATATAACCAAAAATAATGTTTTAAGGCAACCATTCTTTATCATTCATCAAAGCTTAAATTAAATTGAGTCCATAGTAGTTAAAATAGAGTACATGCTAACTTCAAAAATAGTTAACAACTTAGAGGCTCACAAGTGAGTTTGGGCACTACAATTAGAACCTTAATGGTGTCTATGCTACTCTTAGATCTAATGGCAGCCATTACAATGTTTACAAAACCAATTCTCTAGGGCTTCATTGCACTAAGTTCATGTCCTTTGATTCACTAGTTCGAGCTCCTTTTATAGATCTATAGGAACATCTTTACTAGGGTGGAGTGTGCACATGAAGTGTTGAGCTAGATCCCTTATGATCATTCTATCAGCTCCATCACCTTGTACCCTTTGCATTATAGTCACCACATATCATCCAACCTAAAATATGCCCTAGGAATCCTGAAAGTGGTTAGCCACCTATCATCTAGCACAAGGTGTGTATTGATTCCTCCAGTTGGTGCCAAGATGCTGAAATGTCATCATTACAAAATGATGACTTGCACTGATGTGTTTATTGTACTAGAGTGAAGCTTTACATACCAAAATAAGGGGCCTAACATAGCCTGGTTAGCCATGGTTTCTTTGTTGGTGGTGGCCTTTACAAAGTATGCACTAGAACTGGTTAAGGAGGTATCCAGTTGTTGCTTCTAGTTTGATAAGTTGCATGTGACATATTTTGATTAAAGTGTGGCAGTGTCAAGCATTCCTTGATACTCCTCTAGTATCATTATGAGTGTGACAAACTCAATCTTAACATCTTACCCCAATGTTCTGACTATATGGAGTTTCTATGTTGCACAGTAGTCCTTGGTTATCTTAGAGACAAGTGTCTTGAGTCTGTATTGATCAGACATGACTTGGTCCTCAATTGCTTGAGTGATCAAATTGTGATAAGTGTCCTAGATAAGCTTGGAAACTTTGTGCAAGTGATCCTTTAATTCGATGTTATTGGCCTTGGATTGATTAATCTCTTATTCAGAGAGGTGGCCTTCTATGCAATGGACTCTTAGAATACTACAATGCCCTCTAACTATTTATTTAATGGTATTCTGGAGACATCCAATGAGGCTTCTTACTAAAGGGGGAAAGTTGCTAATGTTTTTGAAGTCATTGAAGGGTTAGGTTGTGGTATGGTCATAAATGAAAGAGAGAAGGTGGTGCATCGATCACCCACAATTAGAATGTCCCATAGCTAGATTCTTCCCAAAGGTAATTTCAATTACTGTGCACCTTATGAAGTGATGAGTTGGTCTTTATGTTGATCTAGCTGCTCTAACCTAGCTTGTTATTACTCAAGAACTTGTTATTTCTATGTTTTAGCCTCTTCTATAAGCTTCACATGTTATGTAACATATTCATCTTGTTTTTTCTTAGCATCTTCTGCTACGTTCCTATTGAGATCATCCTCCATAACTTTCTATTTCTCCCATTCCTCTTCTTTCAGATTTTGCACACGCTCTTCTTCCTTTTTCTATTCCTCAAGCATTGTATCCTTGGCTTATTCGACCTTATCTTGTGCTTGTGTTGCTAGGTCAGCCTGCACCTTGGCTATACTTGCTTTTTATTCCTATACTTGAGCCTATTATTTGCATAGGGCTTCATCTTCTTATTCTTTCTTCTTCTTCATAACTTCTTCATCTTGTTATTGTGCATGAGTGGCATCCTCTAGAGCCTACTTTTCCTATGTTGTTGCATCTTGTTATTATTTATCTTCTTTGGCCTTAGTCTTGGCAGTGAACACACCTTTATTCTTATGCTCTTTATCCATCTTCTTTTGATGAACCTTATGTGCCTGATTTCTTGCATTGGTATCTTCTTGTGCCTTCTTATCTACCTTAATATCCTTTTGTCGATTAAACTCTACATCTTGGGCCTTTTATGTGGCCTCAACTTCTTTATCTTGATGACTTGCTTGTTGATATGATTTTATTGGGCCTACTTCCTTTGGCATTTATTTTCCTCTTATCTGACTCATCTTTCTACTACTTGAGCTACTTCCTCCCATGAATCTTATTGTTCTTTAACTATAGGTTGTTCTGGTGTGAGCTCTTCAACCATAGGGGCTTGTTGTGAAGGTAGTGAATCACTTGGTTGCACCATGGAGATGGAAACATGTGCTTTCTTATACCCCAAAGCAACCAATCTACATTTGGGTGGTGATGAAGTCAAATCTGGGGAAGGTTGCACTTCCTATGTCGTGGCTATCCTATCGAATATGCATTCTTTAAGGGTACGAGAAACCCTAGCCTCTCTTCAAGTTCTGGGTTTGCACACCAAAGACTTTTGTGGACATTTTTACAGTGGTGTAAAGATGTCGATGGTTACAAAAGTGGTTAAAGTTTACTATTGGAAGAGGTCAACCCTTCATTGCATTTACTTAGCTTATTCACACATAATGTTGACCAAAATGGATGTAGGACGTGGTGGTAGTTCCACCCATAAACTTGGAGGAACCTTCTTACATAATTTGACTATGCACACTACCTTCCAAAAGAATAACTCCTTCTCTTCCTACCTATCATAGAAATTTCCTACCATATCGATGACCATTACCTAGTAGACCTCCTACTCATCCATTCCCATTTGAGGTAAGTTATAAGAGCTTCTGGTCTAGGGCACCTTAGGGTCATATAGATATGTTGTGGTGCTCCTTATCTTGCACTTCAATGGAGGAGATGATGGTTATTTCTCGGTGGATATCTTGTACTTTCCTTTCTCTGGCTACAAAGTTGTGGCTTTTTATTGTTATGGTACTGAAGGGACTGCTACACTAGGTGGTATAGCTTAGAGCGATGTTGCATGCCTAGCTACATAGGTTTTTTTCTTGGTGACTTTGGCTTATGCCATGGCCATGGTAATGAATAATGTCAAACGTCCAAATGGTGACCTTGATAGCTCATGAATGTGGATGAACACACCTTTCAGTAGTAAGGTGATAATAACATGTTGTCTTAAGTATTGTATGACATCCGATAACACCTGAGGATGTGTGGTGATCATCTCTAAACACTCCTCCCACCATGTCTTAAATTTACCCTCATGAACTAGGGTGTCATGCTTAGGTGTCCATATTAGATTGTAGAATTGTTGTGTTGGCTAGTAATCGATGTCAAGGTGTACCTCACCTTTAGGGGACTTCCATTGGGTGAACCATAGAAAAAATATGAGAAAATGGTATTGAAATGTCTACTTAGAAGTCATACAACACTTGTTGATGTTTGTAAGTAACTCCTAAACAAATTATTCATGTCAAATGAACTTCTTATTATGGTGGATCATGTGATGTGCAATGTACACCACCCCTTTTAGAATTTGTTTTGCAGCCTTGGTGGTCTGCCAGAATCTTCATGTGATGCATTCAACCAGGATGCACACTGGTTCATCTTGAATTTATTTAATTAGGATTCTTTAGGACCCCCAAACATATAAATCTCTAACCTCTTGAAGTATAGGAGGCATTCTTATCTTGTATGGAGTAAGAGAATCACCTGGAGCAAGCATGCCTAAAGCTCAAGCCATTGCTTATGTGTTGATGACTATTGTGATATCGTGTCCAATGTGAATGTTGTGATAATTGTAGTGGATAAGAAAATTTTTCACAATCTCCCCTAAGTCATTAAAATTTGGCATGAGAAGCAAATACTCAGTGTCTATGTTCTAGAATCGATGTGGGACTTGAAGAGCCAGTGGTTGTGCAACATCTATGAGATCTAGTTCGAAGAGTTTTTTCTTTACCACTCAAAAGTAATCAAATGACTCTGGATCAATGAATTTTGTCTAATGAAGCACAAGGTTGATGCCCATTGCTACCTTTTGAGCATCTATCAAACTCTTAATGAGTTATAAATGATCCATGCTCTCTGAGTAGTGAAATTAAAAAACTTTTTGCTTTCTGTGTAGTAGAAATTAGCTCAGATCTTAAAACTTTAGCTCATGAAAATATTTGCAAGAATAAAATGTAGACTTGGTTTGCAACCTTATGCCTTCATATATTTCATACCTATTAGTTTCAATGTAAATGTCATGTTGAGCTATTCGTTCAACATTAATGTAAATGTTGATGTGGCAAATCTAATCTAATATGGTAATTAAGGCAATTAGACATGAGCACATGTGTTGAAAAATGTCATTATGTTTTTTATTAATCATATTTGAGTACGAATGGATGATGTTAATCAGCTATAAATTTGGTGAAGATTAGATCAATCAAACCTTGGATCTGACATTAATTGCTTAGGGATGATCATTATAGGGTGACGATCTTGGCTAATGTGACTTGACCATACATTTCCTAGACTTAATTGTTTTATTTTGATCCTACTGACATTAAGGATGGTGCACCTAAATTCTTATGCACATGGTTGATGCACACTATATGATCTATAAACTAAAAATACAAGTGTAGTATATTCAAAAATCACTTGTTCACGTTTAAGAGATCTTTCAAATTCTCATTTTTTTTGTGTGTATAACTTTTCATAAATAAATTAGAATCAGAATTAAAATGAAGATTAGAATGCAATAATAATCAGAGAAAATTAAAGATATCACCAACAAATTGATAACGGAGTTCGGCTTCAATAGCCTATGTCTCCGGGTCTGTTCAAAGTGAGGACCGTTCTCATTAATTTTGTGCAACAAATGGCTTCCAAAATCTTTACAAGTCTTCAATTCACCTTTTCTGATCTCTATTTGCCTGTAATTATTTCTCTCAGACCTAAAAACAAAGGCCCAAGGCCGTACAAAGCAAAAATAAGGCTCTAATCCTCTTAATTCTCTTTACACAGTCAGATTTCTGTGTCAATACAAGTAAAAATTACTCCCTTTTATAACACTTTAACCACCGTGGCTGAAGTGGTCAAGGCTTTATCCTTTTAGGCACCAGGTCTCAAATTCAAAACTGTCTTCCTCCATTTTAGGCACATAAGGATGTGGGCAAGTGCGTCCTTCCTCCATGAGCACGCTTTGACCAAGGATTTAGTCCCACATTTGCTAGGAAAGGTTGTTTTAATGCTTAAAATAGCAAGTTTGGTGAAGTTTTCAAATGAGAAAGATTTGGGCGCCAACTTTGGCTACCACCTAGCTTAGTCAATGCCTATAAAGGAGGGATGTATATTTTAGTGTTTGTGGTGTGGAGGTTTGGCGCCTATCTCCATTTGAAAATGTCAAATATCATGTGCATAAAATAAAACACCTAACAAAATTTCTTTTTCCCCTATCTATTTGCAATGTGTCAAATGGAGATTCATCCACTTGGCCTTTCTCAACTGTGCCACATCACTTTTGACACCCCTGTCGCATGATTTCTTCAACTGGCTATATCTTGAGCATTCAGACTCCATTTTTCAAACCACAAAAAGCGCTAGAAAGATCTTGACGAGTAATACAATGTGCAAATAATTTGAACTAAATTTGAAGACTTTAAAAAATAAAATGGCACATGGATCCACCTGGATCACTATACTTGTTATCTTAGTTTTGAAAGTGACTGAAGAGATCATCTACAAACACACACATGCACAAACAAAAAAATAAACACACAAGAAAACATATAGAAATAAGAAATCCTAATCTACTCGGTGTTACTCAACACCTACTCATTTAACATAAAAAGATTAATTAAGACTATTGACAATAGGGATTAAGCCTACAACCATTCACCCACCCTGAAAAAATGGTTCCCTATAGATCTCTCAAAATAATGGTTCCTTGCTATAATATATCATGTAGAAGGCCCTTTCTATCTAATTTTTAATTTACCCAAAAATGCTCTAAAGCAACTATCATATAACAAAATTGGTTGATCTTTGTGAAATTCCTTATAGCTTAGATTCTTGTCATGTCATACTTTCTGGCTCTACTTATGAACTTCCTACTTCCAAGATGCTTTGTTTTGATACTCTTCCATCCTATTTAGTTCAAGAAGCCTATTGGTGAGAGACTCATAATCCCCTAGTCTCATGACCATTGTAATGCACAGACTAGGTACCAAGTATTCCATCAACATTAATGCTTCAAGCCCATAGACCAACTAGAATGGAGTAAAACCTATAGCCCTCTTATAGTGCATGTAATATGACCAAAGAATCACTAGAATGTGATCTTACCAATCATCTCTCTTGATATCATAGATCTTTGTCAACATCTTTCCCAACACTTTATTAGAAGCCTCAACTTGGTCGTTAGATTGTGGATGGTATGTAGTACTTTTATGATGAGAAATCATGAATTCTTTAGTAAAATCTTTGATGTTATTATTCAGGAACTATGTGCCTTGATTACTAATGAGATTGATAGGGCATCTAAACCTTATAAAGATATTATCTTAAGAAAATTTACTGCATCCTTCACACCATATCTGGGTGTCACAATAACTTTGACCCAGTTGGTAAAGTAATTTTTTGTAGTGATAATATACCTTATTTTTTTATGTTTACTTGAGGGATTGATAGGTCCTACAAAATCGATACCCCACTATTCAAAAGCTTGTTGGGATAACAAATGCTACAAACGCATTTTATCTTTCTATAATTGCTTACCCATGCATTGACATACATTTCAATGATGCGCTACTCTATCTGCATCTTGAAAAAGGTTTGGCCACCATAACCCACTCTATAATAATTTCCTTACAGTAGCTTCTCTAATAAAATGACCTCTTGTTATTCCTTGGTGTGACTCCTATAAGAGATGTGGTCATTCATGTTCCTAAACTACCCTTTGCAGTACTTCATCCTTCCCAAAATGATATAAGATCCCATTTATAATAGTATATGGCAAAGTTTGGGAGATAAACTGATTTTTATCTCTTTCTTGGTAGTGCACAGGTAATACACCTTGTTCCAAAAAATTAACAATTGCCTCAAAATTTTTGGGGATCATAGAAACATGAAAGATATGGGCATCAAGAGAATCTTCCTATAATTCTTTTGGTTTTTTTCCATTTAGGATGTGACTGAGATGATTTGATCCAACATTTTCTCTACCTAGTTTGACGTTGATGCAAAAATATAATTCTTGAAAGAGCATTAACCATATTGAAATACATCCTCCAAGTATAAACTTATTGGCAAAATAACATAGAGCTTGATGATCCATGAAAAATTTAAAAGGTATCAAAAGAAGATAGTGTTAGAATTTTTGTAGTGTGAACACTATATCCAATGTTTGTATTTTAGTTATCATGTAATTCTTTTCCGTATCAAACAAATTTTTGCTTGCAAAATATATGGGGTGGTCTAGTCTACTATCTCTTGGTTGTGCCAACACAACATCGACTGTGATACTATAAGCATCAACATGAACATGAAAGAGCTTAATCCAATTGGGAAGGATGAGAATAGGTGAAATGACCAATCTCTACTTCAATTCTATGAAGGCTTTTTTACACTCAGAAGTCTAGATAAGATTTGCACTTTTGCACAGTAAATACTCTAATGGAGACTAAATAGATGTATATCCCTTGATAAACTTTTGATAGTACCCTAGATGGTTAAGAAAATATCACACTTTTGTGGAGTTGACTGGTGGAAGCATACTAGGAATGATTGTAATTTTGGCTTGGTCCACCAAAATCCCTTCACTATACACTACATGACCTAGCAGGACACCAAAAGGTGTGAAAAATAAGTATTTTTTAAAATTCAAGGCGATGCGTAGAGCTCGATAGCATTCTAACATGAGGCATAACTTGGATAAATGTTATTTAAACAAAGAAAATACTACCCAATCATTGAGATATACTTTTAGGAAGTTATAGATGAAATCCTTAAACGCAATCACCACAGCTCAAGAAAAATCTGTAAGTGCATTCTTAAGGCCAAAAGGCATTAGCTTGTATGCAAAGGATCCCCATTCCATGACAAAATTTATTTTAACTCTATCTTATTTTATGTTGGGTATTTGATGATAGCCATTAAATCCATCCATGAAAATGTAGACTTCATGACCTACGACAGATTCTAAAACTTCATATGTGAAGGGAATTGAAAATGGATCATTCACACATGCGTCATTGAAAATTTGATAACCACCACATAATTTTATCTCCCCTATTTTATTAGGCTTCAATACCATGGGACTAACCCAATATCCCTTTTCTATAGGATAAATTATACCTACATATTGCATTATATCTAGTTCAACCTTCACTTTTAACTTCATATTTGGATTCAACTTATATGGTTGTTTCTTTATGGGTCATGCACACTCCTTGAGTTTGATATGTATTTCACTTAGGGATAGATTGACTCCTCTAACCTCAAAAATTTAGTGGGAAACACATCTTAATAATCTCATAGAAGTTTCATAGCTTCTGAAACTTCAGATTCAGTCCAATAGTCACCTATATGTGCCAACTTAAGAATCTCCTTATTTCAGATATTTTCTATAGGTTTTTTAATACGTTGCTAATAAATATTACACTTTTCCTCAATAAAAAATTCTTTTAGCATTCATTTCTTCTCCTCTTTTAGAACCTATATGTTACACAACTTGTCTTCTTTAGTGGGTTCTACAATTCGGTCCTTTAATGGTTCTATTGGCTAGTTAGGTTTAAATAAATCAATCAAATTGATATCACCATTAGTATCTAGATCTTTAATTTCCTCCTCTTCATTTTGTATTTGGTGGCATAACTACATCAGAGATTATTCTTCCATCTTGGCAGCTTTATATCTTTGTAATGATGTATTTAGAACATAGGTTACATTCTTTTATGTAGTAGATTATGTCATGGTACTTAAATCTTCTGTGCATCCATTCATAAGAAATGTTTGATTTTTTACATCGCATTATGAACTAGAGGATTCTCATCTTCAAAGATAAAAGTCTATATGAAGTTGCTCTACACTTGTACCCAATGCTTTGTCTCCCTCCTATGTTCTTGATGCATATACCATGTTGATGGTAAAAGGGTAAGTGTGTAATCAAAGATGTGAACCCAATACTTCAATGCCACACATTATTCAATCCAGAACTCAACACATATGTAGCTATGGATTTTAGGGCACTCACCTTCCTAAAAGAAAGGTCAATTACTTTTAATGTCCTATAGTAGTTGAAATCTATTAATCATAAGTTCACATGCATCATCCCAATCAAGTTGATCATCTCTATGAATTACCCACCATGTCACTGCAACTCCCTTCAAAGTAGAATTCAAGGCATTGACCCATTGACTAATGGTAGGTACATGGACTTGTAGGTACATAAGGAATTGATTGATATCCTCAGTTGCATAATATAAATGAAGTTGTCTCTCATGGGTGAAGACCATTCTCATAGGTCAGAGTTCATGATCACCATGAGCCCAATTAATTAGATGCATATCTGAGTCTCTCCTGATATACAAAGCTATTTCCCATGGCAAAATTCCTTATCTAGTCAACTTTATATAATCCAGCATATGATCATCTAATTTATAGAGAAAATAAAATTTTGAGCAAGTAGGGGATTTAGAAGACATGGATAGATAATCCTCTATGACAAACTAAGGTGCCAATGGTTGAGTAACTACTGATTTGGTCTTCCATTATTTAAATCTCTTCAATTATTGAGTGCTTAAATACTATACCTAAGGTTTAATATGCTCATACAAGAACTTGCAGTCAACTACGTGCAGAGCTTTTAGGTTCTCTTCAGAGTTTACCTTCATCCAACTAGTTTCTTATGTAATATAAGGAGAGTCTGGTTTAGCCAAAATGATGTAGGGTTTGTGTGCCTTATTCAAAGGAATGATGATAATATTCTCCTTGATGCACCTCTAGTTGATTTATTAAAGTATTAATAGTCATCTGATCATCATATGCCCATTTATTTCTAATCAATGTAGGGTAATGAGTTATTATTTTCTTCATATCAATGAATTCAAAGTTACCTTGTAGGCTTAATTCTGTGACTTTGATCTCAACATCTTCTAATCTGCCAATAGGATCAACTCTTCCATAGTCTATTAAGCTCAAAGTCACTAGGTTATAGCTTATAACTGGTCATCGAATCTCCTCACATGTTGACCTAGGGATCATGTTGACCATACTGCCAAAGTTAAAGACAACATTTTTAATTTCATATCCTACAACTTCAATGTTGATTCATGCATATACATCCCATGGATTCTTTGTTTTGACATACCAAACAAGCTTTTCTATCTTTTGTTTCCCTCACTACGCACACTCCAATAAATTATATAACAAGTTTATGATGTTCTAAGACATGTCTTCATTGTGAAGTGTACTTAAAAACTTTAGTAAATCTATTAGTACAATAACAACTACATCTTGATGCATAATGCACAAAATTTTACTAAACATTTGGGCATTTATTACTAAAACATCTCCTTTAGTAGTGTCTTGATGAATATTTTTCAACATCTGTGCATCTTCATACATGAGCCCTTTTTCTATAGCTGGGTCCATCTATTTATCCTATTTTGATTTTTAGATTCCTTGGTCCCAAGGAATTTTGAGAGGAGGCAATCCTCTCTCTACATGCTGGTGTCTTATAATGACATTCAAAAATGAATCCTCCTTAGGTTGCACATTGGCCATGTTAACATTTATGATGAACTTTTCCTTTCTTTGCTTTTCCAAGACATGACAATCTTCTATCTCATGCTGCCCATATACTCTATAATATGTGCAATAAGATTGTCTTTAGGGATTCAAAGGGAAGTTGTGTTGCACATGATTATACTCTCCACATAAGTAACATTACAAAAGAGGGCATTGGTAATTATTTCCTTTACCACCTTGGTAATCTCCTCTGTATCTGCCCCTAGATCCTCCTCTATTTGATTGATAACTTCCTCTATAAGCTCATTATTGATGTCTTGTATTCCAATTTTGATGCTTATGGGTATTATCTTCAATTCTAAATTAATAATTGGTGGGGGTCCAACTAGTTTGTTGTTGTTGCATCATTACCAAATTCCAAGGTGTTGTGTACTAGTATTGTAGTGAAGGTTGTTTCCAACTAGAAGGAGGGGTCCATTTGGCCAGACTTTAAGGCTGGTACTTAGGCAAACTAGGAATCTATTATGGACATGCTTGCTTTGCACAACCCTTATCGACTTATGGGCCAAGAATACTTTTTGTGCATTGATGATGAATACATTCTTTGTAATGTCTTCTTTAAGCTCCCGTAAAGCCTTACAATTCTTTTCATCATGTTTCTGTGACTTACAAAAATTATAATATAAACTCTATGGGCTTTTGACATACTATTATAGAAGATGGCACTGTATTGTTATGTGCCTTACCACTCTAAAAATTTCATAGAAGTCTATCTTGATCTTAGGATAATCATTCTTGTGATGTCCTTCTTTCCCATACTTCACGCACCATAGATTTAGCTTAGGTTTATTTACTTCATGATATTATTCCATCCTCTTCATAAAAATTTTTAATGTATTTTCAATCTTAGAAACCATTATGTGAGTTTCCCCATATTCTTCAATTTGCTCCACTCATAGATTAGTAGCTCTAGCATCTGCCTTAGTAGTATATTGAGTCTGCGCTATAATAAATATGAATCTAGAATGTAGTCCTTCAGCAATCCACACAGCTTTATCTTTATCTACTAAGGAAAATTCCAACTTATTCATAAAATCATAGAAGCTATGATCATAATCATAGACTGATTCTCCTAAATTCTACCTAATCTCCTTTAGGTTTTGAATAGTTTGACTTGTATATTTCTTTACCTTAAATTTTGTGATAAGCCATTCCTTACCCTATTATGGACTTGTCTGCATAATTTATTTATGGTAAATAAACTCAAGTGATCTTCTATTCAGTGCCCCTATTAACACACACTTTTTGATGCCCTCATTAGTAACACCTTTAGCTTGCCATCTCATGTCACATGTTAGTATTTCTCAGGGTTTGCAGACCCATCATATGTCACCAAGTTTAAAAATGCTCTTACAACACCCATTTTATAAATTGGTGTCAAGGGGATTTACTACACAATAATTAAAATGGAAGGATGTGTTCTATGGGATCTATTTGTGCACTAAAAAGATTTAATTATACATTGTTAAAGTTAATCTGTGCACTCTATTTTTCTGTATTTCTTACTTTTCTCTACTTGGTTTCAACAAACCCTATGGTCTTGAAAGTCTTATGAATTGATGTTGTCTCAATTTTAGTACCCCAATGATGTAATTTTTCTAAAAATGGACCTTTCCAAATACTATCTACCTATTCGTCTGGTTGAAAACTTCTACTGAAATATAAGAAATTAGGTTGTGGGGATGTGTGCTCTCTTGGTAAATGATTCTTTCCTACAACTTTTTCTTCTTCTAAGCTTAAACTTGAGATTACTCTATGACTTTGTTCTGGTTCTTTGATTAATACTTCATTTCCTTATTCTAATAATCCTCATTATTATAGCTGTATACTACATCTATCATCTAATTGATCTACTTCTACGCTATTTTTACCTTCTTTGAACATCTCTTCTTCCTCTCATTCTTCATCACTTGTTTCTTTTTATCGACATTCATCTCCTTCTTCCATCTCATATTTAATCATCCTTCATTCTTCATTCTTCATCTCTTTCTTCTTGTTCATCATGTTTTCCTACTCGTTCTTCATCTATTTTTACTCTTAACTCTATTCATAGATACCTGGGTATTCTTCTATTTACTCCATCTATTTTGTTATTGCAGCTCACATTTTAATCCAAAATTTTATTGTAACTCTTCTTCCCTCATGTCTCCATTCTAGATTTAGGTTCAAGCCTTATTTACTCATCTAATCATCATTCACTATCATGTCACACACAACTCCATAGGCATGAAGCAACTACTCTATATTGGTCAAAGTAGGCACCATGGCCTTGTCCACAACCAACATCTTCACAAGGACAAGTAGTCACTACAAGATTTCCCTCAAATTCCTATGATGATGATCAAGTCCTTCATATATTTTAAAGTTATGTATCCTTGTACTGCAAACTCATTTATATATCCATCTATAGTAGTAGTAACCCAATGATCTATTGCTCTTGTCTACTTAGTTTCCAATCTCTACAACCAATCTATCTTTTTTTCAGTCTAGATTATAGTTTATTTCATCCTTGGATTAAAGTAATAATATTCCAATTGTGCTAGCTAATTTTCTAGAAATTCAAGTAACTTGCACCAAAAAACTTTGTAAATCTCTCCATAAATATGCTCTTGAATGATTTCCTGTATGGTAAGACCAGTCTTTTTTCATTCTTCTTCTACAAAATTATATATCCTTTGGTTTATCCATATCTCAATATCTCTTTGCCCTGGTAATCATCTTAGCATAATTACCTCTAAAAAGGAGTATCCATGCTCATTGTACCATTGTTAGCAGAGGTTCTTGAAGCATAAGAACATGCTAAAGATGAGGATAGCTATGATAATTTGAGTGCACATAATAATGTATTGTATTCATGTAGGAGTTTGGATAACAAAAACATGGTAAGCATTAATTATCTTACATCATTTAGGAATTAAGAACAACCAATGTTTCATAAACAAAAAAAAAGAATTCAAATTAATTAGATATAAAGTAACCAAAACATTACACACAAGAACACATGCAAGGAACATAATAAAAAACCACACAGGTAGTCATAACCAAATGAATCTCTATTGATCTCTTCAAAAATGGAACCCTCTTCTTCTTACAATCAAAAATATATATAGATATTTTTAGTAAATGATTATTCATATTTTTCTCATACTTGGTGCTAAAATTGAAGTATATTCATATTCTATCCTGTTATAAGTCATGAAGATAGGATAAAATATACTTATATGATGACTAAATGAGTACATAATGCATGAATATCAGACAAATATCTTATGCAACTTTAAAATCTAAATTATTCTATGAATAATAACATTTTGCATCACCCTCCCTCTCCTTAATTTCCCATATATATAGATAGGGTGCCTCAATTGCCCTAGATAGATATTTGGTAATCAAGTACCACGGTCTAGATTTGACCCATGTAGATAAATAGGCCCTAAAGCCCTCTTTATATATGGGGTATATAGGGATCCTATTAGTATAGAAGGCTTGTTCATTATAATAATGGTGCTTGGACTAAGAGAAGCAATTTAGGCATAAAAGATATTGAACATGAGCCTTTGGGTAGTGAGAAGGTCTTATAATTGAAGGGAAAAACCATGATATGTATTTTCCAAGTATACAAGACTGAGGTGATAAATAATTCAGATTTAGTGTCTAAATTTACCTTCACCCCCACTTTAATGTAGTAATAAAATTGCTCGTTTAAAGGAAAATAAATGTGTACCTGGGTATGTATAACACACCTTGCCTTTACATGAGTCTAACTTGAGTGCTTGGTTGGTGATTGACAAGCAACCAAGAACATGTTATAGTATATGATCAGTGCATATAATATGTAATTGAAATAATTTGAAGTGCTTGAAAGTAAAAATAATAAGGTTATGAGTACACCTTTGTATTAATGCAACCATCTTACCTTTTGGCAATTTTATTTGAAGATATACTTTCTCATGAAGCTTTGGACCTAAGATTAAGACAATTTTGAAACATGCAAGTAGATACATATATATAGATATTGAAGGACACCATGTCCCCAACTTTGGTGAAAAAATTAGTTGCTACTTAGCCATTGAGCTTATCTCAATCGTGCAACCCAATCATACTTATAACTTGATGAGTGTGAGTGATGCAATAAAATCACACAATATATATAGTGAGGGTGGATGATTTAATCACTCCATCCTATAAATTTGGTGAATTTAGATGATTTAATCAACTCTAACTTATAAGCCTTGTAAGATCAAGTGATTTAGTCACCTCAACCTTGCCAAAAGTTGAACAAACTACTATAATAGATTGGCTCAATAAAAGTCCATCCTAGGTATGATAACAGTTCATAGTAGTATTTGAAATCTGAAAGCTTATTTTAATTTGGAATTTAAGGTGGTTTTTTGCATGGCATATGTACCTCATATATGTCTCAAGATGAAACCTAGGTATAACAAAAGTACCAATCATAAAATGTTCCCCCAAATGTGTATCTAAATCATATAACTCTAAAATTTGTCTAGTTTGAATTTTTTTAAGTGTGAAAAACATGTTCCCATGACATGCCCCCATTGAATCTAGAGAATATAATAAATATATAAGTGTGAATAACATGTTTCAATAACATTCCCCCACTGTAATTTGAAATCATGAAAACATGGAAGTCATGCCTCTATGACATGCCCCCCTTTTGACGTGAGGGGAAGTAGAAATTGAAAGTTACCTTACCTTAAAAGGATAAGATAACTATATAATATGTGTATGGCTCATGTAGCATATATGAGTAGAATGTATAGGTAGATATAAAAATGAGGTACATAATATGTGATCACATCAAGTTCTAAGATGCATGATGTGAATCATGGAAACATCTAGAGAGTAACAATGCAACCTCAGTAAGCAACCATACACACACAAGAGTACTAAATAAAAATGCAGTGGTCCAAGGAAACCTTACACAATGGGAATGTTGAAATGTAACACAATCAAAGGGACAAGACTAAGTAAAATCTCCACAAAACATAAAAATACATGTTCAAATGTTCACATACAACAAAGTATGACATATGCAAATGTCAAAATATGTAAACATAGGCATGCAAGCCATAATCAATGGAACATATTCACATGTTAGAATAGGTAATACAATACACTTGATAATTGAATCAAATAACAAACTCAAGGAAAGGCTAAAAAGAAAAGCATGAAATCATAAGTAACTAACATAGGCATATCATACTAGTCCCTAGATATACATGTTAGAATTTTTTTTTAAATACATAGCATATCTAGTACACTGTAAAATATATAAACATGGATAAAGGCATGTGTAAGTTCATAAGGTCAATCATGATAATGGGAGTGATCATATAATCATGGGTGTATCATGATCAAATAAATAGATGCCCCTAGTGTATTGATGACATGATTATAGGGAATGGCCAACATTCGTATGTGTATATATCATGTACCTAATTATTCCTATACAACACTCAAAAGATGTGTGAAATATATGTGTGTATATAGAAAGAAATTATATGCTATATACTAACATTAAACCAACAACATAGATGTCAATGAGCTAATAAGATATGTAAATGCTAATTTTTTTTAGATTTTTAAGTTTTCTATTTTTTTTGGTATTTTTGGAATAGCTTAAAATAAAATATTATCCTATGATCTCATCCAAGGGATGCTCATATGTATCTCCCCACTCGTAACCTGGAGCAATAAATCGGTGGTAATGTAAAAGAGCATGTATAGGTGTAATATCGAGCACTATAAGATATGTGATGTTTTACATATGTCTAACAATACTCTATGGTCATAAGGCAATAATAGAAGGAATGGAGGTTCATGGAACCCATCATCAAGTGCTTTGTGGTTTCTTTGGAATAGCATAAATAGGAACATGTTTTAATGCTCTAGGTAATTGAATGTGTTTTGTAGTAATAGATAATGCAGTGGTCTCTCAAGTACAAGCCACCTAAGAGAGGGGATTGCCTATTGCTTACCCTTTCATGAAGGATTAACCTTATTAGGTTTGATAATTATTTGCCTAGGTATAAACTTATTTTATTCAAGTGGATGTTCATATTGAATTTTATAAACTATAATTACCCTATTGGTATGAGTTTATTTAACACACCCATGCACTATAGAAGGTACAACATGTAATATATGTATCCAAGGTCATACTAATAACATGTAAAAGACTCCCATGTATAGTATAACTAAAAATGTAGTGATCACATGTACTAGGCCAACCTATAAAGGCAAGTCAATCTCACCAAGAACCTATTGTGATGTTCCATTGAATACTCTTACCACTTTGGTCAACAGGTGTAAATCATCATGTGTATATCCTAAAAGTGTAACTAATGTCATGGTGTAAACATTTTTTCTAGCACCATTATCAATCATAACATTATGTATAGACAGGTGGTCAAGGTATGCTCGAATGAATAATGAATGAAAATTTGAGTCATCATCCAAAATCTCACTATCATCAAAAATGATAAAAGGTCTTTAAATCATGGAAGGTGTATGTCATGTATAAGTACCAATAATTACATATAATGGGTGCCCATAATGTGGTGGAGGAGGATGTGCCTTATATTCCATTTGTACTTTTGGTTCCTTCTTAGAATGGTCTTGTAAATGGTTGTTAAATATTTTCTAATTATAGTGATCACCATGTTGTGAAATTGATTCCTTTGAAGGATCATAAAATGTAATTTTTTGGTCATCAATAAGGTCTTGGATCTTATGCTTCAAGGTAAAACATTTGCTCATAGAATGCCTAGGGCCTTGGTGATAGTCACAATAAGGATTTGCATCATATACTTTGGGTAGAGGTCAAATCATATGAACCTCTATAGGATGAGGGAGAGATATAAGGTGGCACTCCATAAGCTTTGGAAGTAACAAAGCTGGAGACTTAGGTAAGCATGAAAATTGTCTCCTTGGTACATTGGATAAGATAATCCAATCAGGTTGTTGTGACATTACATTAATTTTAGTAGTTGTTTCTTTTTTAGGTTTTAAAGGTTTTAAATTATAACTTGGCATACTAATAAACTTGGGATTAAATGCAATCATTGTGTTTTATACATACTTAAGTTTTTTCAATGAGATAAGTTTCATTTCATTATCTTGAAGAATATGGAATCAGTCATAAAAATATTTAAACTTTTTAAAAATAATGGTCTCATGTAATGGGGTAAGCAAATTGTGCTTGAAGATGTCTTGAAGCTCTTTATCTGCCATTGGATTGGTCATTTTATCCAACATTATCTTGTACCTTAAGACATATTCATTGATAGGTTCATTGTTCCTTGTTTAATTTTTGCAATTTGGGTGTAGGAAACCTTTTTGGTAATGTTGATAGAGAAGTGTGACAAAAATTGATTTGTAAGAGGTTGAATGCTTTTAGTGAATGGATTGGTAAGTCATATAACCACCTTACAGCATAGTCCTTAAGGCTCCTTGGAAATAATTTAATCAAAATTTTATCATTGGAGGTATAATCAAGGTAGGCCACATATAAATATTGAATATGTTTTTCAAGATTACCCTTGTTGTCATAAAATGTGAAGTTAGATGCAATAAAACTTGTTAGTAAGGGCCACAGAAGTATTTTAGGTGCAAGAGCGTTATGTAAATTCTCTTTCGAATCAATAACATAAAGTGATTTCATAGATTTTTATTCAATATTTGTAACCTTAGCTTACAAAAAAATTATAGTTTGGACAACATTTTGCACATTTTGATCACTATTGTGTGAAGTTTGAGAAGTCACCAAAGGAGGTGTGCCCATAGTTTGAGTTGATATAGGCATTAAAACCAATAATTGGGTTGAAGTGCTAATGTTTCCCATGTAGGATGTAGTCATAGTAGGATTTGTTTTGGGGAACAATGGTTTAAACACATGACCCATGCCCCCATTAGAAGTATGAAGTGATGATGTGCTCAAAGGGAGGGTTATTGGTATATGGGGATGGCCCATATATATAATATCATGATCAATAGATGGACCTGGTTGTTCTTCTATGATTTTTGATTTTTAGTTTCTAATATGTGTTGGAAATATTGTCATTGATGTCAAAGGTCTAGCATTATTGGTGATAAAGGCCCCATTACATTTAATGGTGTTTGTAATATTCATATCTTAGCTAATGTGTGTTAATATTTATTTAATATCAATGAATATATTTTTGGTTGCATATAAGTCAAAAGAGGGCCCATGGAGAAGTCAAAGAGTCATGAGGTAAAAGATGAAAGATGAATGGGACACATTTTCTCATGAAGAGTCATCTTTAGAAATTCCAAGAGTCACCATGTGAAGACAAAAAATGTATGACATATTTTTCCATGAAGGGACAATTTGAGGAATATGAAAAGTCACCAAGATAAAGACAAAAGAAAAAATGATGCTTTTGCTTATGAAGGGTCACCATATGAATTTTCAAATGCAAAGATACAAAGGGTCATGCAAGTTTGGTGCCATTTTCCATGAGGTTTGAAGGGTCAAAAAGGGTGAATGCCAAAGGTCATTTGGAAAGCTATAAATAAAGGCTTGAGAAGCCATTTGGATAATGAAATATAGTGCATGGTTTGTTTTTATTTTTGAAGAGAGAAAAGAAATAAATATTGTAGAGTTCTATCATTTATTGAGTAAGTAACATTGAGAGATAGTTGTGTTTTATATACAAGAGGGGTTGGTGCTCCTGTGGGTTGGTGCTCACAAATAGTTTTTGTGTTAGTGCTTGACAAAGGGGTTGGTGCTCCTATAAATTGGTGCTTACAAAGTTTGTATTTTGAGTTGGTGCTCATTCATATACTTGAGATTATTCTCCATTGTTTTTTCCACTTTGGGTTTACACATAAAAATTTGGTCTCTCTCTCTCTCTCTCTTCAGCTTCATTGCATATCTTGAATGTGTGATTAAGTGGTTAAAGAAAAGAAATCAGATTAAGTAAAAAGATATATAATATACTAATTCATCCCCCCTCTTAGTATATTTTGTGCTTAATAATTGGTATCAGAGTAGGTTCCTTTTAAAAAAGTTTTACAGCTTGAAGGTAGATCAGGAAAGCATGATGGCTAGATCACATGAAGGATTTTATACAAATAAGGCACTTTTGTTTGATAGGATGAATTATGTTTTTTGGAGCATAAAGATGAAGACTTATTTGATGGCCCTTGGATTCAATGTATGGAAAGCAGTGGTGGAGGAATATGAAGAGCCATAGACACTTGTAACTACTTTGACAGAAAAAAGGCAAGTGAAAATAATGCTAAAATTTTAAATGCTACTTTATGTGGTTTATGTGAATCAGAATTTGTTAAAGTTATGCAATGTAAATATGCTCATGAAACTTGGGTAAAATTTGAGAATATTTTCAAAAGTGATGGAAAGGTTCAGCAAGCAAAGCTTTAGACTTTCAGAAGATAGTTTGAGAGTTTGAAGATGGAAGAGGAAGAAAATATAGAAAGTTATCTTTATGGGTTGATCAAATAGTTAATCAGATTCAAGGTCTTAGAGAAAAATTAGAAGAATCAAATGTGGTTCAAAAAGTTTTGAGATCTCTACCATTGAAATATGATGCAAAAGTTTCAGCAATTGAAGAGATGAAAAATTTAGCCAAGCTAAAGATGGATGAGCTTCATGGTATTCTTATGGCATATGAGATGTGAACTGAATAAGATAAACCCTCAAAGAGAGAAGCTACTTTCAAGACATCAAAGAAAGAGAAGGCTAAGATTCAAGAATCAAGTGATAGTTCTAGCGATGATGAAGATGACAACGGAGCTCTATTCATTTGCAAGCCAAAAAAGGGCATAGGTAAATATCAAGGAAATTTACCTTTTAAATGTTTTAATTGTGGAAAGATTAGACATTTTGTAGCTAAATGCCCAAATAAGGGTAATGATGATAATGAAGAAGGAAAGTCTACATATAGGAAGACATTTCAAAGGTAAATTCAATAAGAGATTTGAGAAGAAGAGTTTGTGTTCCAAAGATCCTAGCTCAACTGAAGATAGTGGAGTCAATGATTCAGAAGAAGAAAAGATTCTATTCATAGCCATACATGAAAATTCATTCACAAGAAAAAGTATAGATGATCAAGAAGAAGAATAGGATGAAGTTGAAGTGAATATGGAAGGAGAACTCATTTATGCCTTAGAAGAGTTAAAAGCTCTTGAAAAGAAGAATCAAAGATTAAGGCTCCAGATCGAGAAAAATGAAAAAGAGTCAAAGGAAATAATTGAAGATCTATGAGCACACTTTGAAGAAGCCAGGAAAAATAAAGAAGATCTAATGGCATAATTAAAAATAGTAAGTAAAGAATGTAAAAGGCATGTTATTGAAATTGCTTCTTTAAAAGTAGATATTGAGAAAATAAATAAAGCAATCAATGATAGAGCAACCAATGATTCAAAATTTGAGAATAACATTAATATGTTGAATGAGATATTAGAAAATCAAAGATCAATGTCAAATAAGATAGGTATTGGATTTAAAAAATAGAAAGAAGAGGTCACTATTTTCATAGACAAGGAAAAAAGAAAGAGCTATGCTGAAGCTCTTACAAAAGAAGAAATAAAAAGGGAAGAAGTTAAGTCTACAAAGGACATCTCAAACAAAGAAGGTTGAAGGGAATAGAGCTACAAAAGGTAATTAAGTTAGAGATACACAAACATGTTCTATTTTTATGGTTACTATTTTTATTATAATGGATATGGTCATAAGAAAATAGAATGTCAAAAAAGGGCTAATAATTTCAAAAATAAGGAGAAAGAAATTCATACAGAGTCAAACAGAAGCCATAACTCTTTTGCTCTTATACCAAGATTTAATGAAGAGGCCATAATATGTTACAAGTATAATAACTTGAAACATATTACTTGGTATTGTAGAAGCGTATTCGAGTTAGTCAAAAAGGACCAGAGTTTCAAGGCTCTTTTCATCAAGAAGAAAGTTCAGACAAGTTTATGGCAAAAGAAACAACTTGAAAAATCTATGTTGGTATAGATAGATTTGCATGCAAGAAATGAAGAAAATCCATGGTTCATTTATAGTGGATGTTTGAGGCACATGACAAGAGACAAGAGCAAGTTCATAACCTTTACGAAGATCACTGGTGGAATAGTGAAATTTAGAGACAATACTACTACCAAAATTATTGGAAAATGTACACTAAGTTTGGATAATGGTAGAACTAAAACTAAAAATGTTTTATATGGAGAAGGTCTTAAGCATAATCTTTTGAGTGTAAGTAAAATGTGTGATTAGAGGCACACACTAAATTTTTATGTAGAAGGTTGTGAAATTAGAAGAAAAGATTTAGATGTGTTGGTTACAGATGCTCAGAGAATAGGCAATAATTTGTATATGCTATCAGACATCAAAGGTCAAAGATGTTGTTTGAGTTAGATTGAAGAAAGTTGGCTATGACATAGGAGAATTGGAAACATAAATTTTGATAATCTTGTGAACATCAACAAGAAGCAAGCAGTCAAATTTTTTCTAAAGCTTACAAAGCCATCCGACATGGTTTGTGAACCTTATCAGCATGGGAAGTAGGCTAGAAGGTGGTTCAAAACAAAAGGGTGCTCGACCACTTAGATGCTAGAGCTTGTTCACACTGATCTATGTGGACCTATGAGAACTCAAAGTACTCAAAGTGAAAAATATTTCATATTTTTTATTGATGATTTTTCATGTATGACTTGGGTAATGTTTAAAAAAAAATCAGAAGCTTTCAGACATTTCAAATCATTTAAAGCATTAGTTGAGAATGAAACTAGTTTGAAGATTAAGTGTTTAAGATTAGATCGAGGAGGAGAATTCATGTTAGATCAATTTATTGAGTTTTGTGAAGACCATTGAATAAAGAGACATTATTCAATAGCTATAACTCTACAAAAAAATGGAGTAATTGAATGGAAAAATAGAATAGTTTAAGAGATGGCGAGGATAATGCTAAATGAATCCAAGATAGAAGATAAATATTAGAGAGAGAAAGTTACTACAGTAATGCATATTTAGAATAGAGAATTATTGAGAGTCAATAGTGACAAGACTCCTTATGAGCTATGAAAAGATAAACCAACAACAATTGATTATTTCAAAGGTTTCAAAATCAGATGTTTCATAAAGAGAATCGATAAAAAACTTGGTAAGTTTGAATCCAAAGCAGATGAAGGTATATTTCTTGGTTATTATTGTAAAAGTAAAGCTTATAAATGTTATAACAAAAGAACTAAGAAAACTGTTGAAAGTGTAAGTGTCAGGATAGAAGAAGATGGAACACAAAGAATCAGTGACCCAGTAGACATTCCTGAAATCATTGAAGATGAAGATTTTGAAGAATCAGATGAAGATGAGAAAAAAGAAAAAAAGGACATCAAAACTCCATCCAAATATGTTTAGAGAAATCATAATGAAAGTGAGATCATCAGGGATATAAATAAAGGAATTCACACTAGAAGAATGATGGTAAGTGAATATGAGTAAGTTAATTTCTCTTTGTTATTCAAAATTCAGCCTAAAACTTTTTTAGAAGCTAGACATGATAAACATTGGGTTAAGGCTATGGATGAAGAATTAAATCATATAGAAAATAATGATACTTGGGAATTAGTGCCTAGACCAAAAGATCACAATGTGGTAGGAACAAAATAGGTTTATAGAAATAAGTTGAATGAAAATGGAGAAGTGACCAGAAATAAAGCACGATTAGTATGTAAATGATATGCTCAGATTGAGGGAATAGATTTTGAAATTTTTTTTGTACCAGTAGAAAGGTCAGAGGCTATTAGAATATTTTTTGCATATGAAGTGTTTAAAATTTTCAAAGTGTTTCAGATGGATGTCAAATCTACCTTCTTGAATGGGAATCTAGAAGAAGAGGTCTAAATTGAGCAGCTTGAGGGATTGATTCTCTCAAATATTGGTAGCCAAGTATGCAGATTAAAAAAAGCATTGTATGGATTGAAACAAGTTCTTAGAGCTTGGTATGCAAGACTTGATAAGTACCTACAAGATCAAGGTTTCAAGAGAGGATTTGCTGATAGTAATCTCTACATTAAAATAGAAGGTGAGCATCAATTGATTGTTGTGGTATATGTTGATGATATCATTTTTAGAGGAAATATTGAAAAGATGACAAAAGAATTTTTTGATAATTTGCAAAAATAATTTGAGATGTCTATACTTGGAGAATTGTCTTTTTTCTTAGAATTGTAAATATTTCAATCAGATAAAGAATTTTATATCTCAAATTAAATATGACAAGGAAATGTTGACAAAATTTAGTTTTGAGGATTGTGCACTAGTTAGCACACTAATGTGTACAGGAAATAAGGTGAGCAAGGATAAAGATTCACCTATTACAAATCAATCTTTATATAGATCTATGATTGCTAGTCTTTTATAATTGATAGCATCAAGGCTAGATATCATGCATACAGTAGGTATGGTTGCAATATATCAATCATCTCTGAAAGATAGTCATGTTTAGTTGGTGAAGCGAATATTCAGATATATCAAGGGGACATTGGATTACAGATTATGGTATCCCACAGGCAGAGATTTCACTTTGGTTACTTATATAGATTCAAATTGGGTAGGGTGTTTGGATGATAGAAAGAGTATAAGTGGAGGAGCTTTCTTCCTTGGTGATAGCTCAGTATCTTGGCTAAGCAAAAATCAGAATTTAGTATCACTTTCTACAGTTGAAGTAGAATATATTATAGCAGTATTGTTTTGTACTCAAGTGCTTTGGATGAATTAAACTTTGGAAGCTATCAAGGTAAAGTATGATGAACCTATTTCTATTTTTTGTTATAACACAAGTGCTATTAATATTTCAAAGAATTTAGTGATGAATTCAAGAATAAAACATATTCCTATTAGATATCACTTCTTGAGAGAGCAGGTTGTAGATCAACAGGTTAAGATGGAGTATATCAGTACTACAAAGCAGATTGTAGATATTTTCATAAAGGCACTACCAAAAGACACATTTGAGTATCTGTGAGAGAATTTGGGAGTAATTTCTTTTATTCTTGCCATTGAGGTTCATCATAAATTGAGGGGGAGCTAAGTGTTAGCTCCAGGTAGGCCCTTTGCCATTGATGTCAAAGGGGGATAATAACAGGTATAGGTATAGGTACAAGTGCTAAAATAGGTACAAATTACTATAGTAAGGGGGAGTTACTATATCTTTTTCAGATGGTATTCTATGTAGGTTTCAGGATGTGGCAGTTTTAGTTTGAGGTTGCCATCAATGACAAATGGAGAGATTATTGGAAATATTGTCATTGATATCAAAGGTCTAGCATTATTAGTGATAAATACCCCATTACATTTAATGGTGTTTTTAATATTCATATCTTGGCTAATGTGTGTTAATATTTATTTAATATTAATAAATATATTTTTGGTTGCATATAAGTCAAAAGAGGGCCCATGGAGAAGTCAAAGAGTCATGGGGTAAAAGATGAAAGAGGAATGGGACGCATTTTCTCATGAAGAGTCATCTTGAGGAATTCCAAGAGTCATCATGTGAAGACAAAAGAGGTATGCCATATTTTTCCATGAAGGGACACTTTGAGGAATATGAAAATTCACCAAAATAAAGGCAAAAAAGAAAAGGATGCTTTTGCTTATAAAGGGTCACCATATGACTTTTCAAATGCAAGGATATGAAGGGTCACAAAGGGTGAATGTTAAAGGTCATTTGAAAATCTATAAATAAAGGCTTGAGAAGCCATTTGGATAATGCAAGAGAGTGCATGGTTTGTATTTGTTTTTGAAGAGAGAAAATTAGGAGATATTGTAGAGTTTTATCATTTGTTGAGTAAGCAACATTGAGAGATAGTTGTGTTTTATACACAAGAGGGGTTGGTGCTCACAAATCTTTGCAAGGGGTTGGTGCTCCTGCAAGTGGGTGCTTGCAAACTTTATATTTTGAGTTGGTGCTTATTCATATACTTGAGATTATTCTCTATGGTTTTTTCCACTTTGGGTTTCCACATAAAAATATGGTCTCTCTCTCTCTCTCTTATGTGGTGCAAATTATTGTTTCAGTTTTATTGCATATCTTGAATGTGTGATTAAGTGGTTAAAGAAAATAAATCAAATTAAGTAAATAGATATATAATATACTAATTCACCCCCCCTCTCAGTATATTTCATGCTTAATAATATGGTGTTGAGGATCTCATCAAGACTGTTTAGGTTTTTCTGGATACAATGTCAAAACATAGTAAGAGTTTGTACTTACTCTTGATCTATTTGTTCATATTCATTATTTTCATTAGATTCATAAGTTCTATAATCCGAATCATTTTATTTGATAACCTCTTCATGATGTGTTTTAGTTTCCTTATTTGCATATTCATTGGGTATAGGATTGGTTCCTTTACTATTTTGAGCCATCTTAGGTGGACATTGAGGAAACTCTAAGTGCTCGATAAAAATGCCAACTAATCTAGGGCTATGCCTAGGTTCCATACAAATGATATAGTAGATCTGAAAAAACACAATAATGAAAAAACTCAAAAGGTTGAATACCCTATTATAAGCTATGGGTTGTATAAAGAGATGGGTTCACCAATGTTTAACCCTAAATTTATTGGTATAAGGTTAATTAGGGTTAAAAATATAGAAACAAATAAACACAAGGGTGATAAATATATATATATATATATATATATATTAAGCCAATTAATTTGTAAACTAAAATAAACAATATTATGAATTTATAATATTAAGATATGCCAAAAATAGAACGTACAACTATTGATTGATATTGTAATAAATTAAAAATAAGAGTACTTAGTTGGTTTACTGTGTATATTCAAATCTAGGCTAAAACAAGTTGGAAGTGGACTAGATCAGGATTTTGAAATAGTCAACAAATTTTATAATTTTGCATTTTGTGGCCTTAGATGCTTACATTAGATATAGACATTTAGGTCAATGCTGATGTCTGAGTTTGATGTACTATTTGGTATAAAATAGTGATCAAATCTGGATGTGAACATATGAAGCCTTTTACATTTTATGTTGTCT
The DNA here is from genome assembly GCA_037957365.1 of Torreya grandis. Lineage (NCBI taxonomy): Eukaryota > Viridiplantae > Streptophyta > Pinopsida > Cupressales > Taxaceae > Torreya > Torreya grandis. Next base: position 1,358,565 of record JARHVA010001333.1, read on the forward strand.
TTCTTTTGGTGTATATAAATCATGTGCAAAGGCTATCATTATTTGTTAAATGATCAAACCCTAGCTTCCTCATCCTTGGGGTGATTATGGGAAAAAATGAGTTAGTAGGCACATGGTGTTGAGCTGCCCCTAGGATCCCTCTATCAATGAATGTTGCCTATATATCTAGTACTATGAAGAGGGCCTCAAACTCTCCCCTACATGTTGGTTTATGTATGCATAAGGATTTAATGTATGATACATGCTAGTTTATGTGTGCATAAGGATTTAATGTGCGATTATCAAGTACATAGAGTGACATAAATTGTAACCTAGAAAATATGGCTCATGGGATGAGCTTTTACTACTTTAGACCTGTGAGGATACTACACTTATGCCTAATATGGAAATAGAGATGAATAGGGAATATTTTCTCACTTGAATGCTCGAGTGTTCTTGGTAATATTTCATGTGAGTTCTTGGTATTTGCTAGTTGAGGAATAAATAAGGGTTGATCTTATATATATATATATATATATATATATATATATATATATATATATATATATCAATTCATTTTGAAAATATCTTGCACTAAAGCACTTAGACCAACCTTTAGGATATATTTCATTTATAAACTAGATGAATTTTGGGCATTGGGCACTTAGTTAGAAAAGGGACATTTATGTCAACATAGGTGTTTGGTTGGGACATAAGTGTAAAGGAAGCTTTAAATAGGTATAGGTCTAAAATTGGTAGAGAAGGATAATGATCAAGTTTATAACATTTTACATAATAGAAAATGCTTGTCCATTAGAATAATAATGGTCAGTCTAAGAGATAAGTAATTGTGGCACAATAGATAGTGAACACGAGCCTTTTGGCAATGGGAAGGTCTTAGAATTGAAGGGTACAATGTGATACATAGTTTCTAAGTGTACAAGACTGAGGTGTTATATAATTCAGATTTAGTGTCTATAGTGTGGTCTTATTCTAAATATGTTCCTTTGGAAAAGGATATAACCTTGCCTTCATGATCAAATGACATGCAACCTTATTTTTTATATATCTTTGCTCCTATTGATTTTAACCGTGCTTCTCAAAATATAACATTATATGCATTTGGATTTAAAATAACATGAAAAGTAAGATAACACTCTTTTGAAGCAAAAGAAATTGTTAACTTGATTGATCCCATACATGTTATAGATACACTAATTTTATCCAAGTGTTGATATTTATTTGTAAGTGATCTAAAAAAAGGACATAGAATAAAAATTTATATCTTTATAATCCATAACCTTGATATTTGTAAATTGCTTGTTGTCTATGTGAGTAATGATAGTAAAAGGGCCCAGATATGAGGAAAGGCTTGTAATTTCCCCCTTTAGAACTGCATTTGAAACTTTAGCTTTTTCAAGTATCTCTTATTTTTTGATGTCTTTTGTTAGAAACACAACTTTTAGCATGCTTATTTGTTTACCTTGAAATTGATTTGCCAGTTGCTCTTTCTGTAACATTCCCTTTGAAATACATTAATTTTGTAATTTTTTTTGGTAATTTCTCTTTATCAACTTATACCTGTTTTAATTTTTCTTTTTCATATTGATCTTTTTGTAACATTTCTTGTTCTAGATTTGCCTTTTGAATCTTTTATTTCTCTAATTTTTGCATTTGTAATTATTTTTGCTCTGATTATCCTTTTGTACCCATACTTATTCTTTTTGAATTTTTAATTCAAGACATGCAATCATAAGATAAGTGGATTGCTTGATTGATGTATCAATGCTAGGATCATCATTAATGATGTACTTTGTATTTTGTACTTCAAATCAAAACAACAATATTTGTGATGCCCATGTATTCTATGATATGCACATTAGTATATTGATTCTCTTAAAGGATGTAGAGGTGGTATTTTGATCAAATAATTTTTAATAATTTCCATTAGAATTTTACTTGGACTCTTATTATCATTTTGTTCACTTTTTAAAACACTAGTTGTCGATGTATTTTGTTGTGGATTTCAATCTCGAGATAAAATCTTGTTGGGCATAACATTTCTGGATGAAGATGCACATATATGATTGACACTAGCATATTTTAGATTCTTTGTGCATGTGATCTAATTTTACAATAATTTTACTGAAATATTAATTTTGCTTTTGTAACTCTTCTCTCAAAATGATAATTTGATCCTTGAGGGCTTCACAAGGACAAGTCTTAGGAACTTCAGATTAAACATGCATACACACACCATGTAAAAAATATGTGGGAGGTGGAGGGGCTTGAGAAAGGGTAGATTGATTACCTTATTTGGCATTATAAGATGGGTTGTCTTACCCCTTAAAGTAGTGATAGCATGTCCCTCATTAGAGGGAAAATAGATATTACCCTCCTTAGGGATAGGAGGAGGAAGGGGCTCCTTTTTATCCATTTTAAATGTTCTAAAAAATAAGATAAGAACATGATAAGAGAGACATACAAATGCTATGGAATAATCCATGATAAATAAATCATAATTTAATTAGAAACCCTAGAGAAAGCTTACAGTTGCATAATAAGACTCAAAGATTGGGTTCACTAAATGTTTAACCCTTTTTAAAAATAAGGATTAATAAGAAAGAGAGTAACCTAATCAGCTAAGGAGTAAGCTAATCTAAAAACATGCCAATTATATGAATCTAGATTCTACTAATATTATGATAAGATATATTGAATCTAAGTACATGCCAAATATGGAAATTACAACATTTAATATTTTTATAATTGAAATATGAAGGAGAAATTATGCTTAGCTTATAAAATGATGGATAGGAAGATCTGAGTAGTGCAAGTGCATAAATGGACTATTTGAATATCTAGATGCTATCATCAGATTTTAAATATTTGATTTATGGTAGCCTAGACACTTACATCACTCTGTAGACACTATCATCAATGCTAGCATCCTAATTCTTCCACTAGTGTCCTATAAAAAATTTTGACTCCTTTTTTTTAAACTTCCACATGCACATGTTAGGTTTAACTATCACCTTTCAAATTCTCTGTTTGGATTACTTCCACAAGTTCTTAATATAAGTATTTTGATAAAAACCCTAGTTCCTCCAATTAGGACATTATACTTTGCAAAAATAGGGGTTAGTGGGATCAAGTGAAGTTGAACTGACCTCAAAGACCCCTTTGTTAGTGAGTGTTGCCTACATAGTCATATACTATAAAAAAGGCCTCATACCGATGTAGTTCTCCCCCTTATGTGTGCTTATGTTTGAATAATTGTGTAATATGATATATACAAGTGAAAGTAGTGATCTAGCTTGTAACCTAGAAAATACTGATCATAGATTATCCTTGTAATGCTTTGAACTTGTAATAAGACTGCTCCTATCTAATTTGGAAATAAGAAAGAATAGGGTAGAATAACTTAATTGTGTAATTGATTTTTAATAGTGTAGTGTAAGCTTGAGAGGTGTTTGTTAGATTAATAGTGAGTGGGATTTAACTTGTATTTATACCACACCTTTTGGAATGTTTGTCATGAAAGGGTTAAAGGAAAAAAATAGTTTTACCCTTACATATCGAAATATTTGCAAATTTTAAAGTTTGTAGGGTATGTATACCTATGTTGGAGCAGGGACACTAGCATTGAAGTTAGTGCCCAAGACTTAACATAAGTGTCCAAGAATATAGAAAGTTGTTGAAGCTTTGTAACTAATAACAAAAAATATGTATCATATTCTAAGCATATTATGGGATATAAGTGATTTGGGTATTTAGAATATTAAGGTTAGATTATAATATAAGCATTCAGGCACAATGAGATGATAAACACTACCCTGCAAGGTAGGGCAAAAATTGAATGGTAGAAGCATGACTGATATTTTCTAAGTGTAAAGACTATTTAACATATAAATCTAGATTTGAGTATCTACAAAAGAAACACAAGCCTAGAAATATTACTCTACTCAAGTATTCATCAATTATTCATCATTGTAATAAGCAATACATTGTTAGATGTAAGAATAATGTTAGTCTAAGCATCCTAATAATAATTTATAACCATAAATATAAATATTAATAACATCAATAAACATGTTGTCCATAACTTAGTGAGTCAAGATTACAATGTGTTCCAAGGCACTTCTCAATCTCATATTTTACATCCACTATACTTCTCACCACTTAGGCAACATTACTCTTATTTCTAGGAATTTTGTCTATAATTTGGTAGTGTTTCTCCTATGGTCGACCTCCATCATCAAATCTCCTAGGTGTCTACCTTTTATAGACTTATAAAAGGTTTTACATGGTGTATACACATAATATTCTCAAACTTTATCAATTAATGATGCTTTATCTTTTGTAGGATCCTATTGAGTCTCAATCTCTTTGAGTGCATGCCTTAAAAGGTGCACCGAGAAAGGGTTGGACAGACCATTGGTGCTTCGTAGGATTGTTTTCCCCTATACTACCACTTGCTATCTACATAACCTTATCCTATGTACTTCCCTAAGCCTTATCTCCTCTATTTCACACTCCTCCAAGCATTCACTGCCTCACTTAGCCCCTTCCTAAGCCTATAACCATTTTTGATGGTTTATGTTACATTGTTAGCCCCATCGACCCTGTATTCAAATTGACAAAACATGTTAAGGGTCTAGGCCAACTCCTGACTGACCTAGACTGATACCTAACTTATTTTTGGAAATTAATGATATAGAGTCAATTGGGCCAACCCTATTAGTGAATTTTTTGAAAAGGTTTAGCATTAAATTTGACTATATATACACATCCATTTTTGTCATTTTTGAGGAAGAAAATAAGAAAAATATTATATTTTACATCAACTTATCCACCATTATACTTGAGAAACATAACCTAGGGTTTCAATACTTTCTTTGGAGAAATAAATCTTGTCTTGTGGAGAAGTCTTTTGGATGCATAGAGAAGTTGTATAGTCTAGAACTAACTTATTTTTGTTATCCTTACCTATCACAACAACCTCTTATGAAACACCTTGGCCAAGGGAGAGATTGAGGCTCGGTGGGTTCATCTTCAAAGGTAAGTATTCATAACTTTGTTCCTCCTTTATAAGTGTAGATAGATTAGAATTTATACTTCTCTCACATGCATTAAGATTTATTATACATTGATGTGAGTATATATCTTCTATGCATGTTTACTTTTTATGTTTATTACCCCCACTTTATGCCAAAAGCTTTGGTGAGAACTAGATTAGACTTTACTTTACTTTTTATTTAATTTTATGAATATGAAAACATAGGACCTAACTAGGGTTATTGCATGCTGTTGCTTGACTGGAGGCTTTGAAACCCTCTCTAGTGATGTTATTGTGGTAAGATATCCCTTTGTTAGGTGTAACAAATCCATATTGGTCATGACCTACAATATCTAATGTATCAACAATTGGAAGAGTAAGTAGGATTTATCTTCTCTGAGCTAGGATTGATTAATAGATCAGTTGCATGTTCCTTTGTATACATTATGATGAACCCACCATGAATCAAACCCTTGTAGGTTTTATTTCATGCTTTTATTTGGTCATCATATTATATATTTTTATTTTTATAGTATAATATCAAACTAGTAAGTATAGTTATAACAGTCTATGCATAGGTTTAACACACAGTCACTTAAAAATGACTCTACTCTATCTGTGTATGTATTCTCCAAATATAGGTGACTGGATCCATCAATTTAGCAAAGTATTATTTTTTAGTTCCAGATTTGCATACATAGTCAAACTAGTAAACTCTATTCATAATTTTCCTCTTTCAACACATAAGACTGCAAACATAATCAGACCAATCGAATCTGTTTGTAACTTTTTTTTTAGCATATATGTTTTGCAAACTCTGTCAAACTAGTCAATTCTATTAGTAGAATTTTTGAATCAACATTTGAACATCACAACATAAAATTTTTCAATCTAAACATCTTCCAAGCCACTAAGGTTCATTCTTATTCTCTATCATTTCATTTTTTCCTTTTCAGTATTATTTTTCACAAGTTTGTAGTCTGTAAAACTACATCCCTATAGTCAACTGGGTTGACCAATTTAACATAGTTCTATAGTTTGTCTTCTATCTTGAAGACACAGTCAACCTATTCAATTGTGTTATTCTAGATCTTGCTTATGTAGAATAGTAGCAACCCAGTCAAATCTATTCTGCATTATTTGCATACAATATCTCCTAAATTGACTATGTATTCTTCATAATCAAAGAATTAACTTCTTTTTATTATTAATTAATTCACCTTTCTTTTTAGTTGCTTGCATGCTTAAAGTAAAAAACATAGATTAATTAGGTGGTTTTTCAAATTACTGATTTAGTCACACTTTTTTTCTCTTTTGCACACACTTATTAATCACTTTATATACAAAAAATTAAATACTTTTCTTCCTAAGGTTTATCTACTTGGATTTCATCACCAAGGGGGAAGTCAACTTAGTTTTTTAGCCAAGTATAAATGTGTAGTTGATGGTATATATTGGCAAAGCACCTCACACCCTTATCATTATGAAATTGTGAAGTGAGGGAGTAGGCCCCAATGCCAAGCTAGTACCATAGCTAGTAAAGAGTTCTTTCAACCTAAACTTCCTGAAACTAGCCTTAGATTAATTTTTAATTCCTCATTACAACCAAATTCCCAATCACATTAAAATTAAAGTTCATTATAACTTAATAACACTGAGGAATGACCAATTAGTTAGTATTTACTTTAAAGTTGTTGCTTGCTCTTTGATCATTGTATTTTTTATTATAAAACTTGTATTAGCCAACATTGGTGCAAGGTTTGTGTTGCATGTTCCAATTGGATAAATCACATTGATCTAATTACTTGTGTGCTTAAATTCATTTGCTTATATTCTATCTTGTAAAACCTTTTTCATGTTTTTAGAACATTGTCATTTCTATTGATACAATCTCTTACAGACTATTTAGCCTCTCTGCTTGCAGTACATAGTCAACATATTTGACTGTGTCTTATTATTTATTGGCCTATTCCCTATTTATCAGTACATAGTTAACTTGTATGACTGTGTTCTTTTTTTCTCTATTCTATTTCTTGGTTTATAGAATACAGTCAACCAGTTCAACTATGTATCCTATTTTTTGATTTTCTATTTTCTATTAAAAGCATAATGATTGAGAGGGGAGTTGAATTAGTCTTGAAAATATTTCAACCAATTGCCCTTGAATATTCATAAATCATTAAAATTAACTTAATGATCTAGAAATGCATTAATAACCAATCACATGAGCATGAAATAAGATAACACATCACATATGTGGGAAACCATCATTGGGAATAAAACCCACTAAAACAAAGATTGAACAAATTGTCCTATAATTTCATGTATCACATTTAGTTGAGCACCAAAACCATATGGAACACCAACCCCAAATTTATCAAACACCCACTTGACTTTAACAAGTACCCACTTGCTAGGAGGCTATAACCCCTTATGATTAAGCACCAACTCAGTCAAAAGACACTTACACAAGCACTAACCTACAAGACAACTAAAAATACATCTTAACCAAGAAACAACTAAAATAATAGTAATTATTCAAGCACAAACCTTCAATAAAGCTTCAACTTCCTCTTTGACCAAGCACCAACTCAACTAATCACACTTCTTTCTTCTATTCTTCCACTCAACTCTCTATTTGCTCTATCTAAACTTTATCCATTGTCATACATTAAGAACATAGATATGATGAAATTTTGATAGAATCTTAATAGATAATCAATATATGATGGTCACTCCTTCATCTCTACTCCATTTGATTTCTCTCAAAGCTGCCTATAGGCTTCTTCACTCAACTAGCCCTCTTCAAGACTGAATAGGTCATATGACATTGATATTAAACTAAAAAACACATATATGATCTTCATTAAATGTTTATATGATCTATTTTGAGGGTTTATAATATGTTACCCAACATTATTAGGCTCATTGATTTACCAATCCATTCGCTTCCACCCATCTCTTTCAAATAGGCCTAAAATGCCTTGCTTATATACAAGACTCAAGGTCACATACCACTTGGTCAGATACACACATTAAACCTTTTAGGTTGGACATATAATAGGTCTTTGAAAATTTTATGAACATGATTCAATTTAAATTTGGACCCCTTTTGGTTTGCAACAACTTAATTATGCCTCATTTCTCATTTAGGCCTCATGGAGACCTAATTGCATTAGGTCTATCTTCTTGGTGTCAAAGTTTCATTCCATTGGGACCAGATATCCTTATCCAACAATTGAAAACCATTAAATAACTTATAAAAATTCCTCTAATAACTTCCTCCATGATTTATTAGACCTATGTCTTTCATTCATACCATGAGAGCTCCTTCTGGACCAACTTCCCTATTAGGCCTATGTACCTCAAAAGTTTTTCTTGAAAAAAGAATATTAAACACCCTTAATATACTAAAATATGACAAAAAAACATGTAAAAAGATTATCTGTGACCTTGAATTCATCATCAAATTCTTGGAACACTTTCACTCAGGAGGTAAAGGCTAAAAAACATCTCTGCAACTCACTCAGAACTGCCAATTTACCTAAAAAACTAGTCATGATGACTTAGACCTCAAACCCCTATGTAGACACTTTCCATGATTCATAATGAATTTAAATGGTACTATGAAATATATATACCATTATTAGATAGAAATATCATATGGTTTAATGGCAAATATTGGTATTACAGGCCAATTTATTGACCTTATATCACATAGTCTTTATCTAAACCAGACATGTCATTTTGCGATCAATTTTTCACCATATTCCCTAACCTCAAAGAATTATTCCAAGAATGAAAATTAATTAAAAGTCATAAATATAATATTCATGCACTTTATTTCATTGATCTGATATGCTCAAACTGTTGGGGGATCAATCCAACAATAAATTACAATTGTGACAGCAATAAACGCAAAATTAAATCAGATTGACAAGTAATTAGAATGATAATAGCAAGAACAAGAGATACAAGAAAACACCCTGAAAACTTGTATTAACAAACTCTTTACAAAAGGAATACAATTGAAGAAAGCTTCTTTCTTCCACACCTCTCCTAGATGTATAGATCTCTTAATAGATCTCTTTTCCTCAAGAGCTTTCTCTCTCAAGAACAATCAACTCCAACAAGCCTGGATTGATTCAATTCTGTACTGTTCTTCTCACACAATGAATTAAAATAATTCACCCAACTACAATAATCTACTACAAACTAAGAAGATCTAATTCTACATATAGAATTAGGAGACTTGAGCATGTACACCCAACAAGCAGTTAAGCCACTTGAACAAGGGCTCTAAAAATAGTATTGCTAACAATAGAGACACGAGCTTGAGACTTCAACTCAAACTTGTCATGCAAACACTCACTTCTGTCCATGAAAATAGCTTTCTAGACACGCAGGTAACCAACGTCGGTTCCTGCTGCTTGTCTGTGACCGTCATCGATCGACTCTCTGTCGACGTCGGTGCCTTTGCAATTGCCTGTGACCGACGTCGGTCGCTCCTGACCGACGCCGGTGTCTGTGTAGACCCAAACCTGATAATGAATGCTCCTTGGTGAAGCTTTTAGCTCCACACACCCTAACAATCTCCCATTTGGAGATAAACAGCTGCACCAGTACCTGTACAACAACATCTTCTAGCTCCTCCATCTTCAACTCAATCATGAAGACCAACAGAAGTTGAATGAAGATTCAACTTCTCCTTTGTAACTGGCTTAGTTAACATATCAATAGGATTCCTATCTGTATGGATCTTCTCCAGCTTCAACTCACCATCTTCCAATACCTGTTGTATGAAGTGATACCTTAGCTGTATGTGCTTTGTTCTTGAATGAAAGGCTGAATTCTTAGCCAAATGGATTGCACTCTGACTGTCACTATACAATCTGAAACTCTCATGCTCCCTACCAAGCTCATCCATGAACCATGTCATCCATATCATCTCCTTGCTAGCTTCTGTGGCTGCAATATACTCTGCTTCTGTAGTTGACAAGGCAACAACCTTCTACAACTTAGATATCTAGCTAACCACCATTCCAACTACAGTAAAAACATAACCTGTAGTGCTTCTCCTGCCATCCAAATCACCTGCCATATCTGAATCTACATAACCATGTAGAGAAGTATCTGAACCTCCATAACACAAGTGCCTACTACTAGTTCCTCTCAGATATCTAAGGATCCACTGAATTGCTTTCCAATGTTCCTTACCTGGATTGGCCATATACTTACTTACCACTCCCACTGCTTGGGCAATATCCGGTCTAGTACACACCATTGCATACATCAAACTCCCTACTACGAAAGAATATGGAACCTTACTCATGTACTCTACCTCATCATATGAATTAGGACATTGTTCTTTACTCAACTTAAAATGTCCAGCCAAAGGTGTGCTTATCGGTTTAGCATCCTGCATATTGAACCGTTTCAACACCTTGTCCACATAATCTTCTTGAGACAATATCAACCTATGATTTTTTCTGTCTCTCTTAATGCTCATGCCAAGGATTTTCTTTGCTGCTCCCAAATCCTTCATAGTAAACATTTGAGCTAATTTCACCTTAAGCTCAGATATATCCTGCATGTGAGATCCTGCAACCAGCATATCATCTACATACAACAATAGAATAATATATCTATCACTATCAAATCTCTTGAAATACACACAATGGTCTGATTGACACCTACTGTAGCCATGCTCAGTCATAAACCTGTCAAATTTTAAGTACCATTGCCTAGGAGCTTGCTTGAGGCCATACAAGCTTTTCTTCAACCTGCACACAAACTTCTCCTTACCCTTGACCTCGAATCCTTCTGGCTGTTCCATATAAATTTCCTCATCCAAATCTCCATGAAGAATGCTGTCTTAACATCTAGCTGCTCAAGATGCAAATCCTCAAAAGCAACCAAAGACAATACAACCCTTATTGAAGTCATTTTAACAACTGGAGAAAAAATCTCACCAAAGTCAATACCTGGCTTTTGTGCAAATCCTTTCACTACTAATCTGGCCTTGTATCTCATCTATCCATTCTCACCTTCTTTCAACCTGTAGGTCCATCTGTTCTTTAGTGTTCTCTTACCAGCTGGCAATTCAACCAAATCCCATGTTTGGTTCTCTCTTAAGGACTCCAATTCCTCAACCATGCCACGCTCCCATTGACTCTTGGACTCCACCTGTATTGTTTCTTCAAAACTCTCTGGTTCTCCACCATCAGTTAGCAATAAATAAAATAAAGAAGGAGAATATCTAATTGGAGGCTTACTCACCCTTTCTGACCTCCTGATGGGTGTCTGAGACTCGTCTACAACACGTTGTCCACCCAAATTCTCTGATAGTGACTGACCTCGGTCACCTGCAGACCTGTTACTAGCCAATGTCGGTTCTGCCTGACCGACCTCGGTACCTGTACGGCTGACATCGGTCTCTGTATGGCCGACGCCGATTTCTGTCCTGCCGATGCCGGTTCCTAACCTGCCGACGTCAGTCTCTGTGTTTTCCTGCAAGTGATTATTTCTTTTTCTCGCGAGCTCATCTTGGACTTTCACCTCATCCAATTCACCATTGCTCTACTTAGACTGATTCAACTTCCTTAGTTGATCACAATACATCACTCTTTCGTTGAAAACAACATCACGGCTCCTGATTACCTTGTTAGTTTCTAGATTCCACAATTTGTAACCAAAATCATCTGAGCCATAGCCAATAAACATGCATCTCATAGACTTAGCATCAAGCTTCTTTCTATTTTCCTTATCTATATGCACAAAGGCTTCACAACCAAAAACTTTGAGATATGAGAGATCAACCTTTTTACCTGTCCATGCCTCTTCTGGAATACCACCATCCAGAGTTGTAGAGGGTCCTCTGTTAATCAGGTACACTGCAGTGTCAATAGCTTGTGCCCAAAACTGTAAGGGCAAATCGACATGCAATCTCATACATCTTGCACGCTCCATTATTGTCTTGTTCATCCTTTCAGCAATACCATTCTGCTGAGGTGTCCTTGGAACCATCCTTTGCCTACGGATTCCATGCATGTAACAATAATCTCTGAACTTATGACTGCAAAACTCACTGCCATTGTTTGATCTCAGGCACTTTAATCTTTTACCTGTTTCATTCTGAACCATAGCTTTCCAAACTTTAAAAGTATCAAATACATCAGATTTCTTTCTAATACAATAGATCCATACCTTCCTTGTAGCATCATCTATGAAAGATACATAGTAATGTGATCCTCCAATGGAAGCAACCTGAGCCGGTCCCCACACGTCTGTGTGAACAAGCTCCAACTTGTGCCTCTTCTTAGTAGACCCAGTTTTGAGAAAACTAACTCTTTTCTGTTTTCCAAATACACAGTGCTCACAAAACTCTAGATCTATGCCTTTTAAATCTGAAAGCATACCTTTGGACTTAAGAATTGACATCCCCTTCTCACTCATGTGGCCAAGCCTTGAGTGCCATAATTTAGCATCAACATCTAAAGTAGATAATACAGAAAGAGATTTGTTAGTAACACAATTACACAAATAGAGAGTACCTTCTCTCTTACCTCTGGCCATAACAAGTGCACCCTTGGTCACCTTCCAAGATTCTACTGTGAGAGTTACTGTACAACCCTCATCCCCTAACTTTCCTGTAGAAATCAAATTTCTCTTCAAGCTAGGAACATGCATCACATCTCTCAACACCCATGTGTTGCTATTCTGCATCTTCAGCTGCACTTTACCTTTGCCAATTATTTTACAGGGCTCATCATCCCCTAGATACACTATTCCAAAATCTCCATGGATATAGTCACTAAAATATTCCCTGTTAGGAGTAGCATGAAAAGATGCATTAGAATCTAATACCCAAGATTCTATATTATTATGCAGAGAGAAAATTAAAGCATCTTGTGCAATACCTGCAATCTTGGCTTCTTCCTTTCCTTCGTGCTGATTGTCCTCCTTAGGCTTTGACCAACAATCTCTGCTTATGTGCCCCATCTTTCCACAATTCCAGCATTGTGGCTTTCTGCCATTTCTAGATTTAGATCTGCCTTTTCCCTTTGATTTGGATCTTGATCTGCCTTTCTTGCTCTTCTCTTTCTGCCTTCCCCTGCTCTCAAAACTTAAAGCGTTCCCAGATGCCTCTTCTGTGCTTTTCCTGCGTATTTCCTCATTCAAGATAACACTAACAACATCCTCTACTTTCAAAATATTTGATGCAGATGCAGTATTACTTACTGCCATTACTAAGCCATGCCAGCTTTAGGGCAAAGAACATAATATCAAAAGAGCTTTTATCTCATCATCAAACACTATATTCACTGAACTTAATTGATTCACAATTCCATTGAAATCATTCAGATGAGTAGAAACAGATCCACCTTCATTCATATGCAAATTAAATAACTGCTTCATAAGATATACCTTATTGGAAGCTGAGGGTTTTTCATACAAATTTGCTAACGTCGTCATCAACTCTATCGTGGACTTTGCCTGTGATAAATTGGATATCACAGTGGGTGCTAGACTCAGTCTTATAGACCCCAGAGTGTTTCCGTCAAGAACTTCCCATTCTTCATCCTCCATGTCTTTGGGCTTCTTTGCAACCCCACCTTACGGTAAGTAGAGATCTTTCTGATACAGATAATCCTCTATCTGCATTCTCCAGTGTTGGTAATTTTTGCCATTGAACTTTTCCATTCTCAATTTACTTTCATCTACCATTGCTTCTCCCACTCAAACGAAAATCCCTGTAGAAACTTCTGTAAGAACCTGTAATCAATACACACTACACAGATCTGAACCATTTGTTAGTGAACCTAAACTTTGATACCACTTATTGGATATCAAGCTCTGAACCTGTAACCAAGGCTCTGATACCACTTGTTGGGGGATCAATCCAACAATAGATTACAATTGTGACAGCAATAAATGCGGAATTAAATCAGATTGACAAGTAATTAGAATGATAATAGCAAGAATAAGAGATACAAGAAAACACCCTGAAAACTTGTATTAACAAACTCTTTACAAAAGGAATACAATTGAAGAAAGCTTCTTTCTTCCACACCTCTCCTAGATGTATAGATCTCTCAATAGATCTCTATTCCTCAAGAGCTCTCTCTCTCAAGAACAATCAACTCCAACAAGCCTGGATTGATTCAATTCTATACTATTCTTCTCACACAATGAATTACAATAATTCACCCAACTACAATAATCTACTACAAACTAAGAAGATCTAATTCTACATATAGAATTAGGAGACTTGAGCATGTACACCCAACAAGCAGTTAAGCCACTTGAACAAGGGCTCTAAAAATAGTATTGCTAACAATAGAGACGCGAGCTTGAGACTTCAACTCAAACTTATCATGCAAACACTCACTTCTGTCCATGGAAATAGCTTTCTGGACACGCAGGTAACCAACGTCGGTTCTTGCTGCTTGTCTGTGACCGCTGTCGGCCAACTCTCTACCGACGTCGGTGCCTCTGCAACTGCCTGTGACCGACGTCGATCGCTCCTGACCGACGCCGATGTCTGTGTAGACCTGAACCTGATAATGAATGCTCTTTGGTGAAGCTTTTAGCTCCACACACCCTAACACAAACCCTCAAATCCATCTTCTCATCTCTGCCTAGGTTTTTCACTGTTCACACCATTAGGTCTGTCTGCGACTGGCTAACTTGGATGACCAATTTAGCATAATTTAAGTGTGGAAAATATCCAAAAACCATAATGGGAATGTATTATGAGTCTCTATATTCTTCTACCATCCATTTTGTTTTCTTAACCAATGCAAATTTTTATACCTACAATAACTTCTTGACAAATAACCCTGTATTTGTGTATTTTCTCTCTCATTTGACTAACCACCACCACCTTGAGGTACCTGGGAGAGTTGAATACATGATTAAATAGATTTCATATGAATTCAAATCCATTATAAGATTATTTTAGTAATATCTTTCACATTGGGTCCTTATTAGGGTTTTAGAGAGGTTTAACACAGGTTTTGGTGTTAACGATTGTTCATAAAGGACTACCCCTTAAATCCAAAACCAATGCCTAAAGATATTAGCTAGGACCCTTACCCATATCTCCTTAAAAACTTAGGTTCCCATGTATAATTTACACATGCCAAAAAACATCTGAAAGCACTTCTTGGGTTTACATACCTTCATTATCTACACTCGAGAGACCTCAAAACCACTTTCTATGCCTTTTCTTGAAAACCATAATCTCATACTTCATGTTCACTCCTAAAATAACTTAAATTAAATATGTACATGTTATCCTTCATAGATCCACCTTGAAATCTGATCCTCATGCCTTATTAGTCTAGGTAGGGCTAAAGAATGGTCTAGGTGCAAACTAAGACTAGAGGACCTACCTTCAAAGACTCACATTGAAATAATTCTAAGTGTATCCACAGCTTATTCTCATGATAATACAATCTTCAAAATCTCTCACATGCCTGAGTTTACTCACTTCATCATGCCACCATCTCATACCTTCAGCATACCATGACTAGGCTCAAGCTTTCAATCCACTTGTCACCTTGACTTGTTCCTTCCATGTCATGACCTCAACAAAACATCAAACAAGCATACATAAGACATCACAACACACTCATATAATTTCAACATTCTCTTTTTTATGACAACACTCTCCTAGTGACCTCAATGACAATGCTCTCTTAATGCTCATTGTCACATCACATACCTTTGTTCATTCATTTCACTATGCTTCCTTTACATTGCTCACCTTGAAACTGTTCATGTCATGAGTATGCCACATTGTGCACATACATTCCTCTACACATACCTCTTTATATCATGACATAAATGATTTTTACAAATCTCTTCATACATTATGCTTCCTATGTAGACATTAGTTATCTTTAAATAATTTTCCATGACTTGTACCGTTTATGCTCACAACATTCATGAATAACCTTACTCATGAAAAATTTCATGATCACACTCTTATGTACCTTGAAATATCACATAATGCCATCTATCCTTATTCACCTTTGAAACCAACCTTCACAAGATGCTTCTTGATATCACATATTCAATCTTGACATGATACACCTTTGACATCAACCTTGACATCAATGACCTATACTTTCATGAAACCATAATACATTAGTTGCCTTTAAATTCTCTCTTGCCTTCAAATTATCTCATGACAACATCCTTTTATAACAATACTCTATCAATGATCAAAACTCTCTTTTTACCACTTCCATACTCAAGCACTTGACCAAACAAACCTTTGACATCGATGCCCATTACACATTTACATGATGTGCCCTTTTAACATCAATGACAACAACATGATAACAAACTTCCCCTTTGTTATTGATGGAAAACACACTAAAATCTGAAATCACTTCAAAATGGTAATTTTCCCATGTGATCATTCTCCCCCTTTTGACATTAATTACAAAGGGTTTTCCACAAATTTCCATCTAATCCTTGAACCAGTTATTGTAGACAACTTCTGGAACACTTGAATTGTACCCCAAGAAACTATGCTTTTGATGACTTATACATCACTGTATTGACACTTAACAACACATAGCTACAAATATCCCCTAACTCCATACTCTCCTCTTGAGTCACAATATGGAAACCACTCTCAAAAAAATTTCTAAATAGGCTACTTATCCCCATTCTAAACTTTCTCCAAGAACTTAGCTCTTTTCTCAAACTAGTCTTTTCTTAACCGATTCCCTCTTTGACATTAAATATAAAGAGACACCTTGTCCTTGAAATGACTTATATAGATCAAAATCTTGATCACTCACTAGGCTATCCCACTTCTAACACCAACTAAAGAATCAGGGACTCTCCCTTTGTCATCACATCTTCTACTCATCACTTGAGTCATCAAGACTCTCAAACCATCCTCAACTTCTTTCAAGTGACTTGATACCAATACCAATTCTCAACACAAATCAATCTATGAACTGTTAGAAACATAAATTTTTATTTTGCTTACCTCTCATATATCAATCAACTATACAAGCTTTCATTATGCTTCCAAATCTGTAAAAAACATCCAACTTGTCTCTACGACCATATTGGTCTTGCAGACCAATCCATATTCCATATTTCTCTAGACAAAATCTTATGCTTAGACTTGCATTCCATACCATGAATTCTCATGAACTGATCTCTATAATCAATTCTCATACTAAGCAAAAATGCTTTCACCTTATCATATACATATAAGCTATAAAGAAAAAAACTCATACCTTGCAACATAAACAACCTAGAATCCTCTCAAGACGAATCCTTATTTGACTGCATCTTGATGCTTCTACTAATAGAGGAGTGTCTCCATGAAGCCTAATGAAGTCACCCCTTTCTATAGGGATCTCCAAACATTATGAACTTAGGAGATTCCTAGATCTTCAAACCACTCTTCTCAACCATCTTTCAATTATGAGACTGATAGTCCCTCCTTAAAATCCACTTAGGCTTGACTGAAGCATTTGACTCATCCACCTTGTTATTCTTCTTCTTTTCTTTGACTACCTTGTCAATATATGTAGATAACGAGTATTCTTTACATTCATTCACTTCTGATCATTCTTATACCTTAATAAAAAATCCACCTTGACTCTTGGACTCAATATGATCAATCCTGACTTTCTTTGGCTTCTATATCAATGTTTGACCCTTCTTATGCACTCTAAGAGCTCCATATACCTTGTTAAGCATTGAGAAGACTTCTAAATCTATTAATACAATATTTTAATGTGTCTCATATTATGACAACTATAGAAAACAACATTATTATACTTATCTCTTAACTGATCACTTCTTGCCCCATGGTCTCATGATAACTCATCCCTTGAGACCATTCTACAATCACTTGTTTTATGACCAAATATATGACAAGCAAAATAATAACCATTAAAAAAATTGGAATACATCATTGCGTTGGGCTACCTGATTGGTCTCTTCATGTTTGTACTCTTGACTTATTGATGATCACTTTGAGTCTTAGATTTGAGAGTTTCTGCATAGGTCTTTGATGTCTGACTCTCCTTGTTCTCTTTTTGGCCTTCTTTGAATCTAAGACCTATTTTGTCATGTGGAGACCTTTGATTACTGAAAATATCACCAAGAAATTTAGTAATATTTTCAAATTTATGATGTGTCTTTAACTTGACTATTGCATGATCCAATTCTGCCTTCAAAGGCTCCATTTATATTCCAAACTTGGTGCATTCCTCTTCCTTGGTCTTAAGACTTGTAGAGACAATCTCAATATGAGTTTCCAATTGTTTGATGATCTCCTCATGTTCATTAGTGTTGTTACTTAGTCTTTCTTCAAAGATATTTATTTGATCCTCATAACTCTTAACTAATGATCTTAGTTTCTGATTCTTCCTTCTTTGAAACTTCAACTCCTCTAGAGCACTCACCAAGTCTACCTCAAGATTCACTTTAGCCTCTTCTTCATTTGATTCTTCATCATCCATAAAACTTTTCCCTTTTGAACAACCCTTATTTTCAATTTCTATAGCCATGAATAAGGTTGAATTACTATCATGATCATTACTATCATCATCACTATCAGATGTACTTGTGTCACTTGCATCAGATGAGCTACTATCTTCTTTGGTATAGAAACTTCTCTTGTTTTTGAATGACCCTTTCTTGACTTCATACTTCCCAAAACCCTTTTTTCTCTTATTAGGTTTATAAATCTTATTATCATCACCATGATGTTCATCATGTTCTTCATCATGCTTAGTCTTATCCTTATTAGGACATTTAGAGGCAAAGTGACCAATATTACCATAGTTAAAGCATTTGTATGGCAACTTGCCTTTATACTTGCTTGATCCTTTTCTTCATTTTTTGACAAACATGAAATATATCTTATCATCATCAATGTCTATGTCAAAATCATCCTTGACCTTACTATCTTGTACTTTTTTCTCAACTTCAAATACAACTTCCTTCTTGGAAGGTCTTACATCACTTGTTATCATTTCATAGGCAGTCAAGATGCCATGAAGCTCATCCATCTAAAGTATGTTAAGGTCTTTAATCTCTTCCACACCAGACACCTTTGAATCAAACTTATATGTTAAGGATATTAATAAATTTTTAACTATAGTTGATTATTCCAACTTCTGTCCCAGACCTTTGATGACATTTACCAATTCATCTACTCTTAACAGATAAGATGCAATATTTTCATCCTCCTTCATTCTTAGACTTTCAAACTACCTTTGATGGGTCTGTAACTTTGCCAACTTGACTTTGGTGTCTCCTTCATAGATGGTCTATAACTTTTTCCAAATCCCTTTAGTTGTATCACAATGCATGACCTTTATAAATTCTACCTCTAAAATACCACACAAGATGGCATTCATTGCCTTAGAGTTGTTCTTACTTGCATTCTTGCCTACTGCATCAGTTGGTGGTTTAGAATGTGTAGTGAATCCATCAACAATATATTACCATATGTCATAGCCTAAGTACATTAAATAGGTCTTCATTTTGATTCTCCAAAATGCATATCTAGTTTCACTGAAGAGAGGATCCTTATTGGTTGAGAAACCTCCTTGTAATTGATGACTAGACATGCTTGTGCTTCTAGAATCTCTTTCAAGTTATTAGGCTTGCTTCAAAGGACCGAGATATGATACTAATTATTGGATTCAAAATTACTGATAGGGGGTGAATTAGTATTGAAAATATTTCAACCAATTACCCTTGAACATTCATGAATCATTCAAAATAAATTAGTGATCTAACAATGCATTAAGAATCAATCACATGAGCATGAAACAATATAACACATCACATATGTGGGAAAACCTCATGGGGAATAAAACCCATTAAAACAAAGCTTGGAAAAATTGTCTTATAATAAAATGTATCAAATTTAGTTAAGCACCAACCCAACATGGAATACTAACCCCAAATTTATCAAGCACCCACTTGACTTTAGCAAGCACCCACTTGCTAAAAGGCTACAACCCCCTATGACTAAGCACCAACTCAGTCAAAAGATAGTTTAACAAGAAACAAACTAAAATAAAACTCCAACTCATTATTAACCCAACACCAAATCAAACAAGACCAATTATGCAAGCACCGACCTGCAAGGAAGCTTTAACTTCCTCTTTGACCAAACACCAACTCAGCCAATCACATTTACTTCTTCTATTCTTCCACTCAGCTTTATATCTTCTCTATTTGAACCTTATCCATTGTAATAAATAAATAACACATATATGATGAAACTATGATATCCTTTAACTAGATAATAAACATATGATGATCACTCCATTTTTACTCCACTTAATTTCTCTCAAAACTGCCTCTAGGCTTCTTTGCTCAACTAGCCCTCTTCAAGACTGAATAGGTCATATGAACTTTATATTAAACTATATAAAAATTATATGATATTAATTAAATTATTATATTATCTCTATTTAGGGTTTAAAAAATGTCACCTAACATCCTTAGGTTCATTGATTTATCAATCCATTCGCTTACACCCATCTCTTTGAAATAGGCCTGAAATGCCTTACTTATATACAAGACTCAAGGTCAAACACCTCTTGGTCAGATACACACCTTCAAAATTTTAGGTCATCCATATAATAGGTCTTATAAAATTTTATGAACATTATTACAATGAAATTTGGAACCCTTTTGGTCTGTAACAACTCAGTTAGGTCTCATTTCTCTTTTAGGCCTCATGGAGACCTAATTGCATTAGGTCTATCTTCTTGGCATCAAAGGTTGATTATTTTGGGACTATATGGACTTTTAAAATAATTTAAAACCATTAAATCACTTGGTAACATGATGATACTACCCTCTTCCATGATTTATTAGACCTGTGTCTTTGATTCATACCATGAGAGCTCCTTTTGGACCAACTGCCTTATTAGGCCTGTGTACCTCAAAAGTTTGTCATGCAAAAAGAAGATTAAACACCCTTAAGCTACTAAAATATTTAAAAAAAAACATGAAGATAGATTATCCATGACCTAAGAGTCATGACCAAATTATTGGAACACTTTAAATTAGGAGGTAAAGGCTAAAAAACATCTCTGAAACTCACTCACTCAGAACTATCAATTTACCTCAAAAACCAATCATGATGACTTAGAACTCCAACACATGTGTAGAAAATTTCCATGATTCTTGATGAATTTAAATATGATATATCCATAACATCATCATATATAAATATCATATAATCTAATGGAAAATATTGGTCTTACAGACCAATTTCTTGACCTTATATCACACAGTCTTATCTAAACTAGACAGGTCCTTTTTTGAGAAGCTTTTCACCATATTCACTAACCTGAAAAACTTATTCCATGCATGAAAATGACTTAAAAGTAATAAGTAAACTCTTCATGTACTTTTTTTGCATCAATTTGACATGCTCAGACCCTCAAATCCATCTTCTCATCTTTGCTTGGGTTTTTCATTGTTCACACCATTAGGTATGTCTGTGACTGGTTAACTTGGATGACCAATTTATCATAATTAAAGGGTTGAACATATCTAAAAACCATCATGGGAATGTATTATGAGTCTCTATATTAATCTACCATCTATTTTATTTTCTTGACCAATGTAACTTTTAAGACCTACAATAACTTCTTGACAAATAAACGTGTATTTGTGCATTTTCTCTCTCATATGACTAACCACCACCAGCTAGAGGTACCTAGGAGAGTTGAATACATGATTAAATATATTGTGTAGACATTTTATTCTATTATAATATTATTTTAACAATATCATTCACATTAGATCCTTATTAGGGTTTTAGAGAGGTTTAACATAGGTTTTGGTGTTAATGATTATTCATAAAGGACTACCCCTTAAATCCAAAAACAATGACTAGATATATTATCTAGGACCCTTACCCATATATAATCAACATCTTAGGTTCCCATGCAGAGGTTACATGTGCTAATGAATTATTTAAAGTGATTTTTGGGTTTGCATACCTTCATTCTATGCACTTGAGAGACCTCAAAACCACTTTCCATGATTTTTCCTACAAATTATAACCTCGTAATTCATGATCACTCCTAAAAAAATTTGAATTACCTTTATCCATTCTCTTCTTCACACATCCACCTTGAAATCTGATCCTCATGCATTATTAGGCTAGGTAGGGATAAATAATGGTATAGATACATACCAAAATTGAAGGACCTACCTTAAAAGACTCACTTTGAAACACTATGAGTGCATCCAAACCCTATTATCATGCTCATAAAACCTTCACAACCTCTCACATACTTGAGTTCACCCACTTCATCATGCCACCAACTCATACCTTCACCATGCCATGACTAGGTTCAAGCTTCCAATGTACTTGACACCTTGACCTATTCCATCCATGTCATGACCTCAACAAAACATCAAAAAATCATACATAAGACATCAAAACACACTCATATCACTACACCATTCTCTTTTTGATGATACCACTCTATTAATGACCTCAATGATAATTCTCTCTCAATGCTCATTGTCACATCACATACCTTTCTTCATTCATTTAACTATGCTTCCTTTACCTAGCTCACCCCAAAACTCTTCATGTCATGACTATGCCACACTATGCACATACATTACTCTACACATAAATTTTCATATCATGACATCAATGAATTTTATAGATCTCTTCTTACATTAAGCTTCTTATGTAGACATTGGTTGTCTTCAAACAATTTTCTTTGACCTGTACCTTCCATGGTCACAACATTCATGAATAACCTTACTCATGACAAATCTCATGATCACACTCTTATGTACCTTGACATATCACATACTGCCATCTTTTCGTAGTCACCTTTGACATCAACCTTTACAATATGCTTCTTGATATCACACACAGTCAATCTTGACATGATACACTGTTGACATCAAATTTGACATCAATGACCTATACTTTCATGTAACCATAATACATTAATTGCCTTCAAATTATTTCTTACCTTCAAATTCTCTCTTACCTTAAAATTATCTCATGACAACATCCTTTAATGACAATACTCTCTCAATGATCAACACTCTCTTTATTCCACTACCATGCTCAAACACTTGACCAAACAAACCTTTGACATCAATAACCATTATGCATTTACATGATGTACCCTTTTGACATCAATGACAACAACATGCCAACATTTTCAACTCTTATTTAGCCTCTTTTTTTCATCATGACTTTCCTATTTTAGGATAATATAGAGTTGAATCCAACAAACATGATGAGCTTTACCAATCCTAATAGGTTTTTCCCAAAATAGCTTGTGGCTTCCACTTTAGATGAAATCAATGTGTACATAATCGCACTACCAATAATGGGACTCCTCCCCACTCATCATCGATTCTTAATCGTCTATTCTCTTTAGAAGATGAGATTAAATTAGAGTGCACACCTGAAATACTCTTCTTCATTAATGAATTTACTCAACATAGAGGAAATGACCCTTAAACTATCTATAATATAATCATAGGTGCTCAAGTATAAGAACCTCTTTCACCCTCCCCTACATTATCTCATAGATTTGGGGGTGACACTTTCTTTGCTTCTCAACCTTTCCCTTTTATCTTGAATCCTTCCCAAACCATGACCTCTTCTTCTATGATCTCTTCAACCTCTATGCCAAACATCTACACTAACATGGTAGGTCCAACATCCAATGTGCCTTTTCCAAAGCCCTTCCTTCTCAATCAAGCCATTAGTTCATCCTTTGCTACCAATGTTAATAGTGATACTAGTGCTTATTTTTCTTCCCATGTTAACCATTCTACTAGTGCATATTTTTTTACACATGCCAGTCATGATACTAGTGCATCCTTTTCTACCAATGATTCTCATCCCATTAGTACCACACATGTAACTAATTATAATGTAACCCACGCCATTAATACTAACACTAATGCTTGACATGTTACACACACTAGTCAAAATAATTTCCAAACTCATCAAATCTTATTGCAAAATCTCAATCAAATGAACACTTTTCAAACCAAAAATGCTAATCAAATGATGTAGATGCAAAATCATCTCATTCACCTTCAAAATTAACCCTAACAAGTTCCATGGGGAGTGCAATATCTAAATGCCCTCTTGCCCCCTTAGGGATTCACATGATAACCTCATTCCTCAACCTAACCTCATTAATAAAACAATCAAACATCTCCAGAATGAAACTATTATACCTCAAATTTCAAATATCGACATAGGAGGTATCACACCTACCATTAATTATAATGGGTCTAGTGATGCCACTTTACATTTAAAAACATTTGACAATATCTATAAATATTGGGTCAAACTTAATACCTTTGTTGCTACCAAGCTATTAACTAAAACCCTCTCTAGAGATTATTTATATTGGTACAATTAACTAAAATCCCATCTTATCACTAGTTTGGAAGATCTAATTAACTCCCTAGTACTAGAGTTTCAAACTAGTAATCTCCTTGAGAATACCTTATCTCACTTCATCAATTATAAGCAACATGAAACTAAAACAACACAAGGTTTCATCAAATGATGGAAGAACTTGTCTAATAAATGTGATAATAACATGGAAAATGTTAATATCTTTCATCTCTTCACTAATGCTCTCTACCCCAAGTTGTAATATTAGGCCAGGAGTCTCTCTCCATAAACTTTAAAAGAAGTCCTCAACCAAGCTAAGCATCAAGATTTTCTCATGCACCAATTTGAACCATCCCAACCTCCCATAGACACTTAAATGCTCATTAAAAATTAAAAAACATCATGTTACCAAAGATGGTGTCACTGATACTTATGACACTATTCATAACATTTAAGCCATTACTCCCAACAATGTTGTGGAACATGCCCCCTTCCCAACAACACTCATAATCCTACATTATCCCAACTAAAAAACACTAATATCCATAAACTGTTATCCTTAGTCAAGCTTAAAAAGTGGCTCCCAAGGCCTCTACCATGAGATATTGACCCCACTCATCCTATGAAATCATGGTATGATCTGAATAAATTTTGTTGGTTTCATGCAAGTTAGGGCCACTCTTATGAGATTTGTAGACAATTACGTAATCTAGCTATGGATTTTCTTCTTGGCCTAAACTTTGACCATGAATAACTCATTCATAAATTCCAATAAGCATATGATATAGCCTTAAAAGCTCACAAAACATAAAACAAAAATCAAGCTTTAAACCAAGCTAATGCTCATCTTGCCATATATAAGTATCCTCTTCCAAATCATCAAGATAGAAATGACAAGCTTACTCCTTCCACAAATAATGTTGAAAGTCTTATAGACCTCACTACTAAAGAAAATGTGGTAAATATGACTAATATGTAAAGGGTATTTGTTTTTATTGATTCTAATCCAACACACATGCACCAAACCTCCCAAACATTTCACGTCATCCAAGACTCTTCCCCATCTCATCTAATAGAGTTGGGGCAAGAGGACCTTGTATCTTTCCAAGAATCACTTCCAACATCTTAATTGGATAATACCTCTCACACTATCTCTACCATTCTTCCAACATCTTCATGTATCAACAACATTCCCTAACCTTCCAATAGTATTTATTCAACTCAGTCACCAGAAATACCTAAATCAACTATCCCACCATGAAAAGATAATCAACCTATTTATCCTAAAAATAAACCAACTACGTCTTACCAACATAAGTTTTAATGCACTTCAAATCCTCCTTCCTAGAAGCTCCTAAAACATTATGCACTGCTATATAGCAATCCACCCATGGGTTATGATTAATGATACCCCATAGTAGAACTTTCTCATCTCCCATCTCAAATACCTTTTTTGAACTCATGAGAACTTCTACCCATCATTGCAACCATCTGATGTAATTATTATTTGAAATGAACATCCCCCATCCTCCCCTAGTAGGATGCAAAGCTAACTTATCTAGGTTTGAAGATAGTATACTATAACAATGTGAAGAGATGTCTATATATGTTAATGAAATAATGGACACTTCTCTTTCACTTGAGTTTCCTATTGCTTCTATGATTCCTGATGAGATTCTACTTCATGTGGATGATCCTTCACTCTTTATTAGTGTCTAAATTGGTGATATCCAAGTCAAATTCACTTTGATTGACAAGGGTTCTAGTACTAATGTCACCTCCCTCTATTTTATTAAAACACTTGGATATTCTAAGTGCAATATTAAGTCCACATGCAATACATGTCAAGGTTATGATAGAAGTCAACTTCCTCCTTTAGGTTGCATGTGGCTTCCTATTACCATCCCTCCTATCATTGTTCATGTGAATGTTATGATATATAACTTTCCCCTTTCTTATAACATCTTGTTTGGTAGACTTTTGACTCATTGTATGAGGGCTATCACCTCCTTTGACTGTTAATGCATCAAATTCCCCCATAATGGTGCTATATACAAGATTCAAGGAGATACACACCCTTGTAACTTCAAATAATTCCAAGAATGTGGTGTCTTTAAAATGCAAACCCTTGAACCCTTTCCTAGTATCTCATTTTGGGAATCTTAATGTTTCAAGTATCCCATCAGCTCTACTCGAGGTTATAATGGCCACTCCAAATTCATTGGGAACATACCACCTAACCTCCTAGATCCTAATGATGATGAGCCAAATGAGATTAGCCTCAAGATCAAAACTTCAAATCTCTCCCCTCATCTCATCACCCAACTTTCACCATCCTTTAAGCCACACTCCCATCAACCTCATATAAATGATATACCTATGGCCTTAACCATGACTAGGCATTTTATTCATCATGTGACTTCTGATGAAAATATCATACCTACCTGTACCATCGATCTGTATACACCTGATTATGATGATGGTTATACTTTAGATGATCTATTTTTAGGAAGACATGTCCAAGATAGAGATTCAAAGATTATTCGATATCATACTTATTTATTTCAGTATTTCTATTCATCTTATTGTTTTCCTTCTCTCATAGTGCCTAATTCTAGTATTCTTTCTATTTTTTGTAGGGTAGAGATGGAGTGATCACATGGTATGCCTCTAATTTTAGTATAGCCTCTTAGAAGCATGTTCATGGATCATGATATGACTGGTCCTTATCATTTTGATAGATACCAAGATACTTCTAGTTTTCTTCCTTTAGAGATGCTGGTTACTACTCTTAATCCTTCTGTGCATCCTGCTTCACCCTTAGCTAAGCCTAGTCTAATTCCTACTCTCGCTCTTCCTTTAGCTGAGCCTCATCCTATATCTAATTTTGTTCTAACTTTAGATGATCCCAACCTCATTTATACACCATCCCCACCTTACCTTGGCAATGGAATTCTTCTTTTATTGCATCTTTATTCTATGCTTGTCTAATAGGCTGATCAACCTTATTGTGATATTCAAAAAGTTGCTAGTAATTGAACTAGAGACTGCTAATTGTATCAACGTTTCCCAACTTTCAATTCTACCTCTTCCATTAGTAGATACACAAAGTTTGTTAACAAGTTTATCTATTAATTATGTGTCACAAATAATCATTCTTTTACCTTTTTTTGAAAACTTCAGCAATAAACTGACATATTGCATCCTACCCTTCCCCAACCCAAATATAAGTCTATACCTCCTCCCAAGTTATTACTTGAGTATATCCTTAAATATAGAGAGGTATATTATGTTTAGCACCAATTCAGTACCCATCATACCAATCATTTTAATGTTCTCTAACAACATCTTCATGATCACCTTATGATGATTCATGTGCCCACTATTCCCCCTTCCACAGGTCACCCACATAATAAGGCTTATCCTTCTTCCCCTATGGTTCCTTCTTCACTCATGACTTCTTCCATAACTATGGTTCCTTATCCACTAGTGGTACCACCTTCTTATCTTGTAGATACCATTCCTATTTTGGCATCTATTCCCCTCCTTGGGTATTGATGTAGAGCTAAACTCACTTCTCTAACACTCTGCCCTTTTCTTTGATTCATTCATTTAACCTTAGTCCCTTGGGACAACATACAACTATAGTTAAATGGTTCATCAAAATAGATCATATATCTTGGCATCTTATAGGTACTCATAACATTCATTCAGTACCCCTGGACCCTCTCAAACACTCAAACATACTTGAACACTCCTTCCCACCTTCCAAGTTCTCAATGGTATTATAACGCTTGTAACCCTTTTTTTTCTATTTTGGGCTTATAGGATCATATTAAAGATGATCAATCCAAAATAAATCCATTTATGAGGACCATCTATCAATATAACCCTTCCTACAAATTTTCATGGTCTAACTCTGCCTTTAGATCCCTTTTCCATCACTAGACCTTACCAATTAGGCCTAATTAGGTCTTATTACAACTTAGTCTCTCAAAATCCATTCCACACAGGCCATATAAACTTGAGACCTCTTCAATCACTTTAATAATGTAAAATAGGGTAAGATTATTAAATTTTACCTTTTTTTGATAGAGGAAATTCTTAAAAACCTTAAAACCCTAATCATAGGGTTTCTTGAACTGTCACAAGCTCGAGAGGGCTCAAAACATTTTTATTTGATCTTGTGAAGTTTTCAAAACATGAAAATGCTTTTTTATTGTCTATAAGACCTATCTCAACCTTCTCAAATATTTATTTTCACTTGGAATTAACCCTATCACCTTCCCAACATGGATTATATAGTATTCTTAGCATATAGTCAGCCAGTTAACAAGAAAATATAGGGTTAACACTTTGTTTACTCACCCGAGGGTTCATTTGGATATTCCACCAACATTTTAATTCAAGATATTTTATTTTAACACTAAAATAATATTCCAATAACTTCTATGCACACTCTTTCCATGAATCTTTCAAGGTTTTTCTTCACACAGCCAGCTTATGTGTCAATCAATACAGGGTTTAGTCTTACTAAAAGATGTTGAAGCTTCAATTGTCTTTGTTACCCACATGATTATCTATCAACACTATCTTCCATATTCTCTAACCTCCATATCACCTAAAACCTTCTTGTATTAGTCTTTACAAGTTTTTGTACTGTGTTAAGAAAATAAGGTATTCACACAGTTCCTCTAACCTTGGTTCCCTTCTTGAAATCAAAATCCAACCTGCGTGCATGAAATACTATTTACACTGTTAATTCTACTCATTCCAAAATACATAAACCTTCATCATCTATCCTTAAGAGAAATCCTCCATTAGTGGTTTGTAGTTTTTAATGATTGTTCTTAAGAAACGTAAACACAGTCATAAACCTTTACCATCCACACTACAAGATACTAGTTCATAGGGTTTTAAGGCCTCCAATGTACCAATATATAGGCACAACAATTGTCAATATAAAAACATAATAAAATCTATTTAAATTCATTTAAACAATCACAAGGTCCTAAATACATCCATAATTTCCTTAGCTACACCATATAATGCTATTTTCAAAAGATTCTAAGACTAAAAACGTGTCAATAACATTCACAAACTTTATCAATGCAACTATTTAAAATTTTCACTTCAAAATCAATTGAAAATTCTACATATTTCTTTGTATATACATCAAGCAATCTGCCTTAGAGCATAATATAGAGGTCTTTGCCTTCTCACTACATCCTTATTTCATACCTCTATTTCTTACTATCTATAACTGAATTATCATCTACTTCCTACCTCGAACCACACACACTATATCTCCTTTTACTCACATGATTAGACTCTTAAACAAAATAAAGAATTGTTTCTTGATTTGAACTAGCTTATTTTACTCATCCATGTAGGGTTAGGGTGGTGGATTCTTGTTTACCACTCTCATTGCCACCTCACACCTATCCTTCTAGTATGACCTCTAGGAATCCCTTACACAAATTTATCCCTTACATGCCATGTAGACCCAAACAGACTATTAAACTCTCATTACAATTTTGAAAATTCAAATTAGACAAAAGGTGGGAAAACTAATTTTATACTCAAATTCAAATTTGGCTTACAATCATGACTCCTAAACACATCCTAGACCAATCCTTGGACATTCCTATGATTCCCCTGCATCATACTCCCAAGGGGAGAAAACAAATTTTAGTCTTCTTCATTAGAATTATCATATAAGTGTGTGTGCTCTTGACTACCACACTTGTACCTTACATTCTTTGTCCTCCATTCCATCCACTTCATGCTTTAATCTACCTATCTTTGCTTGTCATTCTTCTATTTGTATCTTTGTTTACTCTTTCTTCCTTGTATTATTTCATAATCCTCTTCAATCTTCATGGCATGTAGTAACCATTTCCATTCTCTATCGATTGACCCCTCTAACATTGTTGTTTCTGCCTCTTCCTCAACATACCTGGTCCATGTTATATTCTTTTTTATTTTTGGTGACCATTCCAAGGTCTCTTGCTTGCTCATATCTTCATCCCTATTTTCATTCTTCTTTAACTCTATACTTTTCATATTATCTTCCATATCATCGATCACATAATCAATCTAATTCATCTTCTCCACTATAACTGCTCTTTGTTTGACTATCAAATCAATCAACTCATTACTTTGCATCTCTATTTCATGGACTGCCAAATCAGTCACTTTCCCTTTAACCTATATATCACTTTCATTAAGCACTTCTTGTGCTTCTTTCTCCTTTATTGATCCAATGTAATCAACCAAACTTATTGTGTCTATATACAAAACATCATCTTCATCTTCCTCTTCATAATATTCATCAAAAATTACATTTAATTCTTTACCTACTACTTGCTTGCCTTCTTGGTCCAACTTTGTTGCCTTTATGTGGTATGTTGTGTCTTCTTCATCACCTGATCTTTGCTTTTCATCTCCTCACTCTTCTTTATCAAATAGTTCACAATCTTTAAGGTAGTAAAATACATCATCTTTAATTGTACCTTCACTTTTCCATTCAATAACTTCTTCTTCCCTATGGACTGTTGTAAAATCAAGTTCTTCATCCCAGTCATGTTCTTCACTTTCCATTTCTTGACCTATATTCAAACATGATAGATTAATTTTAGTCTAAAAATTTTGAGGCCCAATTTCCTCTCTCTTTTCCATCAACTTCAATTGTTTAATCATCTCCTTCCATTGGTTTTGCACACATTCCATTGCTTGTTGATTCTCTCGCTCTTGCATTCTTTCTCTAAAGTTGTACTTGAATCTTTTCTTGATCTTGATTTCACGCTTCAAACTATATACATTCCACATGTACAATAACTCTGTTTCCATCCTTGCCAATGCATCATTCATTTCTTCTATCTCTATCTCCATCATTCTCTTACTATGGCAATCAGAGTTAACCATGTCTCTCACTTTTCTTTCTACCTCTCCTTTCATTTTCATCTTGAGTACTTCAATTGGGTACACACTCTTCCTATTTTTGGCCTCACTTAGACCACTTTATTTTGGTTCACACTTGGAACCCATCTCACTTTCTATTTCAGACCTCACTAGGGCCTTTTAACCTCTTGTCCTCCACACTATGACTATTTTCTCTTTCCTAAGATCTATTTACGAGCTTATCTCCTTTGAGATTGTTAATAACCCTCTTTCTTCAAGGCTTGCCACCACACTATGGATTTTTTTTCTTTCCTCACCTGTCAAATACCATTAGTAATGCAATCAAACTAATAAATCAACCATAATTAATTCATAACTTCTCTTTATCTGCTTTCTTAGCTTTGTCTTTCAATAAGACCCCTTGCAAATTGCCTCCTTACTTGCTTACCTACAAATTCATGAAACATGCACTATAAAAATGTAATTACCAAGTTCATACCTATATATATCTATTCCCAGAGCATCTAGATGGCTTTGATACAAAATGATGAAGAGCTAAACTCACTTCTCTAACACTCTACCTTTTTCCTTGATTCATTTATTTAACCTTAGTCCCTTGGGACACCATGAAACTATAGTTCTATGGTTCCTAAAAATGGATCATGGCATCTTATAGGTACTCATAACATTCATTTAGTACCACTGGACCCTCTTAAATACTCAAACATACTTTAACACTCCTTCCCACCTTCCAAGCTCTCAATGGTATTATAACGCTTGTAGTCCCCCCCTACCTTTTTTATTATTTTGGGCTTGTAAAATAATATTAAGGATGATCAATCCAAACTAAATTAATTTATGAGGACCCTCTATCAATATAACCCTTCCTACAAATTTTCATGGTCTAACTCTGTGTGTAGACCCCTTTTCCATCACTAGACCTGGGTAATTAGGTCTTATTGCAACTCAATCTCTCAAAATCCATTTCACATAGGCCATACAAACTTTAAACCTATTAAATCACTTTGAACATGTAAAATAGTGAAATATAATATAAAATTTTACCTTTTTTTGATGGAAGAAACTCTTAGAAACCCTTAAACCCTAATCCTAGGGTTTCTTGAACTATCACATGCTCGAGAGGGCTCAAAACATTTTTGTTTGATCTTGTGAAGTTTTCAAAATATGAAAAATCTTGTTTAGGGTCTATAAGACCTATCTCAACCTTATCCAATCTTTAGTTTCCCTTTGAAAAAACCCTATCATCTTCCCAACATGGATTATATAATGTTCTTAACACATAGTCAGCCAATTAACAACAAAATACATGATTACCACTTTGTTTACTCACTTGAGGGTTTCTTTGGACATTCCACCAAAATTTTCATTAAATCTATTATATTCTAACACTAAATTAATATTCCAATAACCTCCATGCACACTCTTTTCATGAATCTTTTAAGGTTCTGCTTCACATAATTAGTCTATGTGTCAATCAATATAGGGTTTGGTCTTACCAAAATATGTTGAAGCCTTGATTGTATTTGTTACCCACATGATTATCTATCAACATTGTATTCTAGATTATCTAACCTCCACATCACCTAAAACCTTCTTGTATTGGTCTTTGCAAGTTTTTGTAGTATGTTAAGAAAATAGGGTATTCACATAGTTCCCCTAACCTTGGTTGCCTTCTTGATATCAAAATATAACCTGCATGCATGAAATACTATTTACACTATTAATTCTACTCCTTCCAAAATACATAAACCTTCATTATCTATCCTTAATAGAAATCCTCCATTAGTGGTTTGTAGTTTTTAGTGATTGTTCTCAGGAAACATAAACATAGACATAAACATTTACCATGCACATTGCAAGATACTAGTTCATAGGGTTTTAAGGCCTTAAATGTATCAATCTATAGGCAAAAAGAGTGTCAATATAAAAATAAAATATAATCTCTTAAACTTCATTTTAAAAAATCACAAATTCCTAAATATAGTCACAGTTTCCTTAGCTATACCACATAATGCTATTTTCCAAAGATTGTAAGACTGAAAACCTATCAATAACATTCACAAACTTTATCAATGCAATAATTTACAAGTTTCACTTCAAAATCAATTACAACTTCTATAAATTTATTTGTATATACATCAAGCAATCTGCCTTAGAGTAGAATATAGAGGTCTTTGCCTTCTCACTACATCTTTATTCCGCACCTTTATTTCTTGTTATCTATAACTAACTTCTCATCTACTTCCCACCTCAAACCACACACACTATATCTCATTTTACTCACATGATTAGACTTTTAAACAAAACAAACAACTATTTCTTGATTTGAACTAACTCCTTTTACTCATCTACGTAGGGTGGTGAATTCTTTCTTTCCATTCTCATTATCACCTCGCACCTATCCTTCTAGTATGACCTCTAGGACTCCCTTACACAAATTTGTCCCTTACATGCCTTATATACCCAAACACACTATTAAAATCTCATTACAATTTTGAAAATTCAAATTAGACAAAAGGTGGGAAAACTTGTTTTAGACTCAAATTCAATTTTGGCTTACAATCATGACTCCTAAACACAGCCTAGACCAATCATTGAGCATTCTTAAGATGCCCTTACATCATAATCCTAAGGGGAGAAAAAAATTTAGTCTTGTTCATTAAAATTCTCATATAAGTGTGTGTGCTCTTAACTACCACACTTGTATCTTGACTTCATTATCCTCCTTTCCATCCACTTCATGCTTTGATCTACTTGTCTCTGCTTGTCATTCCTCTATTTGTATCTTTATTTTCTATTTCTTCCTTGTCTTCTTTCATTATCCTCTTCAATATTCATGGCATGTAGTAACAATTTCCATTCTCTATCTATTGTCCCCTCTAGCATTGTTGTTTCTACCTATTCATCAACATACCTAGTTTATGTTATATTACTTTTTTTTTTGGTGACCATTCCAAGGTCTCTTGCTTGTTCATATCTTCATCCCTTTTTTAATTCTTATTTAACTTTTTAATTTACCTATTGTCTTCCATATCATTGATCACATAGTCAATCTAATTCATCTTCTCCACTATAGCTGCTCCTTCTTTGATTGTCAAATTAGTCAACTCATTACTTTACATCTCAATTTCATGGACTATCAAATCAATCACTTCCCTTAACTTGTTTATCAATTTCCTCAAGCACTTCGTGTGATTCTTGATCTTTCACTACTCCAATGTACTCCTCAAACAAACTTATTGTGTCTTTATACAAAACATCATCTTCATAATATTTATAAAAAGAATCATTCAATTCATTACTTACTACTTGCTTGCCTTCTTGTTCTAGCTTTGCTACCTTTATGTGGCATGTTGTGTCTTCTTTATCACATGATTTTTGCTTTTCATCTATCCACTCTTCTTTATCAAATAGTTCACCATATTCAAGGCAGCAAAATATCTCATCTTTAGCTATACCTTCACTTTTCCATTCAGTAACTTATTCTTCCCTATAGACTATTGTCCAATCAAGTTCTTCATCCCAATCATGCTCTTCAATTTCCATTTCTTGACCTAAATTCAACCATGACAAATCAATGTTAGTCTGAAAATTTTGAGGCCCAATTACCTCTCTCTTTTCCATCAACTTCAATTGTTTAATCATCTCCTTCCATTGGTTTTTCACACATTCCATTCCTTGATGATTTTATCACTCTTGCATTCTTTCTCTAAAGCTGCACTTGACTCTTTTCTTGATCTTGATTCCAACCTTAAAACTATACACATTACACATCTATAATAATTCTCTTTCCATCCTTGCCAATTCATCCTTCATTTCTTTTATCTCTATCTTTGTTTTATTATTTTATGAAATCTAGTGTTTAGATCCTAAATAATAAGGGTCTAGAATGACAGGGAAAATCTACTTTAATAGGGGAAAATATAGATTTTAATTGATAATTAAACAAGATAAAGAGAAATTAACTTAGTTGGATTTGTGTTGAAATGAAAGATTCTGAGTCTAGAATTTGAGTAGTACTGGGATAGTGTCATAAATCTGGCTCTAGCTTTTGTTTTTTGATTAGATATCAATGCTAAAAATAGGACACCCTAGTGTTTAGTGATATAGTCCTTTTCAGGTGCAATTGTCTTGAGACAAAATGCTTTTTAGGTTCTGTTCATCTACTCTTTATGACCCTGTGTAGCAAATTTCAAGTCCTGGTAGTCATCAGAGCTCACTATAAGTCTCTTTTGATATTTATTTCCTATATTCATCTACACACATGTAAACAATAAAAAATCAAAAGTAAAAT
Organism: Torreya grandis; assembly: GCA_037957365.1. Classification (NCBI taxonomy): domain Eukaryota; kingdom Viridiplantae; phylum Streptophyta; class Pinopsida; order Cupressales; family Taxaceae; genus Torreya; species Torreya grandis. Next base: position 1,394,238 of record JARHVA010001333.1, read on the forward strand.
GGGGAAAAACTGGGTTAGGGGAAGAATGATCACACAATCAAGAACCCCTACTATTATGATTATTGTCTATATTAGCCCTCGAGCTAGGGTCTTAGATTTGATGTAGTTTTCCCTTAGGGAATGTGAATAATCAATGTGCATGATAGATTCAAGAATGAATTTCACCTAGGCCCTTCCTTTCTCAAGCATGCAAATCTATGTGTGATGCAGAGAAGTTGAGCTATACTATTGACTGATTTTTATTATGTATAATGTGCCAAAGTAGTAAGTGATAGATATAAAATGCCTTGTGTAGTCCTTTATATAGGAGAATTATTATTTAAAATTTGGGAGATTTATTTAGATTTGGATGACATTGGAAAACTTAGGGATGAAGCAGAGAAAAGGGGTAAGACTCATCTTATTGGAGAAACTGACCATTAGAACCAAATTTGCACTTGGACAATAGTGCCAAAAATTGGATACCCTAGGTTTTAGCACTGCAGTCCTATTTAGGCACTATTGTCTAGGGGGTGTGGGACCTAGGGGGATGGATCTAGGCCTATAAGAGATACCTAGGTCTATAAGGGTTAAGTCTAAAAATCTATGAATGACTAGGGATAAATAAAGAGGTGTTTAGGGAATAGAGTAAGACCAAGACAATTCAGACAAAGAGACATGGCTAGATGTGAACAAAATCTCATATTCTCTAGTCAGAGTTTCTTTTGAAAAGACTATGAAAAGACATGATATGTGTGGTTTCTTGATCAATTTAGGGTGTATACATTTTCCCCCTTTTAATCTAGTGATGTAATGCAATGAAGTACTAGAGTAAAAGAAAGCAATAAGATGCGTACCTAAACTTACTTATGTGAATATAAGTGTGTTGGAAAAAGGTCCATATTCTTGGCTAGGGAAGTGGATGAAGAACTGAAATAGTGCTTAAAAAAAGAAGGAATCCCTGTAATAGTTGCCCCTGTATTGAATCTGAATAATTCTTAGAGAAAGAAGGAATCCCTATAATAGATGCTCCCTGTATTAAACCTAATAATGCTTGGAGAAAGAAGGAATCCATGTAATAGATGCCCCCTGTACTGAATCTAAATAATTTGTACTAGATTTGAGAAGTGCTCAGAGGTTCAGAACTAATTTCCATCCTTTATCCCACACAAACTCTTGGGTCTAGGTCTAAGTAATACAATGGACCAATCATTGTAGATGACGATACAATCCAACTTGGTGACAACCTAAGGAATGTCTGGATGTAATCTAAAAACTTTGGTAAATGTGTAAGAAGAAAATGTCATGTCTTACCATTTCAATCTATATAATCCTAGAAGATGAAGAACATGAACATCCATGCCATGCCCCCAAATCTAGTATGTGAGTGATGCATCTGGATATTCTAGAAATTTGTATAACCATATGTGTTATGATCTATCATGTCATGTCTCATGTGTGAAATTAGAGATCAAAATAATGTGCTCTACACTATGTTGATGATCTACTATCTGGTCCTATCATGCTGTATGAAGTTGTATGTGTGAGATGTGTAGTAATGTACATGCCCTTGAATGATATATAGATAGTCTATATATTTGTAAACCAAAGGTATATGCCTCTGGATATGTTGAGTAATGATGAATGACCCAATGTGATCTGAATCATTATATAATCTTGACCAATTTGAGCTAAAAAATGCTAAGTGACCCATATAGTCTGAACCACTGTATAATCTTGACCAATCTGAATTGAGTAATGCTAAGGGATCCATATAGTCTGAGCCACTGTATAATATTAACCAATCTAAATTGAGTAATGCTAAGTGACCCATAAAGTCTAAACCACTACATAATCTTTGACCAATCTAAACTGAGTAACACTGATAATCTGAATGCAATAACCATGGTGTATCTATCTATAGGAGTGGATAGGTATGTTAGGTAATTTGTAGATATAAGAGGAATGATGTCCCCCTTTTATGAAGAGAGATGAGATCTGTGATAGAGGAGGTTGAGCCAAAAGTGAAGACTAGTGGTGCATGAGTAGGAATTAGGCTAGTATGAATTGAATAGGTCAAAAGTCTATTATTTAATTGGTGAAATTGAATTAATAGGAGTGAAAGGTGTCTTTGCCTAATTAGGATCAAAGCTTGTATCTGGGTATAGTATAAATGTAGAAATGTTTGTGCTATTGTAGGCAAATGAGCTAGTAATAGATTGAATGGATTGAAAGTTTGATTGATTAAATATGCTAGGTTATTTGAATGTTTTGAATGAACATTTTGATTAGTAGGCACCAATTTGTATGTCGGGGTAAAAAAGAGGTATAGATACATGTGAATGCCCTTATAAGCAAATGTCATAGTGAGAGATTAAAGGTTATGTGATCTTGAAGGTATCATTGTCATGATTTTTTTGAATCAAATGATTTATAAAATGGAGTTACAAAGCTCTAGTTATGAGCAAAATAGTGTTTTGCTTTTGAATAAACAAGTTGGTTGATATAGGAATTTTGATTGATTTTGGATTCATTTGTGTAGTGACTAGTTTGAGATATTGGAGCTCTGGAATGAAAAATGCCTAGGAGCACCTTCTGTAACTCATTTTGAGCAATTGGTAATCGAAATTGAGGCTAGTAGAGAGATTAGCTTGGTGAGTAAGCTGAACATTTGATTTTTACCTATTTAGAAGCCTGTTTTGAATGTTTTAAAGCGATTTTAAGTAGTATAGGAAAATTTTGACTAGTTCTAGTGATCTTATCCTAGAGTCAATGCTTTTATCTAAGATACAGTGCTATTGTCCAAGTTCTGGCACTGTAGTGCAATGCTAGTGTCCTTCTATAGCACTGTTATCCATTGTAGATGTTTTTTTCAATTTTTGAGTTGTTCTTAATTTTTTCTATTTGCCTATTTTTCCTATTATTATTGTCTAATATATAGTCTATTTTTTGGTGTTTGCCAGGTGAGGTGAGGATGTGTGAGTTTTGTAGAGGTCAGGTGATGGAAACATTAAGGATACTACCATTGTCTGTTGATGAGTGTGCTATTATGGATAGGGAGAGGTTGGGTCATGCATGTGATCTAAGCATGGTGCAATGGGATACGTACATGATTACCACCTTATATGAGAGGTGGAATGTTGATACTTATACATTCTAGCTTCTTACTGAAGAGATCACTATTACTCTGGAGGATGTATTTTGAATTTTACATTTGTCGATTAATGGGTGACAAGTGACATTGTAAGATAACATGGGTGCAACTACCATTGATTGTGTATCTTTATACTTTACTATGGTGCCCTTAGGAGTACACCATCGAGGTAGTGATAGTGATGTGCTATTGTTAATGATTATGCAATCAAGTGTTTCATAGTTGCAAAAGTGGTTAGCTATATTATTGGCTTCTTTTGTTATAGTAGATGGTAGTGGAGTGTTTATTACTTATAAGATGCATAGGGTGGTTCGTAACATTGAGATGTATGTAATGTGTTCTCATGGGGTAGGACTATGCTTTCCCATTTATATATAGATTTATATATATTTACACAAGAGGCATTCAGTGGTGGTATGGGCACGACCACTTTATTACATTGTTGGGTGTATGAGCACATAACAGTTGTGTAACCTATTGGATTACTGAGGGTGAGTTGGGTAATATCCTCATCCATTTGGTGAGTGATGGATGAGTGAGTTGGCTATCTGATCTCCTAAGATATATCACTATAGGAGTATTCTAGATAGATTCATGGCCCATGATATCATATGGAGGCCCTATAGAGGATTCCCTAGATGGCCTGAGGATGGAGAGCAACTATTGTATATGAGGGTCAATTGTTGGTTGCATGATATTTGGGTTAGAGTATATGAGTGATTTTAGTATGAGTACATGAATAAGTAGTTTGTAGTTCGATTTGATGTTCCTCTTGCAACATGGGTATGGTAGAGGAGTGCACGGGCACCAACAAGAGTAGGGGCTCGTGCTAGACTGAATTAGGCTGAGTTGGCACCGTTACCTTTGGATGTGCAAGATGTGGTTATAGATATTACTAATGTAGATGACATGGGATGCACTAAGGCATATACTATATGGTTGACTAGGCAATGATGGGCTCTATTATATCTTATGGATGGAGTGGATGTTCCTACATATGAGGATCTTGAGCTGATCTAGATAATGGGAGGTAATTAGTGATTGTATTTAAATTATACCTATGTTTGTGCTTTAGTTTAGATTTGAATGTATATAAATAATATAGTGTTGTAATTCTTATATGTGTAGGTGGGATGAAAGGTGCATAGGGTGAGGCACTTGTTGGGGTGGCCAGGGGAAATGATGAGCTCTTAGAGACCATCATTGAGTCAACACTCTTAGAGCTCACATGAAATGTTCTTGATGATGTTATGGAGGAGGATTTGATAGAGAGAGTGATAGTTATGGTTGGCATTTATTCTCATTTGATTGATAGGGTTATTATAGCTACAACTGCATATGTTAGGGCAATAAGAGAGAGGGATGAGCTTAGAGATGAGTTGGATTGGTATATGATGCATCCACCTAATTATGGTTTGGTAAGTATGAATATTGTAGATGACTATATAGATCTTTAATGATGATATACAGACTTGCATGAGGAGCATGGTCAGTTTTTGGAGTGGGATAGTCAGTGCAAGAGGCATTTAGGAGCTCAAGGAGGTGCAAGGTCATTGACTGCTAGACAAGATTATGGGACTAACACTAAAGGAGAGAGTGAGGGAATGATGCCCATTCATGATTGATTGTACCTTGACATGATGTATATGTTTTGAAAACTTCATGATATATATATATATATATATATATATATATATATATATATATATATATATATATATATATATATATATATATATATATATATATATATATATATATATATATATATATATATATATATGATAGTTTGATTTTGAACTCATGTGTATTCATGTTATGGATTCTGGAATATGTTGGTATATTGATTGTAAGTGGTTGATTTTAGAAATGGTTGATCTAGTATTGATTTTGAATTTGCATGTGCTTGGTAAATGGTACTTGGGATATGGGTTTTGATGTTTTGATATATTTGGATGTGATGTTTTGATAATTGTGATGCTAGGCTTATTGATTTCAAATTATAATCGTATGTAATCAAAAATTTATTTGTTGTGGTAATTGGTAAACTATTTGGATAAATTTGAGTTGGTTTGTGGGATTGATAAAGTATGATTTGGATATGTGTGTTTTGATTTGAGTGGGAAAGTGTTTATACAAGTTTGATTTGGTAATATCTGGACTTTGATAGTTTAGTTTTGACTAGGGATGGCTATCTGGAATTAGGAATGCCAGTTGTTAGTAGGAGGGGAAATTAAGATAACACTATGTGCATATTACTTCCCCAAAAGTGGCTCAAGAATATGAAGATGAGATAGACCTTTGGATCTATCATTGAACTACTAAGTGAAGCTATAAACTAATGTTAAAATGAATGTATGTTGTATCATACTATGTTATATCAATATCTGAACTCTGTCGACCAAGTGAACAAGTGCCCATAGTACTCATGCTATGTAGGAATGTGCTCTGTAGTTGATATTGTCTGCTATGAAGAAGGCTCATCTGTCTATAATTGATTACCCTATGGACTTTGTTGTGATGTATATGAATGATTAATACATTGAGATGAAGCTAAAAAATATGCTGAGGGCTCATTTAATCTTAATAATAATAGGTTGTTATGTGAGATAGAACCCTAAAAACTTAGCTGTAATGAATATCTCTCTGGAGTATTGCTCGATACTTTGAGTTCAAATAGCATTAATCATAGCAGATAGATACGTGAGATAAGACCCTAAAAACTTGACTATAATGAATATCTCTTTGGAATAGTACTCTACTGTGGTGCCTGTGACTCTACTGGATATGCATATAAAACTTTATAATGTATTCCATGGAGTACGTTACTATATGTGGGCTGTTTATGATGTACTAGTTTCCAAACCTTTTGAATAGTTTGAATATGATATATCCTATGAGATTCTATCCTAAAACCTACATTGTGCTCATGATGAGTGACCAATGATTTCTATAAAGGAATGTCTTGGGATGACTTAGTTGTGGAGGAATGAGGTCTAGGGTTCCATGAAAGAGGAGATCTCGATGCCCCTTGTGTGAATACTATAATGCCATTATCAACACATCTAGTGATGCAATCTCTAAGTCCAAAATAGTCATTATCTCTATGTCCATGGATATGATGATAGTTGCAAAAAGGTTGATGTGGTTGTCTATGTAAGAGATGTAGATCTCGTCAGTGAATAAAAGGTAATGTGATTAACCTCCTATCTAGTAGTGCTGATAATATGGTAGATGGGTTATCCCATTATGAATCAAATTGTATTGGTGTTTTAATATTGTTCTCTATAGTTCATGTGAATCTAGGAATCTGACTCAAGAGAGGATGGTTAGTATTGTGTTAGTTCCAAAATGAAAACAAAATGAAAGAAATACACTAACTGACATAACATCTCTAGGCCTAGACACTAGGGAGAGCTTAGTTAACAAGCATTAATAAATCACATAACTAAAATGCAAAATAAAACCTTCTTTTACCTCCCTTGGATGATTTAAAATGCTTTTTGTAGTGGCTTTCTTGGCTTGTGCTCATGAATTCCTTAGTAATGGAAGCTTGGCTACCTCCATCTCTCCTTGGTAATTTTACCTTGTGGCTTGGCTTAGCTTGGCTTGGAATCAATTTGGCATGGTAACACTAATTGAAATGGCTTCTTAAAGATATTTGTGCATTATAACTTTGCACCAAAAATAGCTTAGAAATGATGTTCATAGCCTCTCTATTTATAGATTTTTGAGAATGTCTAGAATAAACTTGAACCGTCCATCCTGAGATTGAGATGTGTGGTTGAGATTTTTGAATTAAGTTTTTAATTATCCTCATCATGAAATCAGAAGAAGGGGAAATTAAGAGGCATGGAGGGCATCATGGAAGGCATTGATGAGGCATGGAGGGCATGAATCTTGATATTTGTGGCATTTATGGCCTAGGGATGTCTTCCCAAGAAATGAGGTAACCTGATGATGAGATATTCAATATCCAATTCCAAAAATAAGTTTTCAATAAGTTTACATGGAATTATTGATTAGGTCTTGATTTGGGTTAATTAGCTCTTAATCATGTTTAAGCACTTTGTGCACAAATTACTCAGATTGATCAAAATGCCTTGTTATTGGTCCAAAATTTGATTGGATTGGAATTGGAAGTCACTGTCAGATGCATTAGAACCATATTCCCATTTAGGATGTTACCAATAATAAATAACAAAGGCACATGTCTTATGCAACAAATTTGATAGGAAAGATCAATCCAGAGCATCTAGGTATAAAATTGGCATTTTGACTCGAAATGATCTGATCAAAGTTAGCTAGCCCATAAATTGTATTACCCCATTTAGGGATACCCTGGCCAAAATCGACACTTGAATATGTTAGTTTCATATCATTTCGTATTTTTTAATTTTTTTAGGCCAAATTATACATTTTGGGTGAAAGCTGGCCAAAAGCTTGATTGGAGGTCATTGGTGGCCAGATTTAGGTGTCTACAGTTTGCCCCTGTTTGGGAAGGTATTGCAAGCTATAAGTATAGTAACGTCTTCTCAAAAAATGAAAAGGTCTTGTATGCCTATAACTATAATGATGACAAACTAACTACATGATACCCCCTCGAGGGAATAGTTGGCACAAGTAGGTCGGCAAACGGTCCTTCAAAAAGAAAGAAGTCAAATGAGGGGACCAAAGAAAGGAAAGATGATGGGGTGAAAACACAATGATACTAAAAAAGTAGTCAAAATCATTGAGAATGTAAGTGGGACAGTGCACAATGGTTTGCTGAAAAGTGGTTATAAACATTGTAGCCTGATAGTGGCTACATGGTATGATAACACAATGATTTACCCAAAGGTGGTTATAATCATTGAGAAGATGGAGATGTCCCAGTTAGGATAGATAAACAAGATAATAACATGCCCTTGTATAGGTAGAAAAATTAAAGTGGTGATAAAATAATTATTTGCCCAAAGATAGTTATAATCATTAAGAAATGTAGGTGGGACAGTGTGTAATGATTTTCTCATAGGTGGTTATAATCATTGGACCTCGATTATGGAAAACATGATAAACTTGGCTGAGGATGATGATAACTTAACACAAAGGGTAATGATGAATTAGAAAAACCTACTAGTAGGGAGATGCTCATTTGAATTAATAAATATTGAAATTCTTTCATGTTTAATTACTTTGTTTGGGATATGATTTGGATGGAATCGAGATGTCAATGCCAAAGAGATACCATCATTGCTAAATAGACTTCTTGAAGTTGGGGTTTGTTGTAGCACATGTCAATAGGCATCATGGTATAACATCATGAGGACTTGGTCAAAATATGCATAAGGACTGACTCTCATAATCCAATACTCAATATAAAATAATGTACCAATGATAGAAACCATGATGACAATGTAAACATATGAATATGGATGGATTCAAGTGTAAGTGTGGGAAAAAAATCACCCAATAAATACACAAAAATTGAATCAAGGTAATAGTTCTAAAAGCAAAGAAATAGGCAAGAAAACAAACAAAATAAGTAGAAATAAACAAATAAATAGTGTAATAGAAATTATATGAACATTGCCCCTATAAAATAGGTTACAACTAAACAAATAAATAAAATGGGGGAATAGAAGAAAAGGAAGGGGGTGGTTAAGCTGTCTCCATATATATGAGGCAAGTGGAAGTTGCCTACATATTTCCATGGATGTAATATCCAATAAAAAACTTCAGGCCAAATGTAGTTATCTCAGGGAATGGAAAGAATGTGATAATTGAGGAAAACAAACAGAATGGATGTCATAGAAGAATAGGAATGGTCTTGCAAAATGGCAAGTGCATGAGATAAAAAGGCCAAAAAGATGGGGAAAATAAATGATAAGTGATTTTATTGTAACTTAGTAAGGGTTCCCATAATCCTTAAGGCAAAGAAGTGGTCAATGTTTTTGTTCTTTTCTAACAATTTTTCAAATATTTTTGGAATTGTTTTAGAGTGTCTCAACTTAATCGAGAATGATGAGACACTAAATGGTTCAAGCTCAAAAAATAGTGAGAGCATGGTTTAGGTTGATTTAAAAATGGTGGGAGTGTGGTGGAAAGGGTGACTGAGCTGACCTTAATAAGTATCAAGTGCTACTTACATAGTCCCAGAGTAGGACCTCAAGTCACTTTAGTCCTGCCCTTATAGTAGAGGAATTCGATGAGTGTAGTAGTCAATTCAAATAAAATAGGCACAGTTGGTAAAAAGGGATAATACAACATAAGAAGTGGTAAGTTGGTATGCCAAGGCTTAATGTTGCCCCTAGTTTGCCCATAGGCAGTTATAACTAGGACATAACGATATAGATCAATGGTATTAATTTGCCTAAAGATAGTTATAATTAGTACAAAGACTGGTGGTAAGAAAGGAATAAAAAATGAAGGATGCAACTGTTGAAACTTCTGTCACACCGTCCCAAAATATGATCTCTATCTAAAGTACTTGAACTAACTAATGAAACTGATTAGATACCTTAATCCTAAAAATGCGTAATGAATGACAAAAACCAAGGTCGAATGGGCTAGGATTTAAAATACACTAGGTCGATAGAACAGAAGCAAAAAGTGGATATGGAGAAGAGATGAATAAGGATGGTATTTGTACAAAGAAGAATAGTAATAAAATGGCACAATTGAAATAATCCTTATAGACAATACACCTTAGCATTCAAGCATAGTACTATTTGAGATGAATAATATTCATTAGCTCTAGAAGTTCATCTCTATCTGGTGTGGCAAGCCTATATGCTTCTAATCCATAATCTATAATAATGATGAAGGGCCCTATCTAATTTAGTTTGAATTTCCCTTTATGCTTCTTCTTAGCCATGGTATTCTTTAAGAACAAGATCACCAAGGTCAAATGTTTTATACTTAACACGTCGATTATAGTGACCTTTGAGTCAGTTCTGATATGCTTAAATATTATTGTGCACAACTATGCATTTCTCATCAAGTAGGTCTAGCTCATACATGTGGGCTACTTGATAATCGTGATCATCTAGGATATGCTTGAAAGATATGCATAGTGAAGGTAACTCAACCTTAATGGGAAGGATGGCTTTAGTACCATAAACAAGTGAGTATGGAGTGGCTCCTGTGGGGGTATGATGATTGGTATGGTATGCCCAAAGGGTAGGGAATATCTATAAGTGCTAATCATGACCAGTATCATTAACAATCTTTTTGAGAATATTGACAATGGTTTTGTTGGATGCCTTGGCTTGGCCATTACCTTGAGGGTAATATGCTATAAAAAAATGCTGTGTGATGCTATATTTAGTACATAGCTAGTCTACATCCTTATTCTTGAATGATCCTCCATTATCAGATATAATGTCAGAGGGGATACTGTAGAAATAAATGAGATGGTTGAAAATGAATTTGGAAATTTGGTTTCCAGTCACATAAGTGAGGGGTATAACTTCAACCCACTTAGTGAAATACTCGGTGGTGGTAAGGATATGTTTATGGCCATCATATGAAGTGGGGTTAATCTTCCTAATGAGGTCAAGTCCCCATGTATAAAATGACCATGGTGTCAACATCAGTTTTAGATTTTTGACTGAGGCATGTATCAGATTAACATGCTGTTGACATTTATCACACTTTTTTACATATGTAGTGGCATATGTGTGCATTATGAGCCAATAATAGCTAGTACGTAAGAACTTTTTGGATAGGAATGCCCCGCTAGAATGAGCGCCACATACTCCTTTGTGAACTTCTCTTAACGCTAGTGTAGACTCTACCAAAGTTAAACATCGAAGCACAGTTCCATCAAAATTATGATAGTAAAGGGTGGATCCAAGTAAATTATAATGAGTGGAATGATGAATGAAGGCTTTGGTTTGTTTTTGAGATAGGTTGGGTGGTAGAACTTGGTCATGAACGTAGTTGTAAAGGTTTGAGTACCAGATAAAATTAGGACCAATAATATCACAAATCATTACAATGGTTGAAGGCTCATGAGATGGTGTTGACAAATACTCAATGAGGAATTGATACTCTCTAGCTTTATCTATTTGTCAAATCAGAGAGCCAATAGTAGCCATGGCTTCTACAGTTCTGTTAATAGCTCTTGGTATGTGTTCAAACTAAATGTTGGTAATTTGTTGCTTAAGAGTGTCGATCATGGCTTTATATGGAACCAACTTATCATCTTTGGTCTAAAAATGATGTATGACCTGATTGATGATTAACTAAGAATCACCATAAACTTGGAGATGAGATATGTTCCAATGCACTACTTGTCAAAGTCCTACAATAAGTGCTTCATACTCAGCCATGTTGTTTATATAAGGAACATTGATTCTGAATGATTTAGGGATTAGATTCCCCTGTGGTGTAATAAACAATAAGCCTACCCCTGATCCATGTGTAGTAAATGAACCATAAAAATAAAACTTCCAAGGTTGCTCCTCAAGGGGTGTGTCAATGACAGTCATTATGGATTCATCAGGAAATTGAAATGTGAGTGGTTGTGTGTCTATGAGAGGTGCTTCAACAAGTTGGTCCACAAGAACTTGTCCTTTGATTACCTTCTGATTGACATACTCTATGTCAAACTCACTAAGAAGTATGATCCATTTAACCATTCTACCTTGTAAATCTATTTTAGATAGTAGATACTTGAGTGGATCTACTTTTGAAATGACCATGGTCTTATTATTCAACATGTAATGGTGTAGTTTTTGAGCTGCAAAGACCATGACCAAACAAGCTTTTTCAATAGGTGCATAGTTATGTTCATATATAACCAAAGTACATCTTAGGTGTTACAGAGCATGGTCGGTAGCTGATAGGTATAACAAGAATGGCTTTCCTGGCATATGAGGTAATAAAAAAGGCAAATCAATAAGATAGTCTTCAAGTTATTGAAAATCTATTTGATAGTGATCATACCAGTGAAATGCAACTCCCTTCTTCAAAAGGTGTGTAAATGGATGGCACTTGTCTGCTAACTAAGAGATGAAGCATCATATTGACTAGATCTTACCCTGTAAACTATGGAGTTACTTTAAATTGATTGGTAGTAGCATCTCAGTTATAACATGGAATTTAACTGGATTGACTTCAATACATCTATGAGACATAATGAAGCCAAGTAATTTGCCTGAATTTACATGAAACACACATTTCTTTGGATTTATTCTAACTTTGTACTCCCATAATCTTTCAAATATCTTACGTAGTACTGCTAGATGGCCGACCCTAGTTTTGGATTTTCCTAATATGTCATCAACATAGTCTTTAATTATATCATGCATCATATCATGAAATATGATAGTCATGGCCCTTTGATATGTAGCTCCAACATTCTTAAGGCCAAATGACATTAATTGATAACAAAATGTTCCCCATGGAGTGGTGAATGCTATTTTATGTTGGTCTTCTAGTGCTATTCTGATCTGGTTGTATCCTAAAAATCCATCTATGAGTGAGAGCATTTAATAACCTATCATAGAGCTAATGATCATGTTGATATTAGGCAAGGGAAAATCATATTTAGGACAAGCTTTGTTGATGTCTCAAAAGTTAGTAGAAATTCTGATCCCTTCACCCTTTTTACTAACAAGTATCACATTAGAGATCTATTCTAAGTAGTTAATGGATCAGATACATCTTGCTTCTAAGATTTTATCAAACTCTTTATTTACCAATACAATAATGCAAGGATGCATCTTACATAACTTTTGTTTTACCGATTTGGAATCAAGATTAACCACAAGGTGGTGTAGAACTCAGGTGGGGTCTAAACCTAGCATGTCAAAATAGGCCCATGCAAAGATATCTACAAATTCTCTCAAAAAAGTTGTAAAGATGTCACATTCCTCCTCAGTGAGGGATGCTCCTAATTTTATGCATTTTAGGTCTGATGGAATCCTGATATTTACCTCTATTAATCTTTGACTAGAAGGGTCAAACCATCTTCTAGGATAGTAGGCAATGACTTGAACTATTGAATTATGTCAAGGTCCTCTGTTAGGACTTGCTCTTCAACTTCTCCTAAGCATGATGAATTTGAGTCCCCTAATGTGATATCTAGCCATGTGACAAAAATAGTTGGATATTCTTAAAGAATTGGATCAAATAATTATTTCTCAAAGCTAAACTTGGATCCATAGGCAAGTTCATCGTTAGTGGTATCCTGGTCTAAATGTGAAGAAGAATGAACACCCCAATCTATTGGTGCTTAAAATAGGGTTTCACCACTAGAATGGCCTTGATTTTTACTTTTTCCCTAGTTAAAAATCACCTCAAAGAGGTTTTCACTTTGGGACTTCAATGTTTTACTTATTTATTTTTGGTTAAGGGTGTTCACTTGCTCTCTAAAATAGGCTACAGGATCCAATGTGATTGAGAATCCTAATTTGTGATCTCTTAATGGAACATTTTTTCTAAGGCCTAAAAAGTCACAGAATGCCTCATCATTTTGGAACTCATCTATTGGCAGACTAGATTCTTGTTGGTCCCAATCTATTAGTTGGGGATGATATAATGGTAATGGGTTGCGATGAATGGTCAAGATAAGGGTATAAATGACATTATTATCAAATAAGTTGGTTTCAACTAGGTCATCCAAGGTGAGGCAATGATTGAACTCTGCTTCACTATCAGTATCATCATCACTAGTCATTGGTGATGGAGTTTGAATATGATATGTGGGGTCACCCCCAGGCAGATTAAATCCAAGTCCATAAGGTCTTTCATACTTAGTCATGGAAATTGCCTTGATATTTCCTTATTGATTTAGTCTGAGGCCTCTTCTTTCATAATTGTGACACTCCATGATCTTATTGGGAATAGGATACTTTGAATTTTTATAAAAATCAGCTTGGTTGTCATTATATAACCATGATTCATCCCCTTCAAGAGGGTTAGGTTCTAGGCTAGATGTTGGTACGAATGTGATAGGTCCTTTATCTTTATTCTTTTGTTGCCAATGCATATGTGGGGTGACTTTAGGTCACCTAAAGGTTTTCAAATTTTGAGGAAGATTGGAAATATGAAATGTATCATGGGTCACATACTCTCTCAGTCCATTATTTGAAATGGTGAAATGATGAGAAGCTTCAGGAGGTGGCATGTGGGAAAGGGAATCCAAGATATTAGGATCTATATTATTATCTGGTGAAGGATCAATAAGTATATCCTTTCTTTTATCTTGATTAGAAATTGGATTCATGCCGTACTGATAATTATAGCTTTAAAATTTAGCCTCAAGATGCTTGCAGTGTTCATATGGGTGTAAATCTCCTGGAATATTCACTTCCATCCCTGAGTAAGAAAACTTGATACATTGGTGCAAAATTGATGGGAATACATGAATCTCATGTAACCAAGGCCTGCCTAGAAGCATATTGTATGATAACTCAAGATCTAGCACATGGAAAAGTGTATCATGGGTGAAAGGCCCAAAGATAACTGACAAACTAATAATGCCTTGTGATTCTCTTTCTTGATTATCATAAGCTTTAATGGTTATTGTTTCTAGCTAAAGATCTACCATTGTGTACCCAAGAAGCTTGATGAGCTTTAGAGACACTATGTTGAGGTCAAATCCATTATCTATAAGGACACATTTCAATTTATGCCATCTTATATAAACTTCTATGTATAATAGATTATTATGGAGTGGGCCAAGGGAAGATAGATCACTTTGGTTGAATGTAACTTGTTAGGTTGGAGCTAGGTGTCCAACCAAAGCTTGAAATTTATCAGGAGCTATGTCACTAGATATAGTGGATTGGGTCAAAAACTCATTCAAGATGTTCTTATGGATTATTGATATTCATAAAAAATCTAAAATAGAAATTTGTGCTGGTGTCTTCTGCAATTGTTCCACAATATCAAACTTCTTGTCTTGGTTAGTAGTGAATGGTTTATTCTGAGGCTGAATAGTTAGTTGAATGACAGGGAAAGTGGTAGATGGTTATGGGCTTGAGATAGTAATCTTTGACCTCCAAATTGTGATTACATAATCAGGATTAAATACTGGACCATTATTGCTAACCAATGTTGGGAATGGTGTGGGACCAGACATGACAAGTCTTGATTGCTGGTGCACTCACATGTAGTCATATGGCAAGGATGAGTTGTCAATATAAGGTCTAAAAGGATAAGTCCTAGTTTTCTAGTTTGCTTATATGCACTCTTAGGTCAAAGAAGGATTATCCATTAATTTGGTTGAATGTTGTTGTTTAAAAATGGTCTAGGCTAATTAGTGCTTGGTCTAGGATTAATGGAGATGGTATTAATGCTACCCCCTGCAATATGACTTATAACCCTATTGTAGTCATGTGCAATTGCATGGTAGGTTTGTTGGTTGCTACCATTCTAACCTTGGTTTTGTCCATTATTATATTATTGTGGGTTCTACTACTGATTTTGTTGATTTTTTTGGTTCAGTTTTTGTTTTTGATACTATTGATTTTGCTATTGCACTGGCCGTTGTTATCGTTGTTGCTGATCATTTTGCTACTACTAATTGTTATGTTGGGGAAAGGGGTTTTGATAAATCCCAAGAGTTTTATTAGAAGTGGAAGCACCATTATCCAATGTTATCTCCCCATTCTCTAACATATTCTTAATTACATGCTTGATTTGGACACATCTTCATAGATTATGCCCATTGACCCGATGATAGTCACATAATTTATTTTTACAGTACCAATCAAGATAAGGAATGCCTTGCAGGTAATGCTTTGATATAGGCCAACTAATTAGATTAGTGACAACAAGCTTGTGAAATACAAACTCAATAGGTTTTCCTAGCTCACTAAAGACATGACGTGCAAGCATGGTTCTCTTAAGAAGAAGGGTTTGTAATGGTAATGACTGCTGTATTTGTTATGTAGGTCTTGGTTGTTGTGATTATAGCATTGGTTAGAGAGGTTTTTGGGTAGGAGCAAGCTAAAAAGGTGGTGCAGATGATGTTTTCACCATTTGGACATGATAGGATTTGGTTACTCCATTTCCCACAACATTCCTATTGCCATTTAATTGCTTCGATCTTTCATGGTTATTGACTTGTGTCAGTTGTGATGTTGGCACTTGAATGGGATATTGGTCATTTCCATGATTGGTACCTAGATTTTTATTGGTTGAATTAAGCTTGATAACTCCTTTATTGATGAGCGCTCGCTCAATCAACAAGCCTTTTCATTGATTTCCTTGAAAGTATGTGCACATTGTAGTTCTAAATGATAAGTTATCTCACTGTGCAAATTTTTGGTAAACATAGTGGTTAATTGTTTATCTAGTAAACTATGGGTGAAATAGCTTGCAAGGGCTCTCCATAATTGTAAATAACTTGCAAAAATCTCACCAAATTTTTACTTTGCTTGAGTTAAGTCCACTAATAAAATCTCATGCTTGAGATTATAGGAAAAGTGCTGCACAAACTTATCAGAAAGATCATCAAAATTTGGTATTGAATTTTTGGTCAAATTTAAAAACCACTCCAAAGCTTGTCCAACCAAGATCCTTGGGAACAACAACAAAAGGTATATGTCACTATATACCATTGGTTGACATGTGATGAAGAATTTGGTCAAATGAGCCTTAGGGTCACCTTTCCCTTTGTATTTATTAAATTTTAGTGGTTTGTATCTTGGAGGAAATGGTATCTATAAATACTCCATTTTGAATGGATAGGAACACAGGTCATCCAATTTAAACTTTTTATTTTGCTTCCTCACTTGAATGGTAGCAATTGCATCCTTTATCTATTATAATTCTTGGGATAGGAAACTGAAAGGAACATTGGTTTGAGGGAGAAAATTGGTTTGGGTAGATGGTTGGGAGGTCACAAGTGGGATACTTTAACCAGGGTATGATGGAGATACCTGTTGGGGTACATTAGTTTGGTTGGGAAATAGACTAGGAATAGACATACGTGGATTAAGATGTACTTGAAATTGCATAATTGGTTGCATGCTATTCTAGTTTGGGTTGGCAATAAAGGTTTGACCTAGAGGATTTTGTGGTTGGGATGGAGGTATATAACTATACTGTGCCTAATATGGTTGAAAAGGGATATGTTACTGACTAATTGAACCTTGCTATTGAGTGGGAACTTGTGGTCTAAGACCCTGTCTCTGAATTTGTGGCACATTTTGAACCAACAGTTGTCTAACAGGTAGTTAAGAGACATGGAGACCTCCTTGTTGTATGAATCCTTATGGAGAAGTGAAAACATGTTATAGGTTTAGCATCTGTCACTGACCAATATTTACACGTTGTTGACTTGTCATTGCTTGGTTTTAGATTGGAATATTACTCTACGATTAAAGAGGTATGCTTGCCATTACCTGACAAGTTAGAACATTAGTTTCCCCTAATTGAGGTGGTAATG
Organism: Torreya grandis; assembly: GCA_037957365.1. Lineage (NCBI taxonomy): Eukaryota > Viridiplantae > Streptophyta > Pinopsida > Cupressales > Taxaceae > Torreya > Torreya grandis. The sequence goes on from JARHVA010001333.1 coordinate 1,411,757, forward strand.
TATTTGTCTTTTATTGCATTGATACATTAGGTTGTGTATACTATTATGGCATACTACACGTTACCTATTGAGGAGGAGTAGGGTTCATCATATTCTATCATTGAGGTATGCGATTAGCCATTATTTGATTACCTAATCCCATAGGTTGTACACTTGAGGAAGCAACCAATTGAGGTTGGGGTGTAGAAACTCCTATTCCCTGGTATGATGATCTATTCATAAGATTAACTATAGGCACATGTTGTTGGCTAATTGTTTGTGCATTAGTACCACTTTGATTAGGATTAGACGTTGTTTGCATATTGTATACTACATTTGGTTCACTATTCTATGTAGAGGTTGAAGACATTTCTTCAATAATGGGCATATGCATCAAGTTATCTATTGAAGAGGTTTGTAAGAATGGGTCAAAATTCAAATTCTCTTGTCCATTTAACTCTATCAACACCCCTGTTGAAGGAACTAGGTCAATGAGAGGCTTCCTCACCATGTTCATCTGATTGAATTTATGTGCTAAATTTAGGTAGGTTTGATATGTTATCTACATTTGGTTAAAGTGATCTTCCATGATGTTTGTACCTCGATTAGATATATTAGGATCTTGATACGTTGTTTGGACTAGAGCCATAGGATTACTAGAATAATCATGTTGATCATAAATGATATTGTGGGGCACTCTTACTAGACTTGGTAAATTTTCCTAGGGAAAGTTTGATGCAAACTTGGCCCCTACCTCTACAGCTCTAACCAAAATCTCATCTTTGTTCTCTAACAAATGTCACTAAAACAAAAATGGATCATACGTGGAAGCTGTATTAGTAGAATATTACTGTTGAAGAATTGGCTTATCCACTATGGGTATTGTAGCTAGATATTATGCAGTTTGTTTTTGGTCTTGTTTTGAATAAGGTGTTGTGTTAACCAGATAGTTAGCCAATGGATCTTGGATTTGTGCCCCTAATTGAGTATTATAAGAGGGATAAGAATCAATCCCATAAACAATATTATTTGCATAATGATCTTGTACCATTTCTTCTTGTGCAACTACATTACTAATCCTTAGATTATACATGAGTCCACTACGATTGTAGGAATACATGTTGGGATCCATTAGTCAATGCTTTATGATAAAATGTCAAAGAGTTATATAAAATCTAAAAAGGACAATGTCTAAAAAATATAATGTTCCAACTTGGTCTAGATTCATAAAAATGTTCAAAAGGTTATGCAAAGATTTGTGAGGAAACAAGCTAGTGTGAAGTATTTAGTGTTTCACTGTTCACACAAAGATAAGAAAGTAAATGGACCAAAAATAAAAATGCCAAACTCTAAGGTCAAAGTGTTTCAAATCAATCTAATCTAGGAATTTAAAAGTTGCTAGGTCTTTTGGCCAAATGTGGCATCAAAATCTAGGCTTAAACAAGGCATGCACTAAGACTCTCGACCAAATGATGTCAAAAGCTAGAATTTGAAATAGATGAAAGTTTTAATCTAATGGATTTGAAATACTTATAAAAAACACTACACATTTGATTCTTCGACATGAACTTAATCAATTAGGTATAAGGTATGAAACAAAAAGGTACTTTAGAAATAGTTTATTTTCTCATAAATAATGACATAAAACTTAGTTCTTCTGACAAACAAGCTAGACAAAAGTGAAAAATATAACTGTGTTAGACAAAAGATAAAAAAAGTACACTCAGATTGGTCTAAAAATGTAGGAACAAATTTGAAACTCTATGTAAGAGGGTCTATAATATTTGAAATGTTTTGGGTAGCATAACATTGCTATACTACCCAAAAGGTGTGACAAAAAAATTTTGTTTCAAAAACTCTCTAAGGCAAAGATAATTTCCCATAATTTTGATAGCATAGCCCTACTTTTTTTTGACTCAAAATGTTGTTTTTCATAGATTCAAAGTGCAAGTGTTTAGCACAAAATGGCTGAAGTCTATCAAATGGTGATACTGATCTTGAGTCTAAAATGGCCTTCAACCCAAATTGGAAATTGAACCTAAGTTCCCACAAGTTTAGTGAAAATGGCGAACCCACTTAACACATCAACCCTATGAAACTATAAAGGTGCAATTTCAAATTTAGATTATAAGTGAAGGACTTAAACAACTTTGGTAAAGGCCTAAACTCAATTGGGCAGTAAAACTGCACCAAAGTGGATGATATGACTCTCAAGCTTTTGATGAACTTTAAACAATGATCTCATGCAGGCAACATAACACCTCTTTGTTCAAAGGAAAATTATGACTATGTGTTTGGTTTGAATTGTTTGTTTACACCAAGTTTTGACTTCAAACAAGAATTTAATCTAGGACAAGACCAACTAATTAATCACATTTAGATCCTAAACTGACAAGGTTATTTGGTATTGTTGGAATCCATCAATATATGTCATTTAAGAGGATTTAAAGTGTTCATCCAAAAGTAAATGCACATTATATAGTAGGGTTTTTACACCCCCCCTTCTCTCAAATGATAGTATTGTGACACAGACCTTGAGGCACACCTTACACCAAAAATACTTCCACGACAAGTGGGGATTTGTCTAAGATTTAAATTTTGTTTGAATGTTCTAGGGGAATCAATTACACAATGAATTTAATTCCAAACAATTAAAAAAAAAAGCATGGATTTTGGGTATGTATCACTTGGCTTGTTGTAAAAAGGTCTAGTCTTTTTTGCAACCAATACATCCTACTATTTGCTTAGTGTAGTGCAATGTCCCATGTGCAACTCCAATTAAGAACCAAATGAAGTCAATTCCAGGAGGTGAAACACTAGGTCAAAACTTCCCTAAAGAACTCATGAGAGGTGATGAAGTCCCCATCATAAGCTAAGTTTGCATAAAAATAAAGAAAACGTGAAAGTAAAAAGATTTTAGGGTCATTTTCAAGGTCACCCAAACTTTGATGAGTTTTTAGGGAGTGATTTAGAAGAATTTATTTCTAAGCCTTGGACTAGGCTACTTGTAATAGGAATGGCACTTTTGATTCTAAGGGTTCCCTAAAGGGGACAAATGGAAGAGCATACACACAACATCCCTCTTTTTGCCAAACAAAAAATTAATCTAAACAACTAAGTAAATACAAAAAGCTTTGAAAAGGTGAGTTAAATTTTAAGCCCAAATGGAAAATGAGGTGGTGTTCATTTGACCCCTTGGTCTTAGTTGTAAAATTTTGAAAACATTCACCATAAACATCTAAACTTTTTTTTTTAAAACACCAAAACAAGGTTCTTAATTAATTTTTAAGCATGCAAAAGGTGATCTATACATGTTTTTATAAAATGTAAATCTTGTTAATGTAACCAAAAATTTATCATATCCTTTAACCTTGAAGTTCTTTTAGGTTTGAAATAATGAACTTTAAAAAAAGAGCTATCGAGTCTGTAGTTTGAGAAAAACACAATGACTGATGTCAGTTATATAACCGATGATGGTTACATTTTATAATCGATGATGGTTATCTAACTAACATCAATTATACCAATGTGACTAATGGTAGGTATCCAACTGATGTCAGTTTTACTAATTGACATCGATTAAGCTATCAAACTGATGTCGGTCTTACTAGCCAATGTCGATTACTGTGTAAACCTGTGACAAAGAAAAATGGCAAAATAAAGTTATAAAATAAAATTGCAAGAGTTTTAATGATCTAGATGAAGATTTTAAAGTTATATAATGATATTCTTCATGTGTGGGATGCGTTTGGTCCCACCGGGCATGCCATATGTGAAACTAGGAATTTGACTCCAGAAAAGATGGTTAGTATTGTGTCAGTTCCAAAATGAAAGAAACACACTAACTAGCATAATATCTCTAGGCCTAGACACTAGGGAGAGATTATTTAACAAACATGAATAAAGCATAAAACTAAAATTCAAAAGAAAAACTTATTTTACCTCCCTTGGATGCTCCAAAATGCTTGTTGTAGTGGCTTGCTTGGCTTGTGCTCATGAAGTCCTTAGCAATGGAAGCTTGGTTACCTCCATATCTCCTTGGCACCTTTGGCTTGTGGCTTGGATTGGCTTGGAATCAATTTGGCATGTTAACACTAATTGAAATGGTTTCTTGAAGATATTTGTGCATTATAACTTTACACCAAAAATAGCTTAGAAATGATGTTCATGGCCTCTCTATTTATAGATTTTTGAGAATGTCTAGAGTCAACCTGAACCATCCATCCTGAGATTGAGATGTGTGGTTGAGGATTAATTCAATTTTTGGAATTAATTTTGTAATTATCCTCATCATGACATTGGAAGAAGGGGAAATTAAGAGGCATGGAGGGCATCATGGAAGGCATTGATGAGGCATGGAGGGCATGAATCTTGATATTTGTTGCATTTGTTGTCTAGGGATGTCTTCCCAAGACATGAGGTCATCTGATGATATAGATATTCAATATCCAATTCCAAAAATAAGTTTTCAACAAGTTTCCATGGAATTATTGATTAGGTCTTGATTTGGGTTAATTAGCTCCTAAGCATATGTAAGCACTTTATGCACAAATTACTCAGATTGATTAGAATGCCTTGTTATTGGTCTAAAATTTGACTGGATTGGAATTGGAAGTCACTATTAGATGTATTGAAACCATATTCCCATTTAGGATGTTACCAAGAAAAAATAACAAAGGCACGTGTCTTGTGCAAGATATTTGATAGGAAAGATCAATCAGAGTACCCAGGTGCAAAATTGACATTTTGACTTGAAATGATCTGATCAAATTTAGTTAGCCCATAAATTGTATTGCCCCATTTATGGATATCCTAGCCAAAATCAGCACTTAAATATGTCAGTTTCACATCATTTAGCATGTTTTAGTGTTTTTAGGCCAAATTATACATTTTGGGTGGAAATTGGCCAAAAGCTTAATTGGAGGTCATTGATGGCTAGATTTAGGTGTATACAGTTCATAATATAGGTTATGTTCTAAAAAATTACTCTTTATTTTTGACTGGTTGATTTTCTGGTTGTCATCTCTTATCTTGTCTAAGACATGGTAGATGCTGAGTGGTAAGAGCTATATCTGAAGATGCTGCTGTGAAGTCTAGAGTGATCCGATCAACTAAATCTACCTCAATTAATCCTAATTTATTTTCCAAAGCTAAAAATATGTAACAGAAATGTCTGAAACAAGGCTCTATTTGATATAGTAGATGATCAAAGAGAGGTTGGCAAAGACCCCTGGTGAAGATATGTTGTATCTCTAGATCTACTGGTTTGTATATCAATCTTAACATATGAGCCTTGAGTCTTGAGATATAATCACTAACTAGCTCTGAAGAATTTTGATATAGTGTGGTAATTTTCTCATATGTAACTTGAGGGCCCATGATTATGATGTAGTTCCTAAGAAATGCCTCTTCTAAGTCATCATATGTGTGCAATGAACCGATGGGAAGTATATGAAAGAACCAATTATATGCTTCCCCTACTAATGTCTGTTGAAATAACTTGAGTAGAATCATAGGAATTGCATGAGGAAGTAAAGCATTCTGAAAGGCCTAAAGATGTGTGAATAGATCTCCAGTTCCAACAAAGTGAGGTAATGATGGTAGCTAAAAATGATTAGGTAATGAAGATTTTGTGAATGTATTTGGAACAGGGTTACCATGTAGATCATTGGTATCCATCCAAGATTTATAAGCTTTGTTTTCCAAGGTAAGGATATGTACTTGGTTTTTTAGTTCACCAACTACATGCATCAAAGAGATGATCTTATAGGATGGTACATTAGTATCTTGAAGTGGTTCATTTAATCATTGAATTTGATTGTTAATTTTAACCATGGGAATGTTACATTTAGCAAGTGGATCATAAAGAGCAGGTGTGCTCACTTGAACCTTTTGAGGAATGGTAACTTGGACCTTACTAGAGGGATGTGAGCTACCATTCTCTTTAGGTGAAGAGTGAGAACTAGGTTTTACTATAGTAGGGGATGGCATTGGAGATTTATTGGTATCTTTATGTTTTAGTGAATCATAATTTAATTGAGTAGAAGATGTGATGTTAATATTATCATGTGCATCATTTTAAATAGAATCATGAATAAAAGTAGAAGCAAAATTTTGACATGCATGAGATTTGAGAGGAGTGAGAGAAGGGTCAGAAGCATGAGATGCATTTTCTTCTTTACTATATGCATAGTAGTCATCATTATTCCATGTATTATCACAATTTGTATTTTGTTCATTTGAAATAGTAGAATTTGAAGTATCATTTTCATATTCACTTTCATTTTCATATTCATTTGCATGTTCACTATCATATTCATTATCACTTCCATAATGGATAGGGAGAGGTGTAAGAGAAAAAGTTAATTCCTTTTTAATGTGAAATAAGTTATCATTGGAATTCAGAATATCATGTGTATCTATGCTATCCATGGATGGAGTATATGCATTTTATTCATTTTCAACATGAGAAGTAAGAGGAGAAGAGTTATCATTTGAACATTCTTTTGAGAGAGTAAAGTTAAGAACACATAATGTCTCATTTGAACTATGCTTTGGTAATTTGATTCTATTGCATTTATATTGTATTTTGAACATAGAAGTAGCAAAAAGGAGAGAGAGATTAGGTTCACATGGAATCAAATCATCACCAATAAGAGGTTCATTTGGAAGTACATGACTAATTTTTGCATTTGGTGCATTTTGCCTAGTAGAATGGGGTGAAAAATATCTTTCCCATTTATCAAAATTATTTTCATTAGAAAAATGAATAAAAGAGATGGGTTTAAGAGAAAAAGATTCATCTATTTGTGATTCACCCTAATCATTATCTATATCATCATATCCTTCATTACAACAATAGTCATTATCTTTACTAGCATTTTCTATAGTTTAGCTAATGTGCAATTTTGTGTAATCATTTTCATAATTGTAAGACAAATTTATAAATTGATCTATGGGATGAGAAGGAATTGCCTTTGTGGCCATTTTATCATCAAAGAGAATTTTGAAAAGTATTATGAAGTAAATAAATGCACAAAGAACTACTAACATTGAATTTTGAAAATTACTTTTGATAAACCAAACAATTTGCAATAAATTCAAAATATTTTTCTAAAAATTGTAAGGGAGGGAAATTTGAGGTTTGAGGACCTAGTTTTGAAATCTAGGGTTTTAGAATTTTTGAAAACTATGAAATAATTTTAAATTCTAAAAATTATTTGAAATAGGATAAATGCACAAAAATTTATAAAAAAATTAGAATTTTGGAAATTAATTTTTTTTGCACAACAAACTACTGATTTTGAAATAATTTTTGATAAGGTAATTAATTTGCAAAAAATTCCAAACTAGTTTTCTAAAATTGGCAAGGAGGAATGGCTTGGTGTTTGATGACCTAGTTTTGAAATCTAGGGCTTTGAACTAGGGTTTTATAATTTTTGAAAATTATGCACTAATTTTAAATTCTAAAAATAGTTTTGAATAGGTTAAATGTACAAAAATAAATAGAAAAATTATAATTTTGAAAATTAATTTTTTTCACAAGATAAGAAGGAAACACCCTAAGTGTATCTAGGGTTTTAAGTTTGTTTGAAGTAATTCAAGTTCACCAAATGTTTAATTATTTTAGGAAGTCTAGTGTTTGTATCCTAATAATAAGGGTCTGAAATGATATCGAAAATCTACTTTAATAGGGAAAAATATATATTTTAACTGATAATTAAACAAGATAAAGAGAAATTAACTTAGCTGGATTTGTGTTGAAATGAAAGATTTTGAGTCTAAAATCTGAGCAGGACTGGGATAGTGTCATAAATCTAGCTCTGGCTTCTATTTTTTGATTGGACAATAGTGCTAAAAACAAGACACCCTAGTGTCTAGTGTTATAGTATTTTCTTGGTGCTATTGTCCTGAGACAAAAAGCTTTCTAAGTTCTGTTCATCTGCTCAATATGACCTTGTGTACCAAATTTTAGGTCCTGAGAGTCATTAGAGCTTGTTGTAGGTTTGTTTCAATCTTTAGTACCTATATTCATCTGTACATATGGAAACAACAAATAGATCAAAAGCAAAAGGGAGAAAAACTAGGTTAGGGGAAGAATGATTGCACAATCAAGAACCCCTACTATTCTGATTGTTTCTTATATTAGCCCTTAAGCTAGGGTCTCGAATTTGATGTAGTTCTCCCTTAGGGAATGTGTATAATAAATACACATGAAAAATACAAGAATGAATTTAACCTAGGCCCTTCCTTGATCAATCATGCAAGTCTATGTGTGATGTAGAGAAGTTGAGCTATACTATTGACTGATTTTTATTATGTATAATGTGCCAAAGTAGTAAGTGCTAGATATAAAATGCCTTGTGTAGTCCTTTATATAGGAGACTCATTATTTAAAATTTAGGATCTTTATTCACATTTGGACAACATTGGAAAAATTAGGCATAAAGAAAATAAAATGGGTAAGACTCATCTTACAAGAGAAACTGACTGTTGGAACCAAATTTGCACTTGGACAATAGCATTGAAAACTAGACACCCTAGGTTTTAATGCTGTAGTCCTTTTTTAGCATTATTGTTCAAGGGGTGTGGGACTTGGGGGGATGGATCTAAGCCTAAAAGAGCTACTTGGGTCTATAAGGGTTATGTCCAAAAAGCTACAGATGACTAGGGATAAGTAAAGAGGTGTTTAGGGAATCGAGTAAGACCAAGACAAATCATACAAAGGGATATGACTAGATGTGAACAAAAGATCATATTCTCTAGTCGGAGTCTCTTGTGATAAGACTGTGAAAAGACATGATATGTGTGGTTTCTTGAATAATTTAGGGTGTATACAATTTCCATCGTTCTCTCACTATGGTAATCAAATTTAATCCTATCTCTCACTTTTATTTCTACCTCTCCTTTCATTTTCATCTTGAGTACCTCACTTGGGTACATAATCTTCCTCTTTTTGGCCTCACTTGGACCAATTTATTATGGTTCACACTTGGAACCCCTTTGACTCTCTATTTCAGACCTCACTAGGGACTTTCAACCTCTTGTCCTTCACACTAGGACTATTTTCTCTTTCCTAAGCTTTGTTTATGAGCTTGTCTCCTTTGAGCTTGTTAATAGCTCTCTTGATTCAGGGATTTTCACCACACTTTATATTATTTTTCTTTCCTCACTTGTCATACCATCAGTAATTCACTCAAACTAATAAATCAACCATAAGTAACTTATACCTTCTCTTTATTTGCTTTCTTAGTTATGTCTTTCAACAAGACTTTCAACAAGACTCCTTACAAACTACCTCCTTGCCTGTTTACCTGAAAATTCATGCAACATGGACTATAACAATGTAATTACCAATTTCATACTTATATATATCTATTCTAAGATCTTCTAGATGGCTCTGATACCAAATGATGCAGAGATAAACTCACTTCTCTAACACTCTACCCTTTTCCTTGATTCAATCATTCAACCTTAGTCCCTTGGGACAACATGGAACTATAGTTATATGGTTTATAAAAATGGATCATGGCATATTATAGGTACTCAAAACATTCATTTAGTACCCCTGGACCCTCTCAAACACTCAAACATACTTCAACACTCCTTCCCACCTTCCAAGCTCTCAATGGTATTATAACGCTTGTAACCCCTTTTTTTGTTTTGGGCTTGTCCAATCATATTAAGGATGATAAATCCAAAATAAATTAATTTATGAGGACCCTATACCAATATAGCCCTTCTTATAAATTTTCATTATCTAAGTCTTCTTGTAGACCCCTTTTTCATCACTAGAACTTACTAATTAGGACTAATTAGGTCTTATTGCAACTTAGTCTCTCAAAATCAATTCCACATAGGCTGTACAAACTTGAAACCTATTCAATAACTTTAATCATGTCAAATATATCAATATTATAAAATTTTACCTTTTTTTGATAGAGGAAACTCTTAGAAACCTTAAAACCCTAATCCTAGGGTTTCTTGAGTTGTCACAGGCCTGAGAGGGCTCAAAACATTTTTATTTGATCTTGTGAAGTTTTGAAAACATCAAAAAGCTTTTTTAGGGTTTGTAAGACCTATATAAACCTTATCCAATATTTAGTTTCCATTTGAATGAACCCTATCACCTTCCCAACATGGATTATACAGTGTTCTTAGCACATAATCAACCAATTAACAAGAAAATACAGGGTTAACTCACCTGAGGGTTCCTTTGGACATTTCACCAACATTTTCATTCAAAATATTATCTTCCAACACTACACTCATATTCCAATAACCTCTATGCACACTCTTTCCATGAATCTTTTAAGGTTTTGCTTCACACAGTCAGCTTGTGTGTCAATCAATACAGGGTTTGGTCTTACCAAAAGATGTTGAAGCCTCCATTATCTTTTTTACCCACATGATTATCTATCAACACTATCTTCCAGATTATCTAACCTACATATCACTTAAAACCTTCTTGTATTTGTCTTTGCAAGTTTCTGTACTGGTTTAAGAAAATAAGGTATTCACACAGTTCCCCTAACCTTAGTTCCCTTTTTGAGATCAAAATCCAACTTACATGAAATAATATTTACACCATTAATTATACTCCTTCCAAAATACATAAACCTTCATCATCTATCCTTAAGAGAAATCCTCCATTGGTGGTTTGTAGTTTTTAGTGATTATTCTCAGGAAACATAAACACAGTCATAAACCTTTACCATCCACACTATAAGATATTAGTTCATAGGGTTTTAAGGCCTTTAATGTATCAATGTACAGGCACAAAGATTGTCAATATAAAAACATAATATAATCTCTTGAACTTCATTTAAAAAATCACAAGGTCCTAAATATAGTCACAATTTCCTTAGCTACACCACAAAATGCTATTTTCCCAAGATTCTAAGATTGAAAACCTGTCAATAACATTCCCAAACTTTATCAATGCAATGATTTACATGTTTCACTTCAAAATCAATTGTAACTTCTATATATTTATTTTTATATACATCAAGCAATCTGCCTTAGAGTAGAATATAAAGGTCTTTACCTTCTCACTACATCGTTATTCCATACCTATGTTTCTTACTATCTCTAACTGACTTCTCATCTACTTCCTACCTCAAACCACACACACTATATCTCCTTTTACTCACTCACTTATACTCTTAAATAAAATAAACAGCTATTTATTGATTTTAACTAACTCCTTATTTTAATCATCCACGTAGGGTGGTGGATTCTTGCTTACCACTCTCATTAAAACCTCACACCTATCCTTCTAGTATGACCTCTAGGACTCCCTTACACAACTTTGTGCCTTACATGCCTTGTAGACCCAAACACAATATTAAACTCTCATTATAATTTTAAAAATTCAAATTAGACAAAAGGTAGGAAAAATTGTTTTAGATTCAAATTAAAATTTAGCTTACAATCATGACTCCTAGACACATCCTAGACCGATCCTTGAGCATTCCTAAGATGCCCCTATATCAGGTATTCTATGCACAAGAACCCTCATGAGCATGATCCTTCAGCTATGCCTACATTTTGTATTGAGGAGATTTGACAAGAGGTATTTTCACATATTTCATAGAGGATAAATGAGACTTTGGCTACCATTAGGATCCAACTTCACATAGATATATCAGATGAAATGGATAATATTTGTGGATAAATTTATTAGTATTTGTGAACACAACATGGTGTTCTTTCACTTTTGTTTTTCATTATGATTTTGGATTGGAATTATAATCCACTTTTATATATCTTATATCATTTGAATATGTGTCAAATTTGGTTTCACCTATCTATTTCACATGGATATTTATATTATGCATTTTGTGTTGTATATGGTTTCATTTTATTTCATATTTTCTTATGACTACTTTTTGTTCTCTCCATGATTGCACACTTATATTTATGAGTTCATTTCTTTCATGAATGTCTTTGTATTTCTTAATGATTGTTTGATACCTTATCTCAATAACTCAGATAATTATTACTGTGACTTGGTTATACAAACCTTGAAGCCCTTAGTAATCTTTCTTTACCAGGTGATCAGTTATCAAACAAGACATCTCATTATAATCCTATCTTACTGATCTATTTTGTATCTCTCTTTATTACCTTATCTCCTTTCACATAATAAGCATACATATGATTGAAACTTGAGATAACAGATTGGTTCATAGGTAAGACTAAATGTTTAGTCAGTCATATCTTTAAATACTTAGCTCCATTTAAACAAAGTCTAAAGCTCATTTATGTATATCACTTCTATCAGTCATGTTGGTTATTCCAAATCCATATGGAAGAGGAGTTATAAAAGCCATAAAATTTAAAATCCAAATCATTTAAATAAAAGGCAATGATACAAAGGGAAACATACAAATCTCAAAAGCCAAATCACACTAAAAGACGTGATTCTTAGCACATATCCTTTTTCTAATCGAAGCTCAAACTTCACAGTTGGCCTCATGATAGAGTTGAGGTTCATTAGGGTACAATAGACTAGTAGATTAGGAAAAGAGAATAAAAAATATTTTAGTGCTACCTACTTTCTCACAAAATTACCCAATATTCACAGTAGATTGATGAATTTGTAAGAGGTTTTGAGGAATGGGGAACATGTTGTGGGAAGGTAGGTCCATTTTAATTTTTTTATTCATATAACCAACATGAGTCAATCTTAGTATCTCACCTATCTGCTTATACAACTTTGTGCTTATTGTGAGCAAATATCCTTTATATTTTGATGGTCACTAGACTCATAGTGTCTTTCTTATGTACCAAAAATGCCTCATGTTTCCTAGGGTCTTCTTAAGACACCTATGTCATGATTTTTTTTACATTCCCTTTTCCATTTCCAACATTCCTAATATTTGCCCTTGAGAAGTATTGTTTTGTTAATTAATCATTCCCCCCAGGATTTCCCTTTGTGATTTGTAGTGTAAGACCATAGATAGGACTAGGCATTCCTCACAAATCTCAACATTATAACCATCTTTTAAAATCATTCCCACCATTGTGTCCATGTCATTGGTGTTTACCTTTATGAGTTAAAGTATAAGACCATAGATAAGACTAGGCCTTGTTCACAAAATATTCCAATACCCAAGTCACAATGAAATTACACGTGTCAAATTTGAGATAATTAGTGTTTAATTATGAGTTACATGTCATTGACATGCTTCCCATCTTTATTTAGTATGTTTTATGCTTACTTCATTAATCTTTCACTTTTATCTTCATGTTTTCTGATTGCATGTATTCTTACAACCATTTTATTAAATTTTTTGTACTTTACAACTTGAATTAGTGTGATCAATTTAATTCAATTTCACACTTTTGTCTTTCTTTTTATACTTCCCAACATGATTTCGTATGATTGATTGACGTAATTATTTTATTTTTATGACATTGGTTTGTCCTGATCCTTCCATTTTATTACGATATTTTTCATACTTCCCATCATGATATAGTGTGATTTTTATTTGTTTTAACTTGGTGAAAATATTTTACATAGTTTTAATAAATTTGTTACCCTTTTTACCATCTTTGGTTTATTATATTTAATCATCTTTTGTTATTACACATTTCCCATTGTTATATAGTGTGTAAGACATTTGTTTTTGATTACTTATGCTTTTCCAAGTAATTTTTTCCCTTTTATTTTTAACCATGCATGTGTATCACATAATGATAGAAAATAAAACACTCATCATATATTTTCCATAACATATACAACAAAATCTAAATACATGTGCTAGAAATAAATATATTCATGCATCTATATCCACATCCAAATCCAAGTACAACTAATGAGATACATGCATACATACATACATACATACATATATATATATCATGTGTTTTATACAAAATACAACAGACAATAGCTCCATCTCTAAAGCTAGGCTCCATCATGTCTATCATGTGACCTAGCCATATTACTAATGGATACCTACAACTGTCCCCTTTGAATAATATGTTGTAAAGAGGCAGTCCAAGATCTCAATCTAGCAACCTATCCCTAAATATTATCTACCTAAGCCTGCCCTTGTCCTAGCTGGATGGTGGTCTCTATGTGCGTAACTCTCTCCTATGCTAGGGCCTGCCAAGCCTATGCTTGTCTTGATCCAACCCCTATTGGTGGCTATATCCCATCAATGCATGCATGTAATTACATTATGACCTCTCCCACTAGTATAAAATAGACCAATTGGGTTGGGGAAAACATAACCATAAGATCATCTAATGTGTTGGGGTCCATGGTGCTAACACCTCATCCAAAATGTCATTGTGCATAGTCATAATAAGGGCTCCCCATTTGATCTCCCCTATCACAATATCTACAAAACTAAAACTAGATAGGCATTAAATCAAATATATATATTAAAATCATCTATCTACCATAATCACAATGTAACTAGTATCCTATATCAAAAAACTAAATTAAAATCAAAACATTTTTCACTAGTGTTAGTGTCACTAATCACAGTCTCTCCATCTGCTTGCCCACTAAACACCTCCTTTGTCGATCACTTATGCACTAATGAAAACCTAAGCATCACCACTCGAGCATGCCATGATTCTCTCCTTAGAGGTCCCTCTATAGACCAACTATGTCCTAGAGTGTTTATTGGGTCCCCTTGTGTAGCAGCTCATGCCTACATCTCCTCATGTCGATGATGACTCAATCTCCAATGAAGATGTAATGGTCACTACTGACTCTGCTATGGTTCCTATTATGCCCCCAAATCTACATCCATTACCTCTCCCTCTATTATATTTACTACTGCCTATTATCATGATCGACCAGTCCATGGTCTAGCATGCCATAGCTTGATCACTTATATCTCCATAGGTACCCTTTTGCCTTGCTTCCCTCTAGGATCTATAACATGTCATGCCCAATAAAAAGGCACTAATAGAGGGGTCACCAAATGGGTGAGTCTAAACTATATTGGTAAGCTTTCCAATAGATGTGTCTCCACCCATGATGTGTAGTGGCCCATGATCTACACCCATGTCAACCCTGTTGCAATGGTAGACCAACTAGGCCATATAAAAACTATGTGCATATAGGGCTACCACATGATATCATCTCATGTGATAGTATATAATGTCGGTACATGGGGCATGGCCTATGATACATGGTCCCATCTTCATCTCAAGACTTGAGGTAACCTATCATTGACCATATAGGGCAACCCAGTTGGCTAATATATAAGAAACCTATCGTATATCTATGAAATTAATAAAATTATAGGCCCCATGGTCTTCTTGCCTCTAGATAACATTCCATACATATCATGCATGAGCTAGACCCAAATGATAGCCCCAAAATCATAGAGTGGCCTTTGATCCAATATGGACTAACACAAGGCTATTGTATACAATGGTATCTTGCCATCTAACTTGTGACATAATACGTATGCTATTATAAGTCCTATCACCACCTTCTAGATGTCTATAATAAATACAAAATAAAAATCAAACAAGGTCACCCTCAACCCAAGGTGAATCCTATCTAATCATGTATCCCACTAGGCTAATGCTCGTCTCTCATCCTCATCCTCTGGTGTATCAATAATCGTCATTGTCTCACCTATAAGAAGTCCAAGTAATGCATGGATATACTCTAGAGTGATACCCACCTTAATGGTGTCCCCATCCACTTCCCATTGAAAAGTATTGGTAAATAATTCCCATACTTCTAGGAACATGACAACAAGACCAACACTCAAAGGGATTCATCTTATCTCCATGATGCCACTAAAATGTAGGGTGACCAGTTGAGCTCTATTCATGTTTGTCAAACAATCCAATAAATATAGTAGCCATGATGCATCTACCAGGTGCCAATATCTCTAACATCTTTGAAAAATATCAAACAACAAAGGATGTATCAAATTTCCATCTCATAAATATTTAAAATGCATTCTTAAAAATTCACAAATTAACTATTTCATTAGCTGTTTTGATTTAGTTTATTAGGTTTTATAATTTTCCTACATAATCAACCCATTTGATACTAAATCAACCTTGTACCCATCCTATTACACACAATATACCCATTTAATACTAAATCATCCCTTATTATTTCTAACTAAATTAGCCCATTTGATACTACATCGACCCTTTCTCTTCGTCTAGCATATTACATCATTGTTGTGATATACAATCACCCCTCTTTAACAAACTCTATAGGTAATTTATTATCAACTACAACAGCCCTATGGTATGTAATTGATGATCTTTTCCTTTCAGACTACATCGGCCTACTACAACATAGTTATCCACCTTTAGTAATACTATATTGACCAACTGCTATGCAATTGCCCCCCTGTTGTTTGCTCACCTTACTAACTAAGTCAACTAGGTCAACTCTATTATTTCTATGCGGTCACTTTTTGACCATTTACCATAAATTCCAAAGGTATTTATTGGTTTGACTTCTTCATACCTAGTTTACCTAAAATTTCCTAGGGTCCGTTTCAGTGTCTAGATTTTGCCTACTAGTCAATTTCCTATATCTAGCTCAATTTCAAATAAAATTACTCAAAAAAATTGAAATTCATTCTTTCTTAACTATGTTACACTTGCTATGGAAATCAAGCATCCTCCCTATCTCAGCTATCATCTCCTCACCATGATGGCTCTCTAGTCTCATATTAGGTCTCTCAAAACTCTATTTTCTCAGAATAGTAAAAATAAAAAATGAACTATTTTTACCCCATTTATATTTAATTTTTATAATTATTTTCCTATCAAATACTTACCTCCACATTCCATTTTTTAAGCATATATTTGTTTATACCATCTCTTTTTATGAATCGTAAGATGTTATGGAATCTTGTTATCGTAGAGAATAAATTCACATATTAGATATACATTTTTTTTTCTCTTTTTCTACTAATTTCAGTAGGTTCACCTAATGTTCCATACACTGGAAAACTTCACATTTATTTCACTTAATTTCTTATCTATGACACTAAGGTAAGTAAAGGTACATGTTTTTCAATTCTATCCTTTAATTTATCTTACTTGCTTCTTACTGCAATTTATTTAGCTTCAACATTGTGTGTTTCTATGTTCTTTTCCTAAATCACCATCCCCTGTTGTACCTATGTGACATGTGATGAGATTTGAATGGGGCATATGTATATATATAATGTTTTCAAACTTTATCAAGTATTTATGCTTTCTTTCTTGCAATAAACTATCAAATCTCAATTTTTATGAGTGCACACCTTAAATGGTGCACTGAGAAAGGGGTGGGCAAACCATTGGTGATTCATAGGATTATTTTCCCCTATACTACCACTTACTATCTACATAGCCATCTCCTATGTATGTCCCTAATCCTTGTCTCCTCTCTTGCACACTCCTCCAAGCATTCACCACCTCACTTATCCCCTTCTTAAGCCTAAAACCCTTTTTGATGGTTTATGTTACACTATTAGCCCCATCATCCCTGTATTCAAATTGATAAAACATATTAAGGGTCTAGGTTGGCTCCTAGATGACCTAGACCGAAACCTAACTTGATTTTTGAAATTAATGATACATAGTTGATTGGGTGAAACCTATCAGATAAAATTTTGAAAAGGTTTAGGGTTAGATTCAACTATATATACACATCCATTTCTATCATTTATGAGGAAGATAAGAAGAAGAATATTTTATTGCACATTTGCTTATCCACCATTATAATTAAGGAGAATAGCTTAGGGTTTCAATACTTTCTTTAGAGAGACAGATCTTGTTTTGTGGAGAAGTCTTTTGGATGCATAAATAAGTTGTGTAGCGTAGAGTTAACTTATCCTTGTTATCCTTACATACCACAACAACATCTTGTAAAGCACCTTGGCCAAGGAAAATATTGAGGCTCAACGGGTTCATCTTCAAGGGTAAGTTTTCATAACTTTCTTCCTTCTTTGTAATAATAGATAGATTATCATTTGTACTTATCTCCCATGCATTAAGTTTACTATACATTGAAATGAGTATAGATATTCTATACATGTTTACTTTTACATTTATTACTCGCACTTTATGCCACAAGATTTGGTGAGCAATAGAGTAGACTTTACTTTACTTGTAATTTACTTTTGTGAATTTGAAATCATAGGACCTAGCTAGGGTTATTACATAGTGTTTATTGACTGGAGGCTTTTGGAACCCTCTCTAGTGATGTAATTGTGGTAAGATATCCCTTGGTTAGGTCTAGTGGATCCATCTTGGTCATGACCATAAATATCTAACATATCAATAATCAGAAGTGTACGTAGGATTTATCTTCTCCAAACTAGGATTAATTAATAGATCACTTGCATTTATCTTTGTATACATAGGGCATCAACATCTCAATTGCCACCAATAATCAATTATTATAATTATTTCCACTTGGAAGTTAAGGTGTTATTCCACTCAAGGTCAGTTACCTCATTGTTTGCCATCACTTATCATATGCCTATCAAGGTCATGCTCTAAATCACAACTCTTTTCATTTCCCTATGATTTATGTTGACTTGGATAGGTTTGAAACTGACATGCGGTCCCTTACATCATTTTTCCTAATTGTACTATCAAGTGCATGCATGTGGATTGGTTTTTTTGGAGTACAACTTGCTTTGTGACATTAAGATAAAATCTAGGGTCAATATCACCCCACACTAACTTGGTTGGCCATCTTCAAATAACCCATTAATCGCTTCCCCTTATTTAGCCTTGCCTTCCATATATTTTCTATGTTCCATTATGGTGTTGGTCATCTCTCCTTCAATTTTGATGCCATCATCTATGCCAACTTCCCCTCTAACTTCTCCTACTCTAGGCTCATCTTGTTATCTCATCATGTGCCTCTTGTAGGTTTTTCTAATTCCATCCCAAGTCAAAACTTGGAATTTAGCTATTTCATTTCACTAAATCAAAGAATTCATAGGCATTCTAATTCACTTATTTTTTGAAGGTAGCCTATATTGTTAGAGTGCCTTATATATTTTTTGTGACACTTACCACTTGCACTCCCAATCCCTTCAATGTTAGGGATTGCTCTTGGAGTTCTTCAGCTTGTCATTTCATGTCACTTAACTTCTTTGTATCTCCATTTATTCTTTCCTCTAGGAAACCTTCCTCATAAATATTTTTTAGTTGTAGCTTTGAGAAGCATCGCTCAAACTCCTTGTTCTTTGCACTTATTTTTCAACTCATTTCTTTCACCTCTTGAAAAATCTTTGTCATTCCTCCTTATTTTTATTTGTATAAATTTGGAGGGCTAACATGTTTTACTCTTATTCTTGTCTGTGGAAATACATGTTTATTATGGTTATTTACTAAGATAATTTCAAAAATAATTGTTTTTCTAATGACATGTTTTTTGAGAGCATATTTAGTGCATCTTTAAAATCTTGTAATTGCTCAATAAAATCAAATTTGGCTTTCTTGATTTTTTTCTCATGCATATCTAGCTTTTATCCCCTTATTAAAGAGTTAATAATTTATAATCTGTAGTTTATCTAGATGTTTGGACTAAGATACATCAACTCAATTTAGCAAGATGGGTTGCTACTTTATGACTTGTTCACACAATTTTAGAGCATTGAGCTCTATTTTAGCCACCAACACTCTGCTACTTAACACTTCCCCTGCTCTTCCTTGAGCATGCTTTCAAGTGAGGAACATTTCTTCTCTTCTTCCCTAAGTGCCTCTGATACTTTAATTATTTTGTGTCTAATTTACTTATTGGTTGTGTTTTTCAAGAAATTATACTTAACAACCTCTACAGCTAACTTAACTAGCATGCTTCTTGATTACAAATAGGGTTGATAAAAAACAAGAACCATCCCTCCATGGTGGCTTTTAAAGGATTCAATATCATAGTTGTGGGGAATTCAAACCATGGTTTGTATGCATGTGTACAAATAAAATGACATATTCTTGTGGGTGGTTGCTAAGGCTTTATTGGGTTTCATTAGTACCTAAATGTATAACTCTTCTTCTTTTAGGCCACTCTAGGTTCTAGTTCAAATAATGTTTTCTTCTTATTATTTTGTCTATGGGGGGATATATTCCACCCATATATTTTTCCTTTTCTCAACCCTTTCTTTATTCTTATTCACCTTCTAGCTACTACTATGATGTCCCTTATCTGATAGTTCTCTCCTTAGGGTTGTGATATAAATTCCTTGTCTTTCATATGTTGCATAACTAAATCGACTCCTTTGTTAATTAATGCCTCTAAGTCTTTTGCACTATCCATTTCCACTTTAGGCCCTCCATTTGCACTTGAATTCTATTATATGTGCCCCCCTTCCTTTGGTTGCTAATCTTTTTCATTGGAGTAGGGGGAGTCTTGTGTTTCCACTTCCTCTATAGGATCTTATGTATTTGTGCATGGGAATTCAATTCTTTATCATGTTCTTGCCCATTTAATTATTTTTACACGTCAATTGGTGAAGGTGACCTTGTGTCAGTATGCTTTGACCATGTGACCCATTATTTCTTATTTGGAGGTGTGTCATATCAATTTGTCTCTTCTGTGTTTTTTCATACATGAGATAGTGGCACTGACTTCTGCTTCTTTATCTTTTTCATTTTGGAGGGGGAGGTGTGTGAATTACTCAACTTTGATAAAAAGGACAATTATATATATTTATCTTTCACTCCTATGTTGATTCTCTTTTTCTTGGGCTTCAACATATAATATAGCTTGTGTACCCGACCCTCAATGGTAACATTTTGTATTAGTTTAATGATGCAACCAATACTATCTTTCTAATCCTCTTCCTTTAGGATGACCTCCCTGAGGCATACAAATGTCACATGGAGGGTGTGGACATCTACATATATTTTTTTCACATATATTATTATCTTTTATGCTTTAGATATGGAATTCATTGCATCAAAAGATTATTATGTTGTAAACCCATATGGTAATTTTAGTCAACCCATCATGTTGACATGGACTTGTTTGATTTGTGCCATCAAGTAGTGTTGCATTACTGTAAAATTAGCTTGATAAATAATTATATTTGGTAGTAGTCTAGGAACATGCCTCTTAATGGCCTCTTTTAGCTGTGTAAACCACCTATCCACTTTGGCCTTGTATTTGGTGAATACTACCCTATGGCAAATGTAGATATGATATTTGAGTATTGATGATTTACTTATTTTGTATTGGTTTAAAGATGTAACCAATACTATCTTCCTCATCCTCTTCCTTCAAGATGGCCTCCCCAGGGCATACATATGTCATGTGGAGGGTGTGGACATATACATCTATTATTTACACATTCATTGTTATCTTTTGTGCATTAGGTATGCCATTCATTGTATCAACAAAGTATTATGTTGTAAACCCATATGGTAATTTTATCTAACCCATCATGTTAACATCAACTTATTTGATCTATGCCAATGAGTAGTGTTGAATTACTATAAATGTGTCTTAATCATTCATTATCTTTAGCAGTAGTCTAGGGATGCACCACTCAATGGCATCTTTCTATTGCGTAAACCACCTATCCATTCTACCATTGTATTTGGTGAATACTACCTTGTGGCAAGTGTAGATATGATATTTGAGTGTCGATGATTTATAATGGTGGGGGTAGGTCCATTGGCCTTCTTTGGTACAATTAGGTATGTTAATCTCATAAAATATCAAGAGCATCAAAATTACACCATATTTGAATTTTTCCCTTAGCTTGTGCATTTTTTGTGTGCATTCAATTACTGAGTCTAATAAGAACTTATAAATGTTGAATAATGTTTCTTTGGCCATTTCCATGTGTGATGTAGAGAAAATTCTTGTTTATTTATGCCTAACATTATAACCCATGCAACTTAGTACTCACCAAACACATTATAACCCTCTTAGTTTTATTGTTAATATTAACAATGGGGAAAGTTAAGTCATTTCTCAAATCGGCCTTGTTTCCTCCTCCATAGTGGTTGTAGTCCTTCACCTTAAATTTATCTAATTATTATTCCCATTCTTTTATGTGCATCACACATTTAGGATATTTCATCTCTAAGAAGCTCATCCTTCTCGGTCTTGGTTTGCTTCTTTTTTGTGGGGAAACTGGCATATCCTTCTTCATCTTACTCTTGGGTGTGGTCTTCCTTTTCTTAATCTCTAATTCCACTTTAGAACTAGTAGGGATTTTATTGTGCACGATGTTCCAAATACTCCTTTGATGATGGTCAACTACCCCTCAACCTTCACATTGCTTGTTGGTTATTCTACTTCTTCTATAATGGGTGTAATAGCATATACACTCACATCAAAGATGAAGTGTGCCTTCATTAATTCCTTGAGAATTTGCTTAATAATTTTTATGAATCCTCTTTGGCATACCTTCAAATTTACTACTTAGCTAAATCCTCAGATTTTGGCTAGCATGTACGTACTCTGTATTTGGTGTTGTGATACTCAACCTTGAGCTTCCCTGCTCAATAATGGTATTTTATGACCTATATAACCTAAAACTCATTAAAATAACCCCTTATACTCACTAGAATACCTAAATTCTTAGTGCATTCAAGTCATAATTCCACATTAAACTCATTTTTATCCTTTAAATGGCATTTCATACTTGCTTTCAACTCAAATTTATAGTTTTAATAATTATTCTAGTTTGTGCACACTTATGGGGTTGCTAAATTAGTGGTAAGAAGGACATGTTTATTTAATTTTGTAATACTTGGCACACTTTTTTTAAAATTTTATTTAATGTGTTTGTCATATATGAAATAATATTTAGGCATTACACAAATGATATTTTAATGATACTACCTTTACATTAACTACTAGTGTATGCCAACTAATAACCACAAACATTTCAAAGCTTTAATTTTTTAGGAGTGACATCATTATAGGTGGTTACCATTTTTTAGGGATCTTTTCCATGTGTAATCTTTCCTTAATAATCCCTTGGTAATAATCCTCCATTCCTTTTGTGTGCTTTTTTGCCCCATAGTTCCTTCTTATCAAGTCAACCTCACTTCATGACTATCATTGTCACTCTTCCATCCCATGTCACACTTATCCAAACATTTAAATTTATTTCTAACAACTTAGCACTTCCCCACCCTATACTAAATCCTATGCTTAGTCCTATAATGTAACACGTATCTTTCTATTGAGTCATCTATTATGTCACATGCATAGAGCTCAATGTACTTATATTACAATGGTCACTAAGGTACAAATAAACCTTCAAGTTTCCTAAAATTATGTTTTTGACAAGTTTATAAGTCCATCAAGTTGGATTTCATTAAGATAGAGGTTATTACAAAATTAGCATGAAACTTGACCAAGAAAAGAATAGGGAAAACAAGGCTATGTAGTTTATTAAAAATGATGATGCATAATTATTGTGTCAAAACTAGCCTATACTACTCTAAGCTACTAAACAAAAAATATATAAAATGAATGGAATAAGCCTTATTACATCATGGCTCAAGCATGTTAAGCATGGTATGGGTTGATTTAACTTCTATTGAAATACCTAGGGAACATTTCACCATTTAACATGCACAACTTACATGAACCAATCCCCAAAATGTCATGGATGATATAGGGTCCCAACTAATAGATTTTAAGCTTTCATGGATGTTTTGAGTACTTGGAGTCATAGAGTAGAATAAAGGATCCTTCAACTAATATCTTACCTTTTATGTGTTGATCATGCCAAGCCTTTTGTTAGGACTTCTCCATAGTCCAGCTCCATCAAGCGATAACACACCTTTCATCAAGTTGCATGAGGTTTTATAGGAATGTATCTATCAAATCCTTATCCTCTAGTTGATTGATGCATGTGATCAGTGGAGATTGAACTATAGTTACACTGGAAACACTATTGCATGAGGTCTTATAAAGTAGGATATTACGTGTAGTGGATTCTCCAACAAAGTGTCCTCTAGAAATTCCCTTATGTCCTTATTGTAGCACTCTTAGGTGCTCATGTTTTGAAATGCATCTATACAAGATTTCATCATACTCAAGATTATAAATCTCACCCTCAATGAGTTGATACAAGGTGGTGATGATAGCCAATTATCTCTTTTCCTTAGTGGAAATATTATTGTGAGCAATTCCAGATGTGAGAAATGCAACATATCATCAAGATATTCTGAGATGCATTGAACTATGTATAATTAAGCATCTATAAGTACATCTTCAATGATCTACACATCCTCACCTATATCGATGTGTGATAGGTGGTTACCACCCATATTTTGATTTCTAAGTCTCATAATGACATTAAATTAGAATTCTTGAAACAACAAATCCTTACATGGAGCATGGGCTTGTTTACAGGGTATTTTAGGGATTCATGACTAGTGAAGAAAATAAATGGTTTGGCCAACAAGCATTGATGATATTTTGTAGTGCATATAGCATTATGAGTGCCTCATGCTCGATGGTTGTATAATTATACTCAGTTGATTTAAGTTTCCTAATAGTAATGTATATGAGATGATCCATCTTGTTCTCATTGGGTTAAGACATAATGGTGCATATTTCTATCCTTGATGCATCATTATACACATGAAAAATTGACATCTAGTTTGGAAATTGGAGAATTATCATGCTTGTGAGTTTATTATTTGATATCTCAAATGCCTCCTCCTACACCTCACCCCATATGAATGGGTCATTATTGTGTAGAATTTATTCTAATGGTTTGATAATATTGTCATAATAATGAATGAATTTTTTATAGTAGGTAGTATACCCTAAGAATGCACACACTTCCCACTAAGTGGTGGGCACCTCCAACTAAAGATTGATGTCCACCCTACCAAGGTCAACAAAGAGGTGATCCTTATAAATCACATGCATGAATAGTGTCATAAAGTGTGATGAATATACATTTATTCAAATTTTAAATTTATTTGAAGCTGATGACAATACTTGAACATGAGTCATAGGTTGTCATGGTGATCCTTAACCAAACCATAGACTGTCTAATCATCCATATATAGTTGAAGGAATCGACGAATAAAGTATTTGAAATTTGTTGTGATGATGCACAAGAAGACAATAGGCACATTCTTTAGGCCAAACATCATGACATTATAGGTAAATGAAACCCATTCGATTACAAATGTTGTATTGGGATTGTAATCCTCAATATTCACTTAGTGATAGCTATAAAAGCCATCAGTAAAGGTGTAAACCTTGCAACCTACTACTCTTTCAAAAAAAAAATTTAGTGAAGGGGGTGGGAAATGGGTTCTCAATACACTTGGCATTGAGAAGTTAGTAGTTGACACATATGCAGATGCATCCATCCTTTTAATGCTAATAACCATGGGGCTCACCCATTTAGACTCATATATTGGGTAGATCACTCTTATAACCAAAATTTTATCAATCTCTACCTTTACCTTGACACAAATGTTTGGGTTCATCTGGTATGGTCACTGATTCATGGGTCTTGCATCATCCATTAGTGTGATATTAATTTTTATAAAATATGAATGCATGCCCTTCATCTCCTTGTATCCTCTTGGGAAGAGGTCTTGGAATTCTAGGAGCAACTCCAAAATGCATACCAGTTCTACATCAAACTAGTAATCCTTGATGGTGGCCATCTTGGGTTGTTATTCTAAGCTAATGTTCACCTTGGTTATCTTTAGGGGATCATGATAGCACTATTGTCAATTAGATTACATGTCTGATACTTCTCACTCTATTTAAGAAGTTTTAACCCATAAATGGATAAGGTCACTCTATTGGGATTATTTTTCCACCCTACACTTAATATTTTGTTTCCCGATCATGAATTTACAATTACCCACCATCCATACGACTTCACCATCTTTAATGGAATCATTTTTTACCTCAAAATCATCATAAAACTTAGGTAGGGTGAGTCACTTCTTGCCACACATTTATTTAACTAAGTCTTCCAATGTAGTTTCATCTTCCAAGAAGACAAGAAAAATGCATTACAAGGGCTTAAATAACCATAAATTAGATGAGGAGAAGAAAAATTATGGGTGAATTTATCCTTTAAAGCTTTCCAGTTATTCCCCTAGTGCATTTCATTCAAAACATACAATGTACTATCCCAAGTCTTTAGAGTTCAGTAGAAAGCTTGAAACTATAGCTCTTATAGGAGATAAGGTAGGCACCTTGTTCACTTGTATTTACATTCATGAATATTCACCCATAGATTGAAGTCACCATTATATGTACGTAACCCTTTATAGTCATTACTATGAAAAAATATAAAGCATATGGCATCATTAACCTTGATCCACATTGAAAGCCTTAGCTTATGTGTAGCCCACCAATGTGCAACAATGATCTTCAAGGTGTATAACAAGGCACCCTTGTGGTCCTTCTCCTTGGGAACACATTCATCCAAGTCATGTATAAATGGGGTAGTACTTATGGAGCCATCATATTAGGAAAATAAAATAATTTTGATCGTACTTATACAAAACACTCTCTTCACTTTATATGTGGTGTGCGACATCTAAATCTTATTACTACTTGGAGAAGGTTTGATGTTGACACGTAAGTCTTTTTATATATATTAAAATTGAGGTATTGATTGCACCATACCATATTTTTGGTTGGTCACTTCATAGTATTCATATACCCATTACTCATAGGTAATGTTTATCATATCATAAGTAGACCATGCCTCATCCCAACTCAAGATGCCATCCCCACTTGGTTCCAAGTTCTCTTATCCTTATGCTATGATATTATAGATGTTGTTGATTTCATCCTCCAAGTCAACACTCTCAACATAAGGGGTCCTTGATCATTTTTAAATTGAATCACCACATGGTATTTTCCATTCTCAAAGGTTATGTAACACTTCTTGAAGTGCATGTCTAATTTAATGAAATATCACCAAGTTCTACCATGTAAATCTAGCTAGTTATCTACCTCAACTACCTCAATCTCCTCAAAGTCTATTGAAATGTTGCACTCATTATTTTAATACCAACATTGTGAAAAATTACCATGAGTTGAGCTTGGGTTTTTTTAGCCATGAAAAACATGTGGTGAGTGTGATCATATGATTATAAAGGAGGTTAGTTTCTTGTTATCATGAAAAACAAACCAAACAATACAAAACTAATATCATAGGTGCATGTCCTTAGATTGATCAAAGTCTAAGAAGTGAAAAATAACCAAATAGAAGAAAAAATCAAATGATTATACCTTCCTCATGGATATCCCCTTTTATCCATAATTCAAGTTTGGATTGACCTAGATGTAGTTACAAATGGCTTTGTCAATGTAGCATAGTCATTTCAATGACATTTCCCCTTTTACTATAAATAATTAATTTGATGATGTTTGATGCTCAATGGATGATGGCCTTAGGATTTGATAGAGCTTCACTGCACTATTTAGTCATGTTGGAATGAGGAGGAATCCCTCTAATTTATATACTTGGATGATGAATGTGGACCATTAGATCAAGATGAAAATCAATGGATGAGGATCAGTCCCCCATCCTCATAAATGAGGGAGGTGGATTGTGTAAGAGGGAGAGATGAAGTGTGGAAGAAAAGATTGAGTGTGAAAGTAAATGTAAGAGATTGTCATAAACCTTGCTCACACACTATAAAATTCCATTTAATTACCTTGGGAAAGAGGAATATTTAATGAATTTCTAATTGTCAAGTTGTTGTGTGATGGGGATATTAGGAATTTATGATTTTATAAAATAAGAATTTTCTAAAATCTATGGAATTTTTCATTATAAAAATATTAAGCTAATTAACAAATGTTAATTAATAATGGTAAGTGATGTGAATTTTGTGGGATAGGATGTAATAATAGAAGAAAATATTAATTGATTAGAGGGAGTGAATAGTGAAAGACTAGGAACACTAGTGCAAATAAAAGAATTTATTAGATGATTTAGGATGATGTTATCAGAAAGTTAAAATTGACATAAAGTGTCCAATGTTAGGTGTCTACATTTTCCACCTCTTTGAGAAGGTGTTGCGAGACATGATGAGTGGAGTAATGACTTTGCAAAGAAAAAAGAATCCAAAAAAAGGTGAATGAAAAGTTAGACAATGATGATGAAATAGTTGATGAATGATGCCCCTTAGAGAGGGCATGCGAGGATGAAGGATGTTGATGGGATCTTGAAAAATAATAGAAGAAGCTATAATGGAAGAATCAATGGGTGGGTGATGTAGAAAGAGGTTAGGATGTGATGATGATGGATGAAAATTAACATGTGGATGAGATTAACCCACTCAAGCTAATACTTTCATGATTTAATTCTTGATGATGATGGATTGATTTTCCTAAAGTAGGGTGGATTTGGGATGGATACATATCATGATAAGTTTCACACTTTGACTTTCCCCAAAAAAGGTGAAATCTAAGAGCTTGACTTGCCTTAAGTAAGGTAGACTAGGGAATGATCTATATGGATAATGAGTTACACACTTTAACTTACCCTAAATAGGGTGAAAGCTGTGAAATTAGATGAAGGGTTGAATGATTGAATTACCCCAAGCAAGGCAAATTGATTTAATAATTATTTGACTGATTTGTAAACATAAATAAAATATTTAAACTATTTCATAGGTTAAGGATGATACGATCATGTTGATAAATGGCACAAACATATGTGTAGATGGTATGATGATTTTTATAAGAATGAAGAAGTCACAAAAAACTAGGCACACAAGGATGCCCCAAGGTGATGAAATAATGATTGAAGAATGATGTGATAATGATTGAAGATGATGTGATCATATTTGGAGTGAATTGGATAAATAGGGGATGTGGCACACTGATGTCAGCACACGCAGGCCATGAGAATGATTGTTAATTATAAAAATTGGATGGTGATAGGAATGAATGAAAATGATGGTGATGGTAGCTAAGTTGATCTCAAAATTATTGTGACTATGTATTGCCTACATAATCCAAATAGACCTCAGGCTAATGTAGTTCTCCCACAATGAGAGGAATTTGATGAGAGATTATGAAGAATAGATGACTGATTTGATGTGTTCCAAAATGGAACAAGATGAT
The DNA here is from genome assembly GCA_037957365.1 of Torreya grandis. Classification (NCBI taxonomy): domain Eukaryota; kingdom Viridiplantae; phylum Streptophyta; class Pinopsida; order Cupressales; family Taxaceae; genus Torreya; species Torreya grandis. Next base: position 1,440,786 of record JARHVA010001333.1, read on the forward strand.
TGGACTTGAAAAGATGATTGAAACAAAGTTATTTGATAATATGTGATTTTACAAGGGGATAAACCACAATTGTAGTTGTGCATGAGATTCTGAGCTAAATGGATTAAACTACCTAAATATGACAATTTAAACCCAAAATACGTAATACACTTAATAAGAGATATTGTGGAAGCAATTCGGAATAGGTGAAGAAGATCTTACCAATTCCTTGCTTCAACTAGCCTCTCTCCAAGATCTTCAATTTGATTGTTGATTGTCATAGACTCAGATTTGCATCATAATGATAGCTTTATCAATGATTTTGGATTCTTAAATTTGACATGGAGATTATATGGATTTCTTAGATGGTTTCTATTTAGTTTGGCCATGGAGGAGTTACTTGTATAAATAATCCAAGGGGAGGAATATCAATATCTCTCATTCAAAGTTGAGCCTTGAGGATCAAGGGTGGAAGAATTTATAAGGAATTAAAAATTCCTTGGAAGCCTCTAGATTAGAGGCTTATAGAGAGAAGGAGCTAAGTTAGAGGAGTTTCTAGAATAAAATAATTTTAGAATCTCCTTAGGGATTAATTAGGATTAGTGAGGGATTAGGATAGGGGTTAGGTGGGTGATTAGGGACTAGGGGCGTAGGAGTGCCTAGGAATAGGCTTGATAGATGGGTAGGTGAGCTATGGGAATTTTAAATTCCAAAATAATAGATAAGAGATTAGGATGGGATAAGACATGATTAAAATAATTAATAGATTGGTGGGATAAGGATAAGGTTAGTGAATGAAGAAATGATGAGGGGGGATATTAGACAAATGGCTAGGATTAAGATAAAGGGGATAAATTAGCAAGATTAATTTGAATAATTAAGGTGAGAAGAATTTAATGTATACATTTTGCCCCTATTTAAAAGGGTATTTCGAGTGGATGAAGTAGAAGGAATAATGGTCTTTCAAATAAAAACCATTTCATGGATAAATGTTAATAGATATGATCTTAGGGGATATGATTCCCCACTGAGGGGACATTTAGGGAAGAAAGAGATAGATGTCCACTCAAAATAGGAAACAAGGGGTGGGATACAATGAATAACTAAGGGGATGGGATGCAAGATGTGATATAGATGATGGAAAAATTGAACTTGACCTAATTAATGAGATACAAAGTGATGATGCCACTGACAAAGACATATGTGTAAGGAGTGGAAATGATAGTGTCACAATTATTGACACATCCTAAGGAGGAATAAACTATAACATGATGTTAATAAGATAAAAGGCTATAAGATTTTGACGTATCCCAAGCAAGGATGTATACAAGGGAGAATTATTGGCTAGGATAAAACAAAGATTTGATAAGATGAATGATAAGTGTAGATCAATGTAAAATTTGAGAGATATGATGAAGGTGATGAGAAAGAAGAAATTATATGATTGACTGATCAAAAGACAAAGAAGAAGTGAAATGAATTACATCAAATCAATGAGCCAAAATATGAGTATTAACAATAATGCCCATATCAAAGACACATACAAGGGAGCAAGATATGATGATAAAGTTATGGTCTTGGGCATGCCCCAGTTGAGGAAGGGAACCATGAACTTTGACCAATCAGTGATATGGAAGAAAGGATGGATGTTGTGATTTTATTAGGCCCAATCAATAGGTGCAGGTAATTGATGAAAATATTACGAAGATAATTACAAGGATGGTGTTTTATCATTAGATTAATTGATGAATGATTATAACTCAAGGATTTGACTGATGCAAGATGTAATGATGATGAGTGACAAAATAGATGTGATGATGAAGGATGGGGGAAGAGGAGAGAGTGGTCGAGTTGACCTTAGGCACACCATGTGATTGAGCATTGCCTACATAGATTGAAAAGACCTTAGGTTAATGTAGTTCAGACTCAAGGATAAATGATAATTGATGTATTATAAAATGATGATGATGATTACTAATTAGAGGATAAAATATTAGATGTTAGTTAGATGAGTCGAGAAGATTAGATTAGTGATGATAAATAAGGATTATTAGATGATGATGAGGGTATAGATTATCAAACAATCATATCTATCATAAGTCTCATCATAGTCTAAGCAATCCATTAAATATAACACTTGATAGTATGCCCCATGATATAAGTATGACCAAGGGGAAGTTATGACAAAGTGCATGGGCCAATAATGAACTCTACATCATCAAAGGCACCTAAAAACATTAATATAACTTTTTTGGTGTCATCATAACATCCTCATTCATCATGCAATAGATAAAAAGAGACATGATGCAATAAATAAAATCAAATATGTACATGATAAAAGGCATGCAAATAAGCTAAATAAAACAAACAAGTAACACAAAAAAGTATCGACATGTAATGTCATAATGTCTTATATATTTATGAGATGAGTGATTGGGTGAGGGGATATACTAGGATGATCATGATGTGATTGTGGACTTAGGATAGACTTGGATTTGGAATAGACTAACGATGATGATTAAGATTAGGAATTGGGTAAGGATATAGATGTGGATATGGATTTTGGAATAGGTGAGTGACTTGGATGAAGATTTGGATATGTGGACTTGGATTAGGATTAGACTAAGGATTTGGAGATTTATATGAGATACATAAGACTGATCAGGCAAAAGTGAGACTAGGTCAATGCTAGCTCGATATAGACTAGATGTGCCCCTAGTTTAGAATAAGAGGATGGATTTGTGAAAGATGAATGGCATGGATATGGAAGTGACTAGGGGAAAAGGCATAAGACAAAACACTATGGACTATTTTTGGATTTTTCAAATTTTATGATTTTTAGGGTTTTTTAGAATATATATGTACACTACATAAATGGGGTTACTATTAAAGGGAGTACCATGCCTAAAAACTGAGAGAAGGATAGTTGGAATAGTGGTGGGATGACAAAATGGTGATGATGATGCAAAAAAGGGGTTAAGGACCAAAGAAGAGTGGACCGCCAATTACCACATCATGAAAGAATCAAATATTTAGTTTCCTGAGTGTTTATTGGAGGATATGCCAATATGATTCCAAAACATTTCTCAAGACATCATCCATTCCTTTATAAAGGTCAAGACTGGAAGAAAAGAGGGACACAATAGCATGCATGATAGGATGGCTAAGGTTAGGTAGGTAAAATGGACCGAGGGATAAGATAGATAAGGATGAGATGGATGGGTTTGACAAAGGATGGACTTTCCCCCCAAGTGTTGAATTACAATGTAGATAATAAATTATTTTACCATAATGCTGAAAACTAGTTTCATCATGGTACTTGCCCAATGCACTAATAAAATGGTTTTCACCATTAGATGAATGATTATTTTATTTTATTTTATTTTTTAATTTTATTTTTTTTAGCTTTTTGGGCATCTCTATTTATCAGATATGGGTACAAGATGCAAGAATGCTGACACTTGATGGATCTTTAACCAACACCTATTTTGGAGATATGTGATGCTAGGACCATGTTTTTACTTCTAGATGGATTTATGTCCTTTTGACTTTTTGTGATTCTTAATTATGACTCCAAATATCTAGGCCAAGTATCTTCATCACCCATATAAGAGATAATACTACCTGAGTGGGTGATGTGAGTTATGGATGGGATTATATATTGATGTTTATGGGGATGTATGGGAATTAAATGGATGATAGGACTTGATTGGGTTATGGGTTCATGATAGGTAGGTGTAGTAGGCATTTGAGGATTAGGAATAGTAGTCGCATACACCATTAGAGATGTTGGATATTCCACATTTGATTGTTGCCTTGTGATAAAAGACTTTAAGAGATCCAAAACACTTTGAATTTGTGGTTCAACTTTTATCTAATTATTTGAAGGATTATTGACCATACTGATAATGATTTTGACATTATTTTTATCTTTATAATTGATTATATATTGAATTCACCTTGGTACTTAACATTGGGCTTCACTAGAGGATATTGATATTTTACTTGATAATGATTATTTTGACTTTGATAGTCCCCTAATACCTAATCTTGGGCTTCACTAGGGGAAGACACTTTTGGATTAGGTTGATGATTTGACTTTTCTTGATTGTGACTTATTGGATCAAAGGTGATTTGATCATCATGTATGACTTTTGGAATATGGTCTTAGAATTTTGTATTTGTGGCACTTATGTTATTGCTTGAGGAAGGTTCCAACGATGGATTTTCCTATTTGTCCATATGGGGGGAGGTGATTAAATGATCATTGCCAGGAATAAAGGGGTATATGATGGATGGAGGTAGTAGATATGGCATGATTAGGTTAATGAATGGTGGTGGGGTATCATGGTATTTACAAGGGTTCTTAGGAGACCTAGTTTTGATATTAGAGAAAATCTCCTCAAGATCAAGAAAAGGATCACTAAGACTAGCTATAAGATATGCATCCAAAGTAGGATCAGATCCAGTATGATGATATTCAATAGATATATCTTGTAAGAAATTTTTTATGACTTAATCATCTTGATTGGGATCAAAAGATATGCTTGGTGACTAATTTTTATTTAAACTAGAGGTATCTTCAAAAGAGCAGGCATAGTCATCATCTATTACCATATATATGAGGGATGATGTTTCTAACGAGGAATTTGATTGAAATTCTAGTGTTGAACATGATCCTGATGTAGATAAAACTAGTGTCAATTCTAATGTTGATTCTAATATACATGACATGATGCTACTATTATAAGATTGATTATCCATAGATGACCTCTCAACATGGGGTATTTTATATGACAATGGCTGAGAGGAAGATGAAGGAGGGATAATGAATTTACCAAAGATAGGCTCATAAAATGAGGAGTCATGATGGAGGGGAGGATTAGGTGCATGAGGAATAAACTCATCTTTGATGGATGATTTGTCAAAGATGGGGGGATCATGGAAGATGAAGGTGGTGTCTTGATCTTGGATTAGAAATGGAAGGGATTGATCATTACTAGGAATAGAATCTTGGCATACCTCTTCTTATTCATTGATGAATATAGACTCATCTGATTCATTCTAAATTTCTATGTTACCATGATCGATGAGGTCTTGGACACAGTTTTAGAAATTATGACATCAATTAATGGTATACCCCCAGGTTTGGTGATTTATATAATATTGATTAGATTTATACCAAGAGGGCTTAGGCTTGGTGGGATTAAGATGTCATATGGGTAGATAGACCATCATGTCATTGGCCACAAGCTAGTGGAAGAGGGATTTTAATGATATAGGAAGAAGAATATAGGGACTCTCTTTACTTCATGACTTAGATGTGGAAGCATTGGACTATGGGTCAGATGGTTATTGTCATTACTAGGTGGGTGGGCTAGTAGTAGCTGAGGTGGCTAGGATTGGATTCTCTTTACTAGTGTAAGAAGGGGTAGATAACTGACTATAATTGGTGGATGGAGGATCTAAAAGGGACTCACATGAATGGGTGTGGAGTAGAAATAATGTTAGATGGATGGGTCTATGTCTGTAGGACATGGAGTGCTCAGCTCAAGGAGGTGAGAAAGAAGTACATCCCTATTGGCAATGAGGCATTATTCAATTAGGGTATTGACCAAATTTATTTTGGATGCTATGGATAAGGATTGGAGAAATTATGGATGATGTAGTTTTATAGCCCCAATCAATAGGTGTGGGGGATTGAATGAAAAGCCTAAAGGATGATGATGGAATGTGTGGAAAATTTTTGGACCAAGGCTTATTTGAGTACAATTTCAAGTTTGACTAGATGATATGAGATGTTGGATGGGATAAGATAATATTTAAGTATACCTATTAATACATGAACTATACATTTGATGATTGGGATTGGCTTTGACTAAGTGAGATGCACCAAGTTATAAGATTGAATGAGGGGATGCACTAGACCAAGAGACTAATTTTGAATAGATTGATTAGAATAAGACTAGATCAAGACTAAAATGATTGAATCAAATAAGATGCAATTGGATTAATAGGTTGATGGGATTGTGATAATGTGTAGGACTCAAAATTGATTAGACACAAGTAAGCTAATGATGAGGACCCTGATGAAGAGAGTTATTTACCAACGTGGATGAAAACTAAAGTATGACTATAGATTTGATGGGGAAATTAGTATAGATAAGGGGATGAAATGGGTTGGACTATGATTAGGACTAGGTTGATAAGGTGACTAGGTGAGATAAGATCAAGATAAATGATTTAGTTAAGGATAAAGTGGACTTAGGACAAGATGTGGATTTAGTTAAGGATAAAGTGATGTGGATATATGAGACTAGACTAGGAGGTGATCAAGACTAGTTATAGACAAGGTGGACTAAGTGATAAAGATGATGTTAGGGATGATTAATGTTAAAGATAAGTAAATAATATGAGGTTGGACTATGATAAGATGTGATGGAGGGATGAAAAGACTTGATAAAGATATGTAAGTGATGTGGGTATGACCAATGATGGGTGGATATGACTAGACTAGGATGGGATTAAGACAAGAGGGTTATGGGAGATAGGATAAGACAAGTAAAAGGATGCACAAAGACAATATGTAAAATAGGATGATGATAAAGATGTGATGAGGCAAGGATATACAAGATGATGATATGTGCAAAATATCTAGATATGTCTGTATAGGTTCAGGTAAAACGCTGACTTGGATCAAAAACATCACAGGTCTAGCACAACACTCACCAAATCTAGCAAACCACAAACCTAAGATTAGTAAACTAAATGGGAGTGTATCTTGATGACTATACTATATAAAAACTTTATGGGTGAGGTTGTAGTCCAATGAACTATAATAGAATTCTTTGAACACTCTCAACCTCATCTGCATATGATGGTCACTTGGGAGCTGATACTAACTCTGACAACAAGTCACTTGTTACAGTCAAATGGTACTATGTTAGGTTTAATGGCCTCTTTAAGGGAATACTTGATATATACTAGGTATGATAAATTCTTATTGGGTGATGTGTAATGGTTGGTTTAGTTCAAAGAATAAACTCTTCCCCTTCATGGATGATCTGTATGGGGTTAACCACTTAGCCTAACGATAATTGTCCCTAATATTTATACTCCATTGGAACATAGAATGTGGATTAATGTGTGGTGGTGAAATCCATGGTCATTATCCCCCTAAGACTATGGCAAGTGCATGGATGTCAATTCCATGTCACATTTCCTAAAGAAAATAAAAAAATGGGAGGGTTTATTAGTGGTTTTTTGATCCTCTAAGAATCACCGTAAGGATATAAGGAAGAGAGAATATACCATCATAGCCCTCAAGTAACAGACAAATAAAGTAAAAAGAGATTAATTAACTGATTCATTAGATGTGAGATACATATACAATATCAAAGATATGCAAGAATAGATGATGATTTTAGATAAAAAGATTTAGACAAAATGATTTTAGATAAAAATGGTTTTTAAGATGCTAAAAAGTCTTTGACAGGTGGCCTTCAAGGAAATGATTAGTAGTTTGATTGGAAATTTTAGAGAGGCAACCTATAAGATAAGATGTTAGATAAAAATATAACCTACAAAAGAAGATGTTATCGAGTCAAAATAGCCACTATATTCACCCTTGCAACAAACAAAATGCTAGTCTAATAGGACTTAATAAAAATTACTAAAAAAATTTGAAATTTGTGTCTATAATTTTTTAGGGTGAGGGGTTCATGATGTAGGGGTATAAGGGTGGCATCTCCTAGTAGGGTCAAGTGGTAATTCCCCTTGTAGGGTTAAGGGGTAGTACCCCTTATAGGGTTAAGAGGCAGAGCCCCTTTCAAGGTCTGAGGGCAGTGCCTTGGGTGTGCTCCCTATCACGATACAAGGCAGGGTTGAGGGACAACACCCCTAATGACAAATGTAATTTGGGCCTTATGGGATGCTTGGAATGACCTAAAAATCACTGAAAATGATTTTAAAAATTGCACTCAAAAAAGACAAATTGAAGGCAAAAAATGAGAGTAAAAATGCAACTGTAGAGGACAAAATCATAGATACATAGTTAGACTAATGCAATACTACTTCTATAGATTACAATATTGAGACTGTAAATTCATGATTTTATAGAATTGGTCTAATCACTAGTGATTACTAAGCAATTTTCTAAAAAATTTCAAGATTTTAAGTAATATCATGATTTTTATTGTGAAATCATAATTTCATAATTAGTGGTATTGTGAGATGGAGAAAATGACTAAGATTGCGATAATTTGACTTCAAACAAAAGGATGTGATAAAATATATACAAGTACACCAACTATGTATAAAGATAAAATATATGGATATCAGATAGATATGTGTTTAGTTTAATGCCTGGACTATTAGAATTTAATTAGGATGATACCACTAAAATTATGCAAAAGTTGCTTAAATTAATAAAAGATTGCTACTTCGAGATCAAAGATATTAAAATAGGAGAGAGAAAGGGGTTTATTTGATTTGGTCATTTAATATCAATCTGGGCTAATATAGCCAACTTCCCTACACATAAAATACAACTTTTTCTACCCCTGCAAGACAAAAAATAATTGATATAGACTTACAAAATGATCAAGGATTAATCTATAACTAGTTTGACTTGGGTTAAAATAATATCTTTCAAAACTACAAGTTATAAAATAAAACCTCTAATTTTTATACAAAACTACTAGTCTCAAATTACTGATATAGTAAAAAATCCAAAAACCTATCAAAAGATAAAATAGGTAGTGATCAATAGGGAAATTAGGATAATATTGCTTAAGTTTAACAAAACTACAACTTTAATGGTAATATCACAATTCATGGATTCATAATTTTATAGCAAAGAGTTAACCTATAAAAAATCTAGCCATTAGCTATTAAAGTCTAGCAGTTAGTGCAAAATCATAACTCCCAAGGATAATATTGTGCCTGTGAATAAGCAATTTTGCAAAGGAAAATTGTATTTTACCTATGCATGACTATTTTATAAAATATGACACTTTTTCATTAACCAATCATCCTTACAAGTTATCAAAAGAACATATAGGATGTAAATAGGTTAAATTGTGAGGGTATTTCCCACCATGGTCACCAAAATGTGTATGAAATTTTGAACTAAATGGTTTAAACTACCTAAATATGATAATTTAAACTAAAAATGCACAATACACTCAATAGGAGAGATTATGGTAGTAAATTAGAATATATTGAGAATATCTTACCAATTCCTTGCTTCAACTAGCCTCTCTCCAAGATTTTCAAGTAGATTGTTGATTTCTATAGACTCAAATTTACAACATTTTGATAGCTTGATCAATGATTTTGGATTCGTAGATTTGACATAGAGATTGCATGGCTTTCTTAGATGGTTTCTAATTAGTTTGGCCATGGAGGAGTGGATTTCATAAATAAGCCAAGGGGGGTAAGATCAATGGCTCTCATTCAAATTTGAACCTTGAGGATCGAGGGTGGAGGAATTTTCAAGGAATTAAAAATTCTTTGGAAGCCTCTAGAATAGAGGCTTCTAGAGAGAAGGGGCCAAGTTAGAGAAAATTCTAGAATTGGATAATTATAGAATCTCCTTAGTGATTAATTAGGATTAGCGAGGGATTAGGATAGATATTAGGTGGGTGATTAGGGACTAGGGGTGTAGGAGAGGCTAAGAGTAGGCTTGGTAGGTGAGCTATGGGAATTTTAAATTCCCAAATAATAGATAAGAGAGATTAGGATGGGATAAGACATTATTAAAATAATTAATATATTGGTGGGATAAGGATAAGGTTAGTGAATGAATAAATGATGAGGGGGAATATTAGATAAATGACTAGGATTAGGATAAAAGGGTGAAATTAGTGTGATTAATTAGAATAATTAAGGTGAGCAAAATTTAGTGTATACAGTAGTGCACATTGACATATACTTTGTAACTTGGATTTTGATATTCCATATGACAATATGCACCATGATATAAAACACCATGATGTCCTAACTATAATGTGCATAAGGATTGACCCCTAATCCATAAACAAAAGATAAAAAATTACCATGATATGGAAAAACCATGATGAGACTGCAAATGCCTATGGATTGAGTCAAGGCACAACAAGAAAAGCAAATAAATAAACAAACACACTCAAAATTGAAAATAAAAGAAACAAAAAACATTTTGTCATTAAGCAAGTCAAAATCCATATATTAATTCTCAATGATATTGATGAATAGATGGTGCCCCCAAGTAGGGATACATGTAAGGGGATGGATTGGGAAAAATATCCCAAAATAAGTTGTATGCTTTGATTTGTCCCAAAATAGGGTGAAAGTTTTGATTTTAGATTGATGACTTTGCCAAAAATAGGGTAAATTTGGATTGAAATATCTCAAAAAACTAGAATGATGTGATTTATGATCATAAGAATCCAAGAAGGGAGGTTAGTAGAGTATTAATTTAAGCAACAAAACTCAAATAAAACACACAAACACTAACACTTACAAGCCTAGATCTTAAGGGTGAGCTTAGTTAATAAAATATAAATGGAAACATAACTAAAATTCAAAGACCATAAATTCTTACCTTCCTTGGTATCTCTAAGTGCATTGTTGAGAAGCTTGCTCAGTTTGTGCTCCAAGAGTCTTTGGTAATGGAGTTTATGTAGCTCCCTCTCTCCTTGGCACCATTGGCTTGTGTTGGTTTGATGTGGCTTGATTCAATATTTGGGTATTATAACATTATTGATATGAATCTCATGTAAAAAAACTTGAATTATAACTCTAAAATATCCAATCTTCTCAATTCAATAGGCAATGGCTTGTATTTATAGTAAATGGATCTAACCCCAACCCAAGGTGAGTCAAGGTGGAAATAAGGCTTCAAATGGGTTCAAACCTAACCTAGGTGAGTCAAATATAACCCCAATAGAGTTAACAGGTGTCAAATAATAATGATTTGTAGTGAATAGGTGTGGGTCTCCAAAATGATATATTTTGGGATATTTTCCAAAAGGCTTGACTACTTGCAAGGTAATCATGAAAAGTTAGGATGTTTCATATTTTTGAATTTCTTTATTTATTTATTCATTAATTGCACATGGATAATTCAACTAGGCATTTAATTTGGTTTAGCTTATTAATTAATTTTGAATAGCCATTTAGCTCTTTCAAGATTTGATTTTTGTTCATGTGCCCCATTTAATAGGTCCATAGGCCAAATTAACTATTATAATGCTTTATGATGATTAAGGATGAATTTGTGAGAGGTTATTATTGCATACGATAGGATACCCCAATTAGGGATGTATCAATGTGATTATGAGCTTTTATGAATAATATGCAAGTAAATTTGGGATGTTTAGTGGTTCCTAGGATTAATTTACAATGGTTGGTAGGAATCGATCTGAAGTCTAGTCAAAGGCCAATTGTGGCTAATTTTAGGTTTCTACAAGTTTCCCTTTATTTGGAAAGGCATTTCAAGCTATAGGCATAATAATGTCTTCTCAAAAAATTAAAAGGTTATGTATGCCTATGACTTTAATGGTAATGGATGAACTATCGGTGCCCCCCTCAAGGGAGCAATGAGTAAAAGGGTTGACGATCGGTCCCTTGAAAGGATGAAATGATGTGACCAAAAAGATGAAATGATGAGGTGGAAAATATTGATTTGCCTAGAGGTGGTTATAATCAGTGGCATATGGAGCTGCCCTAGTTGGGCAAACAAATAGAATGATTTGCCCACAGGTGGTTATAATCATTGGCATAGGTGGAACAAAAAAGTTAATGATTTTCCCAAAGGTGGTTATAATCATTAACCTTTAATTAGATGGAAACACAATGATTTTCCTAAAGGTGGTTAGAATCATTGGTAATGCAAGTGGGATGTTATACAATGATTTACCTAGAGGTGGTTATAAGCATTATACCCTGATAGTGGCAGACATGATATAGAATATGATGAAAAATTGGTATAGAGGAGGAATATGAATTTGGGCAACCTACGATTAGGGAAATGCTCATCTGAACTAGCAAGGAATAACATTATTTCATTAGATAATTACTCTGTATGTGGGAATAATTTAGATAAATTTCAGAATGTTTTTGGTGCCAAGGAGATATATTGTTGCCTTATTACTATGTAAACTCTCTGAGATAATTTTTACTATGGCACGTGATGGTAGGCATCATGATAGAACACCATGATAACTATGCCAAAATATGTATATGGACTGACACACGATCTGATACTCAATAAAAAATAATGCACCAATGATAAAAACCATGATGATAATGTGGATGTATGAATATGGATGGATTCAATAATAATGCACAAGGAGTCACCCAATGAATTGACACAGAATAAATCAAGACACAAAAATAAATCAAATAAACAAGAAAATAATTAAAAAATAGAAAGAGAAAACAATAACAAATAATAAACAACCAAAAAAACATAAAACATAAATAATGGTTAATCATAATGTTAGTAAAAATAACATGACACAAATAAGATAATGATCATTAATTTTAGATGATAAGAGATAACTAAAAAAACAAGATGGGGAAATATCAGAAAAGGAGTGGGGTGGTTGAGCTGTCTTTAGATGCACTAGGAAAATGAACACTACCCACATAGTTCCATAGGTGTAATATACGACAAAAACTTCAAGCCAAATGTAATTATCCCAGGATATGGGATAAAATAAAATGATGAGAATAAAAACATGATTGTGGTATAAAATAATATGCGAATAGGCTAAAAAAATTGAGAGAGCATGGGATGCAAGGCTAGGAAGGATGGGGAAACTAAATGACAAGTGGTTTCTTGTAATTAGTTAGGGAACCTAGAATCCTAAAGGCAAAGAAGTGGTAAATGTTTAGGATTTTTGTAAATCTATTTTCAAACATTTTTGGAATATTTGAAGCATCTCAACTCAATCAAGAATGATGAGACACTAAATGGGTCAAGCTCACAAAATGGTAAGAGCATTCAAACTTAAAATTGCTCTTAAAATGATGGGAGCATGGCTTAGGTTGCTCACAAAATGATGAGAGCATTCAAACTTAAATTACTCAAAAATTGATGAAAGTGTGGTGAAGGGGTGACTGAGCTAACATCAATGTGAATCGAGTGTGGCCTATATAGTCTCAAGATGGCACCTCAATTTATTGTAGTTCTGCCTTATATTGGAGGAATCTGATTAGTGTAGCCACCAATTTAAATAAAATAGGCAAAGCTGGAAAATGGCATAGTATGTCATATGTATGTCAAGGTGATACTTCAAAGCATGATAAACAAAGTTGTCTATAATTTTCCCATAGGTGGTTATAATTAGGAAACAATGACATAGGTCAATGATACTAATTTGCCCATAGACAATTATAATTAGTAGAATGATAGTGAGACACTGGTTTTCCCAATGGTGGTTATAATCAGGCCCATTAGGTATAGAAAAAAACAATAAATGAAGGATGAAACTACCAAACCATTGTGATACAACTCCAAAATATGGCCTCTATCTAAAATACTAAAACAACTACTGAAGCCTGATCAAAAACTTTGTGCTAAAATTGGTCATGGAACTTAAACCATGCATTTCTCGTCAAGTAGCTCTAGCTCTTGTAGGTGAGCTACTAAATAGTCTTAATTATCTAAGACATGCTTCAAAGATTTATGCAAAGAAGGCAACATAACCTCAATGGGAAGAATGGCCTCAATGCCATAAACAAGTGAATATGGAGTGGCTACTATTGGAGTATGATGATTGATACTATATGCCCAAACGGCATGGAATAGTTGAAGGTGCCAATTATGGCCAACATCATTGATAATATTTTTGAGGATGTTGACAATGGTTTTATTAGATGCTTTGACTTGGCCATTACCTTGAGGGTAATATGTCATGGAGAAATGTTGAGTAATTTTGTACTCGACACATAGTGATTTGACATGTTTATGAACAAACCACCATTATAAAATATAATGTTGGAGGGGATACCATAACAATAAATGAGATGGTTGAAAATGAATTTGGAAATTTGCTTTCTAGTCACATAAATAAGGGGTATAACTTCAACCCATTTAGTGAAGTATTCAATGGTGATAAGGATATGTTTATGGTAGTTGGATGAGGTGGGGTTTATATTACCAATGGGATCGAGGCTCCATGTAGTAAATGACCATGGTATAAGCATTAGTTTTAGAGTCTTGGCTAGGGCATGAATCATATTGGCATGATTTTTACATTTGTCACACTTTTTCACATACACAACTACATATACATCAATCATTGGCCAATAATACCTAATATGTAAGAGATTTTTGGATAGGATAACCTTGTTGGTGTGGGATCCACATATTCCTTTGTAAAATTTCCATAATGCTAATGTATATTATATAAAAGTTAAACATTGAATCAAAGTTCCATCAAAATTATGATGGTATAGGGTTGGTCCAAATAAGGTATAATGTGTGGTATGGTGGATAGAGAATTCAGATTATTTACAGGATAGGTCTGGTGGCATTATTTGGTCATGAAGATAGGTGTAAAGGTTTGAATACCATATAGAGTTGGGACCAAAAATATCATAAATCATTATGATGTTTAAAGGTTCATGAGCCGACTCTAGTATATTTTCAATGAGGAATTGGTATTTTTTTGTCATATTTATATGATGAATCAAAGATCCAATGGTGGCCACAGAATCTTCTATTTTTTTAGTGGCCCTTGGTATATGTTCAAATTGTACATGAGTAATCTACTATTTGAGAGTGTCGACCATGACCTTGAATGGTACTATATTATCATCCTTGGTTTGAAAATGGTCTATAACTTGATTGATGATTAACTAAGAATCACCATAAACCTTGAGATGTTGTATGTTCCATTATATTGCCTATCAAAGCCCTACAATAAGTGCTTCATATTTGGCCATGTTATTGGTGCAAGGAAAGTTGATCCTAAATGACTTAGGGATTAGAACCCCTTATGGTGTAATAAACAAAAGGCATGCCCCCAATCTATGTGTTGTGAATGATCCATCAAAATTTAGCTTTCAGTGCTACTCCTAAAGAGGTGTTTCCATGATGATCATAATTGACTCATTTGGGAATTAGAATGTTAGGGGTTATGTATTTTCAAGGGGTGAAACAACAAGCTGATCATCAAGGACATGTCCCTTGATGGATTTTTGGTTGACATATTCTATCTCAAACTCACTGAGGAGCATGATCCATTTGGCTATGTGGCCTTGTAAAGCTTTTTTAGATAGTAGATACTTGAGTGGATCTACTTTTAATATAACCATGGTCTTATTGTTTAACATGTAATGTCATAGCTTCTGAAGTATGAAGACCATAACTAAACAAGGTTTTTTAATGGGCATATAGTTATGATCATACATGACCAATATACAACTTAGATAGTGTAGAGTAATTTCTTACTCTACATTGTATTCAATTATTTTCAGTCGAGCACTACAATTTTAGCACTTCAGGTGAAGCCGTAGAGTTTTGGAGCAGAGGACGGGTTCATTTTGCCTAAGTGTCAAAGCACAATAGAAGCTGCTAAGTGTCATCCTCAGAGCGCAGTCCCTTTTTACCTTTTGTTTCTTTTCATTTCAATTTTGGCCTAAGTATTGGATTCAAGCAGAAGCGACCACGTGTCGGCCTCCGAGAGACAAAGATGGACAGTTAGTGACTTCCAAGGACCTCTTTGTAACTTTTTAGAGAACCACAGATCGTGTGATGTACCTAGTAGCAGTTAAATGGAATTCACCACGTGTCAGCATCCGCATATCATAAGAGGCACCCATGTTTTCTATTTTGACAAAGACTTCTGATGAATTGAGTGACAGAGAGAGCAGAAAGAGCCAGGTGGTAGTTGTGGAGGCCTTAAATTACCTTTTGAAGAAGTATCGAAAGCCACCACGTGTTGACTGCCAAGAGCATTTGTTTCAATACCTGGGTCCATGCTTTCCATTCAATGCATAAAGGCATCATTCATTTTGCTAAGTATCAAAGTGCAACGGAGGCTACCAAGTGTCACTTTTTGGGTCCCTCTCTACTCCATCCCCAAAAAGCACAAGGCACCACATACCCCAAGCAAGAAAAGTGGAAGATGCCACGTATCTTCCCAGGAGTAGCGGAGGTCACCACGTATCAACTTCTTAGAGATCACCTTCGAGCCTAATCGCCGAATGAAGATTGTGGCGGGTCCTGGATGATATTTTAAAGAAAGCAAAAGTGGCTAGGTGTTATCCTCCAGTGCCTTCTCAATCAAAAGGAGAGTTTTTCATAAATTGGCTAAGTATCCTCTTTCATCCTAATAGAATAGAGTGCTCATCTACCTATTACAGTAAAATTGGAGGGAAATTTAGCGAGAGTTAATTCGAGTAGATGAAACAGTGCACTAGGTAGATTTTTGGGGCTTGTGAGCATTGAAGGCACCATCTATTTGTCTCCTAATAACGGAGGTAGAGTAGATATTTGAGTGGCCAAAGAGGCGAAGGACAAAGAAGATTGTGCGGGAAATAAAGTGATCAAAAGAGACACCCAAGGCTATATAAGCAGGATTGTAAAATCTAAAGGAAGGGGGGGAATTCTCATAGTTTTAGACTTTTTGAAGTTTGTGACCAGTAATATCATTTGCTCTTGTCTCAATTTTCTTGAGTTGTAAGGTTGATATAATCGTGCATGTTTTTGTGCCCTTTATGTGGCTGAATGAATTAAGGAAATTTGAGCTCTATGCCTTGGTTGGTGTTGTTTGTGTCATTTGCAAAGTAGTCTATACTGTATATTTTCTAGTGTTGTGATTGGAAATGTTATTTGCTTTTGTCTCATTTTTTGGAGTCTGAATTTCTACATAACTGTGTGTGATTTTTGTGCCTCTTATGTGATTGAAGGATTCTACTGAGAAGATAGAACACTATGCCTTTGTTAACAATTCCTGTATCTTAGCAAAAGACTCCCATGTTATGAGCCTTCTATTTTTGTTATTCCAATCTTTTATATTGATCATGCACTTGTCTGCTCTTAAATGTAATAGAATCCTATAATAGTCACTCTGTGCTCAGGTTAGGATTAGGATTATGCTCAGGCGTATCGCCATAGATAGGTTTTAATTCCTAAATTTTGTGTTTTTGTTAGTCTCCTATCCCTTTTTCCAACACCTATAAATAGAAGAGACCAACTTCTTTAAAACCTAGAGGTTGTTTCAAGCTGCATCATCCCATAGCTTGAAACTTCCCATTGTTGATTGGCTAGGATCTAGCACAATTTTACGCCATCAACAGTTTTTGGCATGCCCGATGGGACCAATCTTTCAAAGAGTTGAAGAATTTTGGTGTATTCTTTAGCCAATCTGCCTTTGGAGTTTTTATCAACACCAAAAATGACTTTGAGTCATCATCAAATCAAGCAGTATCATCAAGAAATCCCTTTGGTATGTATAACTTTGTAACTCATAGCTATGAGTCTTATTCTCCTTATATATTTAATCAAGAACAAATTTCTCCTAGAATTATGTCAAGTAATGATGATGCACATGGCCATGAGCTATACCAGTTTTATGCCCAGCCTAATCTCATTTTTACCTTTAAGAAAGCATTGCTGGGATTTAAAAAATATGTGTTAGAGCTTGACAGTAGAAGGGGATATGGCCAAGAGATTCCTTGTCATATCATATATCAAGTAAGGGAAGTAATAGATCTGATTAAAAGTGAGTGGGATCCCATTGAAAGGGCAAATTGGCAAGAACTTACATATGAGATGTTAGAAGTGTGTGGATTGCTTGCATTCATATAAGAGAGGCTAAGTGTTCATGAGAACCAGCCTTACCAAGTCTACCAAACTTCATATCCACCACCACAAATCCCATATCAGACATATGCCACCCCTATTCATGAGCAGGGTCAAACCCGTCAAGATCACTTCCCCAATAACATAGAACCTATAATAGCAATAAGGGAAGAGGATCCCAAACTCTCACTTTCCCCTCAAGTCCCTTCCGCCCCTACTCAAGAAGCTTCTTGTTTTCCATCACAACCTTGTTCTTCATCCTCTTTTGAAGAAGAATATATTTTAAAGGAAGCAGCTAAGTATGCAGAAGAGTACACTCAATTCATGGCTAGTCAAGAAGATTCCATAAGTACAGATGAGGAAGAAATCACCATAGGCACCCCCTTTGATGAGCAAGAGGATAAGCCACAAGCTTTTTCCTTAACTTTAGATGAGGAAGAGATCATTTCTAACTTCTTCCTCGCTTTGCAAGAAGACATGGAGGAGTATGGATACTCCCTTGATCAAGCCATTAAGATAGGTGACACTATCATTTAGGAAGGATATGGAGAAGATGACTGTGACACTCATCTGAGTATGCAGGAAGCATGCCAACTTTCAGATTCATCCTTTCAAGAGGATGCAGTCATCACGGAGCATGATGATGAAATAAAGCTGGAATTCGAAGGAGATGAGCCAAGAGATAATGGATATCAAAAGGCACAGAGTGAAGAACCAATAGCAAATGATTTCTTGATGACACCCAACAACATGAAGAACCAACATTAGATGAGCATTCAAGGACAAGAAGAGTTTGTAGATGTCAAATACACATTTTGCTTAAACTCGTTCGAGTGCAGGCAGACCCGTGTGGCTAGTGTAGTGAACATTCCATCAATGATATACCCGTTGCAATCACTGGTATGGCAACACAAGCTAGCTTGTCATAAAGAAGATGTTGGAAAGTTTGTTTTTGATCATGGAGGAAAATAAGGATTTGTAATTAATGTAGTTAGGTAGTTTCCATTCCTGCATTGCTTTGTTTTATTTTTTGCTTTCCCACTTTTCTTTTAAAATAAGCATTTTAAATGCAGAGTCAGCATCTTAGAAGCTTTAAATTCTTTAAATTTTACCACAATAAATGCTTCCCCAAATCTTTTGAAATCTCCAAGGTACCTTGCACCGCATAATGTGTCCACCTCGTTGTTTCTCAAAGATTGAATAGGATTTGTTAACGGTCACCTTAATTTAATGCTATTTGGGACTTGATAGGCCCATAAATATCCCTTCACAAATTTTAAAGTTTACAAACTCTCAAGCATTCCTGTGAAATTATCTTGCTCATTATGATTGTGGTACCTAGTGAAATTTGTTGCAGCAAGCGTGTTTTTATCTTGCAAAAAGTTCATACTAGGTTATTATACAATCAGAAACACCCAGGAAGAGAAGAAGGGTGCAGTTCTAATTAGACCCAAAAGAGGAAGAAGAGCCTTCATAGTGCCCAGTGCAGAGCATTGAAACTTCTCCTCAGGTAGGAATTACTCCCCCTCCTCCCTCTCAATCCATGCCTCCACCCAGCCAAATGACACCTCCCACCACTGCTGCCATTCCCATTTCACAATTCACCTCATCCTTAATGCCTCAAGCCTTAACATTACCCTATTTATCCCCTTCCATTCCTAGAAAGATGCCCCTATAACTCACCCCTACATAACCAATGGCTCTCTAATACGGCCTACCGCAAGGATTTCCCTTCGTAGGGGGACATATTGCGTCCCCTTCCACCTTCTAGACATAGGCTGATGCCACAAGGAAGGCAAGAAAAGCTCGATTGGAGAAGAAGAGGAGTAAAGAGAATAAAGCGTTGGGGGTTCCACATTTGAGGTCACAATTTGACCCCATCCAACAATAGCTGATAGTGACCCATTTGTCACCCAACATTGCCAGGCTGAGCGAACAAATGTGGTTGAAAGACTACACCATGAATGCAGTGGCCATCAACATGTCCCTGTTTAGGCCTCAAGACAGAATCAAGCTCATGACCGAATCCACTTCAGCAGTCACAAAAGATTATTTGAGGATATCAAGGAGATTACAAAAGATGGAGGCT
Organism: Torreya grandis; assembly: GCA_037957365.1. NCBI lineage: Eukaryota > Viridiplantae > Streptophyta > Pinopsida > Cupressales > Taxaceae > Torreya > Torreya grandis. The sequence continues at coordinate 1,460,654 of JARHVA010001333.1, forward strand.
GACCTGGCCACAGAAAAGGCAAACTGTAATAGTTTGGCCAAATAAATAAACTAAAAGGACAATGAAATAGCTAGTCTATAGAAACAGTTGCAAGATATTGTTTCCCTCCAGACTCAATGGGAAATTTAGGCCCAAAATGATTTGTTAAAGATAGAGCTTGCACTTGCAAAGGATGCAACAACAACTCTAAGATGGGAAAATGCAACACTGCAGGGAAGAGTCAAAGGACTCCAAATACAGGTTACCTAATCACAACAAAGGTTGCTGGAAGAATATAATAAGGCTATGACTTTTCAAGCCCAACTCTAAGCAGAGCAGTAGTGGACCGTGCAACTAGCAATTGAGCTAGCTAATAGGCTGAGAGATATCAGAGTGGTGTAGTTGGTAAAAGGCCTTTACGAGTCAGCATGGGAGAGAATCTCTTTGGAGATTCTATAGCTCAAGCCAGTTTTCACCTTCCTCCTCAAAGCATAGCAGCTGTGCGAGAGGGTCGAGAATTTGGTACAAAGCACTCTGGCCATGATCTCCAAAAGAGTCACAGACTCTCATTCTTTATTAGAGAAGCTCTACAACTCAAGGGATGCAACATTGGTAGCTGGAGGGATTCCTGACAGAATTGCCACCATGAAATGGGTCAATGAGGAGCTCAGTTGTAATGCCGTAGCCAATAATTGTAGAAGTTATCTCGATGTCATCAAAGAAGGCATCAGTGAAATGAGGCAACACATTGAAGATTTGGTGTGACTGGGCCTTCCTTCCCCATTTTTGGATGCGAGGATGGTGCTGATGGTGGACCAAATCCAACCATTGATGCTTACCAAGCAAAGGGATCAAACAATTTTTCAAAGCTTACAGGATGATTCTCCAACCTTTAAGGTCAAAACTATTCTAATTCTTGTTTTTTGGCTAGAATCCAAGCTGAAAGCCACTGCCCAGGTCCTACAAACCTTCTCTCATAAGGATCTCATTAGCTTGGATTTGGCTTTTGATGAGTTGTAAAACAAGCAAGGATTATCTGACCATGAGTGGTCTATCTTCCAGACAGCTCTTTTGAAGCTGTAAATTTTGAAATTTTGATCGAGTGAGAGTCGTGTTCTTTTTGAGCAGGCTCAAAAGCCCTGATGGTCGCCAATAACTACAGAGTAATTTCCTACTCTACGTCGTATTCAATTTTTTTAGTTGAGCACTACAATTTTGGCACTTTGAGTGAAGCCACAGAGTTTTGGAGCAAAGGATGGGTTCATTTTGCCTAAGTGTCGAAGCGCAGTGGAATCTACCAAGTGTCATCCTCAGAGCATGGTCCCTTTTTACCTTTTATTTCTTTTCATTTCAATTTTGGCCTAAGTATTGGATTCAAGCAGAAGCAACCATGTGTCAGCCTCTAAGAGATGAAGATGGACAGCTGGCGACCTTCAAAGACCTCTTTGTAACTTTTTAGAGAACCACAGATCATGCCACATACCTAGTAGTAGTTAAATGGAATGCACCACGTGTCAACATCTGCATATCATAAGAGGCACCCATGTTTTCTATTTTGACAAAGACTTCCAATGAGTTGAGTGATAGAGAGAGCGAAAAGTGCCAGGTGGTAGTTGCAGAGGCCCTGATTTACCTTTTGAAGAAGCAGCGGAAGCCACCATGTGTCAACTACCAAGAGCATTTGTTTCAATACCTGGGTCCATGCTTTCCATTCAATGCATAAAGGCATCATTCATTTTGCTAAGTATCAAAGTGTAGTGGAGGCTGCCAAGTGTCACCTTCTGGGTCCCTCTCTTCTCCATCCCCAAAAAGTGGAAGGCACCACATACCCCCAACAGAAAAAGCAAAAGATGCCACTTATCTTCCCAAGAGTAGCGGAGGTTGCCACATATCAACTTCTCAGAGATCACCTTCGAGCCTAATCGCCGAATGAAGATTATGGCAGGTCTTAGATGATATTTTAAAGAAAGCAAAAGTGGCCAAGTGTCATCCTCTGGTGCCTTCTCGATCAAAAGCAGAGTTTTTTATAAATTGGCTAAGTATCCTCTTCCGTCCTAATAAAATAGAGTGCCCTTCTACCTGTTTAAGTGAAATTGGAGGGAAATTTGGTGAGAGTTAATGCAAGTAGATGAAACAGTGCATCGAGTAGATTTTTGGGGCTTGTGAGCATTGAAAGCACCATCTGTTTGTCCCCTAACAGCAGAGGCAGAGTAGATAGTTGAGTGGCCAAAGAGGCGAAGGACAGAGAAGATTTCATGGGAAAGAAAGTGATTAAAGGAGACACCCAAGGCTATATAAGTAGTATTGTAAAATCTAAAGGAAGGGGGGGAATTCTCATAGTTTTAGACTGTTTGAAGTTTGTGACTAGTAATATCATTTGCTCTTGTCTCATTTTTCTTGAATTGTAAGGTTGATATAATCATGTATGTTTTTGTGCACTTTATGTGGTTGAATGAATTAAGGAAATTTGAGCTCCATGCCTTGGTTGGTGTTGTCTGTGTCATTTGCAAAGTAGTCTATACTGTAGATTTTCTAGTGTTGTGATTAGAAATGTTATTTGCTTTTGTCTCATTTTCTGGAGTCTGAAGTTCTACATAACTGTGCATGATTTCTATGCCTCTTATGTGATTGAAGGATTCTACTGAGAAGATAGAACACTATGCCTTTGTTAACAATTCTTGTATCTCAGTAAAAGACTCCCCTGTTGTGAGCCTTCTATTTTTGTTATTCCAATCTTTTACATTGATCATGCACTTGTCTGCTCTTAAATGTAATAGAATCCTATAATAGTCACTCTGTGCTCAGGTTAGGATTAGGATTATGCTCAGGCGCATCGCCATAGATAGATTTTAATTCCTGTATTTTGCATTTCTGTTAATCTCCTATCCCTTTTCCCAACACATATAAATAGAAGAGACCAACTTCTTTAAAACCTGGAGGTTGTTTCAAGCTACATCATCCCACAGCTTGAAACTTCCCATTGTTGATTGGCTAGGATCTAGCACAATTTTACACCATCAACAGATAGTACATGACATATTCCTTTCCATTATCATCATGTTGAGCTATAAGTGCCCCAAGGGATTTGTCTATAGCTGATAAGTACAATAAAAATGGCTTTCCTAGCATAGGAGGTAATAAAATAGGTAGATTTTATATATAGTCCTTTAGTTATTGGAAAGCTTTCTATCATTCATCATCCCAATGAAATATGACACCCTTCTTCAACAAATGGGTAAAAGTATGGCACTTTTCAGCCAACTAAGATATGAAGTGTCTGATAGACTGGATCTTACCCTATAAATTATGGAGCTGCTTCAAATTAGTCTATGGTAACATCTAAGTTATGGCTTATACTTTGGTTGGATTGAATTTAATGCCTTGACAAGACACAATGAAACCAATAAATTTTCTTGAAATAACTCCAAAAACACACTTCTTAAGATTGAGCCTAACTTTTTATTGACATAGTCTTTTAAATATCTATTATAATGTTGTTTGATGATCGACCTTGGTCTTCAATTTTCCTAATATGTCATCAATGTAGTCTTAGATAATGTCATGCATCATATCATATAATATGATGGTCATGGCTCTTTGGTAGGTTTCCCCAACATTTTTGAGACCAAATGGCATAACTTGATAATAGAATGTTCCCCATGGAGTGGTGAATGCTATTTTGTGTTGGTTCTATGGCATAATTTGGATCTAGTTGTATCCTAAAAATGCATTCATCAGTGAAAGAATTTTATAACCCACTGTGGAGTTGACTATCATGTCAATTTTTAGTAGAGGAAAGTCATCTTTTGGGCATGCCTTATTAATGTCTCTGAAATCAATACATATTCTAATTCCTTCTAGCTTTTTCTTAACTAACACAACATTCGAGATCTACTCTGAGTAGTTGATTGATCGAATGCATCCTACTTATAAGAGATTTTCTAACTCTTTCTTCACTAATACAAAAATGAGAGGATGCATCTTTCACAATTTTTGTTTTATAGGTTTGACATCAGGATGTATGAACATAGGATTACAATAAGGGGAGATTAGTATAATGTTAGTTTATGAAATCAAAATCCAAAATAACACACTAATAGCTAACACCTTAAGCCTATCTCAAGAGGGCAGCTTAATGAACATAACTAAATGGAAAACACAACTAGAATGCAAAAGACAAATAATCTTTAACCTTCCTTAGATGCTCCAAATGGATTGTTGAAGTGGCTTGTTCGGTTTGTGCTTAATGAGTCTTCATCAAAGAAGGCTTGGTTATCTCCTCTTCTCCTTGGCATGCTTTGGCTTGGCTCAATAATTTGGCATGATAATATTACATCAATGGCTTGAGAGCACTTTTTAGCATTATAACTTTACACTGTCCAAGCTTAAGATTATGAGTGTGAGGCATTTATTTATAGATTTTTGAAAATGATCAAAATGAACTTGAACCATCCATCTCAATATCAATATGTGTGGCTAAGAATTCATTCAATTTTGGAGGCCAAAATCAATAAATTCCCTCATAAATATTTGGGATAGAGAGGCATTAAAGAGGCATGGGAGGCCTTAATCAGATATTTGTGGCATTTATGGTCTAAGGATGCCTTCCCAAAAAAATGATGTCACTTGATGATGTAAAAACTCATAATCAATTTCCAAAAAGAAATATTCAACAAGTTCCATGGAATTTTTAATTAGGATCATGATTAAAATTGACTAGTGTTAAACATGATTTATCAATTTTGGTGTAAATCTTGGCAATTGGGGCACAAACTAATCAAATTTATCAAAATTTCATTTTATTGGTTTGAAATTTGACTGGATTAGAATTAGAAGGTGATGTTAGATGTATTTGATCTATTATCCCATTTAAGATGTTTCCAACATAAAATAACAAAGGCAATGTCTTGTGCAAAAAATTTGGTAGAAAAGAGCAATCCAGAGCACCTAGGTGTGAAAATGCCATTTTGACTCAAAATGATTTGATCAAAGATAGCTATCTCATAAATTGCATTGCCCTATTTAATGATAATCTAGCCAAAATTAGAACTTGTACATGACAAATTTGAACCACTTAATGCATTTTAGTGTTTTTAGACTAAATTGTGTATTTTGATGGAAATTGGTCAAAAGCCTAGTTGGAGGTCATTGGTGGCCATTTTTAGGTGTCTACTATTTGCCCCTATTTGGGAAGGTGTTGCAAGGTATAGGCATAATAACATCTCCTCAAAGAATGAAAAGGTCTTGTATGACTACAAATTCAATGACAATAGATGAATTGTATGATGCCCCCTTGAGGGAACGGTTGACACAAGTAGGTTGGAAAATAGTCCCTCAAAAAGAAAGAAGTGAAATGAGGGGACCAAAGAAAGGAAGATGATGGGGTGAAAACATAATGATTTAAAAAAGCAATCAAAATCACTAAGAATGCAAGTGGGATGGTGTACACTGGTTAACCTAAAGGTGTTTATAAGCATTGTACCGTGATAGTGGTAACGTGGTATGATAACACAATGATTTAGACAAAGGTGATTATAATCATTGATGAGATGGAGCTGCTCCAGTTAGAACAAACAAATAAGATAAAAGCATGCCCCTGTTTGGGAAAAAGAGTGTAAATTTGGTGAGAACACAATGATTTACCCAAAGGTAGTTATAATCATTGAGAAATGTAGGTGGGATAGTGTACAATGATTTTCCCATAGGTGGTTATAATCATTAGATCTTGATTATGGAAAACACAATTGATTGGTTGATGATGATGATAACTTGATATAGAATGTAGTGATGAATTGGAACAACCTGCTAGTAGGGAGATGCATGTCCGAACTAACAAAGGTTGAAATTATTTCATGGTTAATTAATCTTTTTGGGATATGATTAGGGTGTTGTTGATGCCAATGTTAAAGAGATATTGATGCTACCATTGTTGAGTAGACTTCTTAAAGCTGATTTTTGTTGTAGAATTGTATGATAGGCATCATGATAGAACACCATGAAGACTTATCTAAAATATGCATAAGGATTGACTCTTGGGATCTAATACTCATCAAAAAATAATACATCAATGATAAAAACCATGATGACAATGTAGACATATAAATATGGGTGGATTCAAGTGTAAATGTGGAAGGAATCACCTAATGAAGGGATTTAGACTGAACCAAGGCAACAATACCAAAAGCAAACAAATAGGCACACAAACAACAAATAAACAAACAAGTAAAGAAAATAAACAAAGCAACAAATAATAGTTAGTCCTAATATTTGTACAAATAACATGAATTAAACCATGTGATGAACATTGCCTTTAGAAAATAGGTGATAACTTAAAGAAAAACAAGAAAAGGAAAGGGTGGCCAAGCTATTTACATATGCACTAGGTAAGTGGATGCTACCTATATAGTTCTATGGACATAATATCCAAAAAAAACTTTAGGTTGAATGTAGTTTTCCCAAGAAATAGGAAGAAAATGATAACTAATGAAAAAATAAAATAATGGATGTGATAGAAGAATAGGAATGAGCTCACAAAATAGAGAGAGAATGGGATAAAGGGCCATAAAAGATGGGGAAACTAAGTGAAAAGTGATTTATTATGACTTATTAAGGGTTCTCAAAATCCTTAACGCAAATAAGTGATCAATGTTTTTGGTTTTTCTAAATGATTTTCTACTGTTTTAGAATTTTTGAAGTATCTTAACTCAATTGAGAATGATGAGATACTAAATGGTCAAAGCTCGTAGAATGGTGAGAGCATGAAAAAATTGAAATGATGCTCTCAAAATATCAAGAGTGTGACTTACGTTTCTTTCAAAATGTTAAAAACATAACCTAGGTTGCTCACAAAATGGTGAGAGCATGGCTTAGGGTGATTGAGCTGACCTCAACATGTATCGAGCATTATCTACATAGTCCTAGAATGAGACCTTAAGTCACTATAGTTCTACCTTATAGTAAAGGAATCTAAATAGTGTAACAGCTAATTCAAATAAAATAGGCACAATTGGTATAAAGATGTAATATGGCATAGGAAATGTCTAGTTGTCATGTCAAGACATGATAAATGAATGTTACCCTTAGTTTGCCCATAGGCGGTTATAACTAGGATACAACGACAAAGGTCAATGGTACTAATTTGACCATAAGTGGTTATAATTATTAGAAATACCAGTGAGACACTAATTTTCCCATAGGTGGTTATAACCAGGCACACTTAGAAATAAAAAATAGAATAAGAAATGAAGGATGCAACTGCCAAACTATTGCCTTACTACTCCAAAATATAGCCTCTATCTAGAATAATTGAAAGAAATGCTGAAAATGAATTTGAATATTTTTGTTGAAAACATGAATGGAACCAAATGGAATGGAACCTAGGTCATAGGTCTAGGTAGGGAGGGAGAAAATAAATTGGTTGATGAGAAAAGGTATGGTAGAATGAATATGTGATAGGAAAAAGTGATAGGTTGGTAGGATGATAGGATGGTAAAATGATATAGTATAAAGAAGAATATTGATAAAATGACACAACTTGAAATGGTCCTTATAGACAATACACCAAGTCACTCAAACATAGTACTGCTTGAGGTGGATAATGTTCATCAACTCATTAAGTTCATTTTTGTTTGGTGTGGCAAGCTTGTATGCTCCTATTCCATAGTTTACTGTGTTGTTCCCAAAATCCATCACTTGTTTTTGGGGACAACATATCGACTATTTTGGTCCTAAAGGTCAAAATGATCTCTTCCCTTCTCAAAAATGTTCTAAATATTCAAATTCTTCAATTATTCAAGTCTTCTCAGCTAAAGAACTCATAGGTTCAATAGGCAAGCTTTCTCAGAAAGAAGTTCCAACACTTAGGCAATTTTAAGGCTGGTTCAATGCCGAGGTTCAATCAAAGGTCCATCGGCAAGATTCAAACAAGTGGAATGAACCATTGAACCAATGAACCATTAAACCTTGAACTTTCAAAAGTTCAAATTTCAAAGTGGTTGAAAGGTTCAAAAGGAGTTAAGTGCTTCAAAGGATCTAGAAAGTTTGAAGACTTCGGCAAGTTCAAAGGTTTAATGAATTCGACGGACTTAAAGAAAAGAAGGCTCCAAAGAGTGAAGGTTGAATTGTTGAACCATTGAACTTTGAACTAAAATGGTTCAAAGGTTCAAATCAGTCCAAAGATGGTTCAATCGAAGAAGGAAAAGAAAGCAAACGCGGCCCTTCACAAGAGATTGAACCGAAGAGATGATTGAACTGCCGACCATTGATCCACTTTGAACCATTGAAATGATGCACTCCAAGGTTCAAGGTTCATAATGGTTCAAGTGACTAAGTGATCATGACGTCTCCACGGATGTCAAATTCAAGGTAATGAAATATTCATTGATTTTCAAACAATTTTAGTGATTGACCAAAGAAGAAGCCGGAGGAGCCAGCAGAAAGTGAGAAGATAGCTCGAGAGCTTAGATCGCCAAGGAAGGACAAGACATGGTGAGGAAAAAGAGAACAACTATAGGAAATCCAAAAATATTTGTGGGAGAGTTATTTCTAGTAGGTGAAATAGTCCACCAGGTGGACATCAGAGAGCGTGAACATTCAAAGATATGGCTTATTTTTCTACATTAGGTAAAGATGAATGGACAATCGTATAAGCATCATAAAGAAGACCAAATAACCCATGCTTAAGAAAGGATGTTTGATATGATTTAGAATGAAAAAGTTAAGGCCGATGACCTGTTCCAGCATGGCTCTTTCATAGAAATACATTCAAGGCATTGAATGCAGCATGGGCCATTTCCATGAAACAAAGCACCCAAGTATTTCTTGGAGCACTATATATTGTAATCTCTCTTATTGTTTTGGGGAGATCTCTTTGTTATCAGAAGTGAAACCCAAATTGAAATGCATTCTTGAGACTTTGAACTTAGACTGTTAATCATATTTTGTTATTTGAATGAGAAAGCAAGTGACCTTTTAGACTTTGTGTTGAAATAACTTGTGTTATTTAGGAGATTGTTCTTATGTCTATTTCCTGAATACCATCTTGTCCATTTAATCAAATAAGTAGAAGAAGTGGAAATAATTTGGAAGATGTCCGCTGACTATGGGAGACTTTGTGCTGCCATAATTGTCTTCAATCTGTGTTTTGTGTAAAGGTTGCTGAAGAGACTTTGAGCTCCTCTTATCCTTTGTAATCTCTTACTCTATTGTAGTTTTAGGTGGAGAATTTGGGATATGCTTAATTTAACTATGTTACTGCATCCTAATCAGTGGGAGAAGTAGTGAAAGACTTTGTGCTGTTGTGGGTTTCTTGTGGTTACAGTTACTACCCAGGAAGAATTTTGATGTTGGCTGAATATCACTTCTGAAAGAAGAGAAGTACCTTCAGTAATTACACCAAAATTCTCCTCTATCTGTGAACATCATATCTAAAAAAAGAGAGATGGATGGCGTTATCCTACCCTAAGTGTTATTTTTAGCTTATATTTATAGTATATTAATATATCATAGTTATAGGGAACCTCCCCTTGATGAGAGGAGAGATTTGTCCCATTTTGACGTGGTAAACTTGCATGTTTTGGCCGATCAATCTCCCTATGCTGTGGTTGAAACACCTATTTTGCCCTCAGTTAGCTGGTGACAAAATATTCACCCAACATACTGTAATGATGAAAGGACCAACCCAATTGGTTTTGAACTTGCCTTTATGATTTTTTTTGGCCATGGTATTCTTTTGGTTCTTTTTAAGGACAAGATCACCAAGTTCAAATTCTCTATGTTTCACATGCTGATTGTAGTGGCCTCAAAGTTGATTCTGATAGACTTGAATATGGTTCACCACATCCATGCATTTCTCATCAAGTAACTCTAGCTCTTGCAGGAAAGCTACTCGATAGTCATTTTTGTCCAAGACATGCTTAAAAGAGATGTGTAGAGAAGGAAACTCAACTTCAATGGGAAGAATGGCCTTAGTACCATAAACAAGTGAATATAGAGTGGTTCTTATGGGTATACGATGATTGGTATGATATGCCCAAAAGGCATGGAATATCTAAAGGTGTTATTAAAGACTAATATCATTGACAATATTGACAAAAGTTTTATTTGATGCTTTAACCTAGCCATTACCTTGAGGATAATAGGCCATATAAAAGTGTTATGTGATGTTGTATTCAATACATAACTTTTTGACATCCTTGTTTTTGAATGAGAATCCATTATCAGATATAATGTCAGAAGGGAGACCATAACAACAAATGAGATGGTTAAAAATAAAATTGGAAATTTGCTTTCCAGTCACGTGAGGGGTATAGCTTCAACCCACTTAGTGAAATATTCAATGGTGGTAAGGATATGTTTATGGCCATCGTATGAGGTAGGGTTGATCTTCCCAATGAGGTCAAGGCCCCATGTAGAAAAAGGCCATGGTGTCAACATTGGTTTCAGAGTCTTGTCTAGGGCATGAATCAAATTAGCATGTCATTGACACTTGTCATACTTATTTACATATGTAGTTGCATCTAAATTCATTATGGGCTAATAATAACCAGTACACAAGAGATTTTTGGATAAGACTACCTCGCTAGTATGGGATCCACATTCTCCTTCATGTAATTCCTATAATGCTAATGTAGATTTTAAGGAATTTAAACAACAAAGCAGATTTATAACAAAATTATGGTGGTAAAAGGTTGATTCAAGTATGGTATAATGATTGGTTTGGTGGATTAAGGCTTTGGATTACTTTTGAGATAGTTTAGGTGGTGTAATTTGGTCATGGAAGTAGTTGTAAAGGTCTGAATACTAGATAGAGATAGGACCAACAATATCACAAATCATAGTGATAGTTGAAGGTTCATCAACTGATGCTAGCAAATTCTTGACGAAGAACTGATACTATTTAGTTATGCCCATTTGGAAAATTAGAGATCTAATAGTAGCCATAGCGTCTATGGTTCTATTACTTGCCCTTGGTATATGTTCAAATTGGACATCAATAATATACTATTTAAGAGTGTCAACCATGGCCTTATATGGAACCAACTTGTCATATTTGGTATGAAAGTGGTCTGTAACTTGATTGATGATCAACTGAGAATCACCATAAACCTTGATATGAGATATGTTCCAGTGTATCACTTTTCAAAGTCTTGCAACAAGTGCTTCATATTTGACCATGTTGTTGGTACAAAGAAAGCTGATCCTAAATGATTTAGGGATTAGATCCCCTTATGGCCTACCCCCAATCCATGTGCTATGAATGACCCATCAAAATACATCTTTCAGTACTACTCCTCAAGAGGTGTATCAGTGATGGTCATTATGGATTCATCAAGAAATTGGAATGTGAGTGACTTTGTATTAGCAACGGGTGCTTCAACACGCTCATTTGCAAGAACTTGCCCCTTAATGGATTTTTAGTTGATGTATTTAATGTCAAACTCACTGAGAAGCATGATCCACTTGGATATGACCTTGTAAATATTTTTTAGATAGTAGATACTTGAGTGGATATACTTTTAAAATAACCATGGTCTTATTGTTTAACATGTAATGACATAGTTTTTAAGCTGTAAAGACCATGGTTAAACATGCTTTTTCTATGGGTGTATAATTATGTTCATATGTGACCAATGTATGACTTAGGTATTATATGGCATGTTCTTTGTCATTATCATTGTGTTGAGCTAGAAGTGCCCACAGGGCATTGTTAGTAGCAGATAGATACAACAAAAATGGCTATCTTGGCATAGGAGGTAATACAATAGGTAGATTTGCTAGATAGTTCTTTAGCTGCTAAAAAGATGTTTGGAAATGATCATCCCAATGAAATGTGACTCCTTTCTTTAGAAGATGTGTAAAAGGATGGAATTTGTTAGCCAATTATGATATGAAGCATCAGATAAACTAGATCTTGCTCTCTAAACTATAGAGTTGTTTTAAATTAGTTGATTATTTCATCTCTGTTATGGCTTAGAATTTGGCTGGATTAAATTCAATACCTTGACAAGATATAATTAAGCCAAATAATTTGCATTAAGTAACACCAAAAACACACTTCTTAGGATTAAGTCTAACTTTATACTCACGTAGTCTTTTAAATAATTTGTATAGCACTACTGGATGATCATCCCTAGTATTTGATTGCCAAGAATTTCATCGACATAGTCTTCAACAATGTCATGCATCATATTGTGAAATATGATGGTCATGGATATTTGATAAGTGGCACCTACATTCTTAAGACCAAATGACATAACCTGATAATAGAATGTTTCCCATGGAGTGTTAAATGTTGTTTTGTGTTGGTCTTCTAGTGTTACCCTAATCTGGTTGTACCCTAAAAGGCCATACATTAATGAAAGCATCTCATAACCCACTATGGATTCAACTATCATGTCAATGTTTGTTAATGGGAAATTGTCCTTGGGGAAAGCTTTGTTTATTTCATGAAAATCAGTACAAATTTTAATTCCTTCTGGATTTTTGATAACTGGCACAATAATGGAGATCCACTTTGAATAGTCAATCAATCGAATACATCCTACTTCTAAGATTTTTTCAAACTCATTCTTCACTATTACAACAATGCGAAGATGCATCTTACATAACTTTTGTTTCACTGGTTTGGCATCAAGATTGATCACAAGGTGGTGTAAAACTAAGGCGGGGTCCAAATTTGACATGTCAAAATATGGCTATGTAAATATGTCAATAAATTCCATCAAAAGGGTAGTAAGGACTTCACGCTCCTTATAAATAAGGGATGCACCTAGCTTGATCCACTTTGGGTCATCTAGGGATTCGATGTTAAAATCTATTATATCTTCCACTAGAAGGGTTTAACCATCTTCAAGAATAGTGGGCAATGATTTGAATTGATTAACAACATTAGAGTCCTCTATTAGGATTGGATCTTTGAGTTACCCTAGGCATGATGAATTGGAGCCCCCTAATGGGATATTTGGCCATGTAATAAAAAATATTGGAAAATCTTGAATGATTTAATCAAAATCTTGTTTTTCTTCAAAACTAAACTCAGACTCATAGACAAGTTCATCATTAGTGGTCTCCTGAGCTATGTTTAAAGGTTGAACGCCCCTGTCTAATAACACCTAAAATAGGTTTTCACCACTAGACTGGCCTTTTTATTTACTTTTTCCCTAGTCAAAAATCACCTCAAAGAGGTTTTCACTTTGGGACCTCAATGTTTTAATTATTTGCTTTTGGCTAAGGGTGTTCATCTTCTCTCCAAAATATGCTTTAGGATCCAACTTGATTGAGAACCTTGATTTATGGTCCCCCAATGAAACATTATCTCTAAGGCCTAGAAAATCATAGAAAGCCTCATTGTTTTGAAACTCATCAATAAAAACATTAGATTCTTATTGGTCCCAGTCTATCAATTGGGGATAATACAATGGTAGTGGGTTGTAATGAATGATTGGTCTAAGGGTACAAATGGAATGAGGGTTAAATAGATTGGTCTTGGATAGGTCATCAAAAAGGCTATGCTTAAACTCTACTTCACTGTCAACATCATCATCACTAGTCAATGGTGATGGAACATGATTAAGGTACATGAGGTCACCCCCAGGCAATTTAAATCTAAGTCCATAGGGCCCTTTATATCTATTCATGGAAATTAGCTCAAGTGTTCCTTGTTGATTTGGTTTTAGGCCTCCTCATTCATAGTCTTGATTATTCATGATCCTATTAAGATTTTGATACTTTGTATTCTCTTAATAATTGCCCTGCTTGTTATTATACAACCATGATTCATCTCCTTCAAGAGGGTCCTATTCTAGGCCAGATGCTGGTAAAAACATAATGGGTCCTTGACTATACTTTTTACCTTTGCCCTTTTGTTTCCATTCTGGATGAGTGGCTTGGATTTAGGTCTTCCAAAGGAATTTGGGTTCTATGGAAGGTTTACAATATGAAAGGTAACAAGGGTCACATACTCTCCTATGCCATTAGGCAAGATGGTATAATGATTGGATATCTCAGGAAGTAGTATGTGGGAAAGGGAATCAAGGTTATTATGATCAATGTAATTATCCTTTGGTAAATCAAGGAGTATTACCTTCCCTTATCCTACTTGGCCACTAGATTCATGCTAAAATGATAGTTATAGCTCTTTAACTCATCCTCTAGGTGTTTATAGAGCTTGTATGGATGTAAATATCCCAATATACAAACTTCTATCCTTGAATGAGAGAACTTGATACATTGGTGCAATGTCAATGTGACTGCACAAATTTCATGCAACCAAGGTCTACCCAAAAGCATATTGTATGACAAATTGAGATCTAGCACATGGAAAAGTGTATCATGAGTCAAGGGCCCAAGGATAAATGGTAAAAAGATGGTGCCTTGTGATTCTTATTCTTCATTGTCATAGGCTTTGATGGTTATCATTTAAGATTGAAGATCTACCATTGTATACCTAAGGAACTTGATGAGATTTAGAGACACTATGATTCAACCTTATCCATTATTTATAAGGACACATTTCACTTTGTGATGATTTATGCAAGCTTCAATGTATAATGGATTATTATGTATTGGGCCAAGGGATGACATACCGCTTTGGTTGAAAGTGACTTGTTGGGCTAAAGCTAGGTGTCCAACCAAAGCTTGGAATTTCTCTGGGGATATATCACTTGAAACAATGGATTGGATAAGGAAATCATTTAGGATGTTCTTTTGGATTGTTGATGTATGCAACAAATCTAAAATGGAGATCGGTGCTATCATCTTTTGTAATTATTCTACAATATCAAACTTTTTTTTGGGTCAATGTTAAATTGCTTGTTTTGAGGTATAAAAATTGGTTGGGTGATGGGTGAAGTGGTAAAGGGTTATGGGCCTAGGATGGTAATCTTCAACCTCCAAGTTGTGATTGCACAATCAAGATTAAATTCAAGACCATGATTACTAACAAATGATGGTGATGATAGGGGAATAGATAGGATAAGTATTGGTTACTGGTGTACTTGTACGTGGTCATGAGGCAATGATGAGTTATTCGTATAGGGTCCAAAATTAGTTACCCCTACTTGATAATACACCTATATGCAGTTATAGGCTAAAGAAGGATTATCAGTACAAGTTGGTGGATTGGCATTGTTTAGCAAAGGTCTTGATTGATTAGTATTTGGTCTCAGATTGATGGAGATGGTGTTAATGTGACCTCTGGGAATATGACCTACAACCCTATTATAGTCAGATGCAACTTCATGATAGGTCTATTAGTTGTTGTCATTCTAACCTTGGTTCTATCCATTTTTAGGATGTTGTAGCTTCTACTATTGGTGATTCTATTGGTTTGGCCTTAGTTTTTGAAACTATTATTGTTGGTGTTGCACTCACTGTTATTACTTTTTTTGCTACTATGATTAGTTATTCTATTGGGGAAAGGGGTTTTGATAGATTCAAAGGGTCTGATTAAAAGTGAAAGCACCACCATCCAATGTTATTTCCATATTCTAAATCAAATGTTTAATTTGCACATAATGGCACAAATTATGCTCATTAACCTGATGATATTCATATAATTCATTTTGGTGGTACTAATGAAGATAATGGATGCCATGGGGATAATGTTTTAGTATAGGCCAGCTAATTGGATTAGCGACGATGAGTTTTAAAAACATAGATTCAATATGTTCCCCAAGGTCACTAAAAATGTGATGAATAGGCACTATTCTCCTAGGAGAAGGGGCTTATATTGGTAAAAGCTATTGTATTTATTGTGCGGGCCTGAGCTATTGTGCTTGCTATGTTTGATAAAAAGGTTATGGGTTATGATTAATTTGTATATGCTACATGGGCTGAGCATATGGTGTTTGTACTATTTGAACATGTCACAATTCTGTTACTCCATTTCTAACAACATTTTTATTGTAGTTGAATTGCTTTAGTCTATCATTATTATTGGCTTGTGCTAGTTGAGATGTTTGCAATTGGACTTGATGCTAGTTTTGGCCATTTCCTTGATTGGCACCTTGGTTCTAATTTAACAAACTAAGCTTGATGATCCCTTTTTTAATAAGGGCTTGCTTGATCAACAAACCTTTATCAATGATCTCTTAAGAGGTATGCACACACTATAGTTCTAGATGATAGGATATTTCACTCTGTAAATTTTTGGTAAACACAATGACTAATTGTTTATCTGGTAAATTATGGGTGAATAAAATTTAAAGGGCTCTCCATAATTTTAGATAACTTTCAAAACTTTCACTGGCATTTTGCTTTACTTGCATCAAGTCAACTAGTGAAATCTCATGCTTGAGATTATATGAAAAGTACTGCATAAACTTGTTTGAAAGATCATCACAATATGATATAGAATTCTTGGGAAGATTTAAAAACCACTCCAAGGCTTGTCCTGATAGAATCATTGGGAACAAAAATAATATATATATGTTGCTATATACCACTAGTTGGCATGAAATAAAGAACTTGGTCAAATGAGCCCTAGGGTCACCTTTCCCCTTGTATTTATCAAATTTCAATGGTCTGTATCTTAGAGAAAATGGTATATACAATTAATCCATGTTAAATAGATAAGAACACATGTCATCCAACTTAAAATTTTTAGTTTATTTCCTAGCTTGGATGGTAGCAATTACATCCTTTATTTGTTGCAGTTCTTAGGCTAAGAAACTAGAGGGAACATTGGTTTGAGGTGAAATATTGGCCTGGGTAAATGGCTGAATGGTCACAAGTGGAGCACTTTAACTAAGGTATGTTGGTTTGGTTGGGGAATAGACCAAGAATACATATGTGTGGATTAAAATTCAATTATTGAAATTGCATTTGTGGTTATGTAATATTCTAGTTAAGGTTTTGTATATGGGCCTAATTTTGAGGATTTTGAGGTTAGGATGGATGAATATAACTATATTGTGCCTATTGAGGTTGAATAGGGACCTGTTATAGACTATTCAAACCTTTTTTTTGAGGGGGTACTTGTGAACCAAGACCCTATCTTTGAACTAGTGGCACGTTCTACACAAAATGCAAAGGTTGCCTTCTCGGTACTTGAAGACCATTGAAACCTCTTTCTTACATGAGTCCCAGTTGGGAAGTGGATGCATGTTGGATATTCAACATTTGTTTCTAACTAATAGTCATATGATTTTGATTAGAAATCATTTGGCTTTGAATTAGTATATTGGTATGTGAGGAAAGAGGTATGTTCACTGCTACCTGATGAGGTAGAATATTAGTTTCCCCTATTGAGGTTGTAATATGTTCTATCTCTATTGCATTGGTATGTTTGATTGTGTCTATCTTTATGGAACACTACTCATTACCTGTTGATGAGGAGTAGGATTAATCACATTCTATTGTTGAGGTATGACATTGGTTATTAGTTGGCTACCTAACCCTATTGGTTGAGCACTTGAAAAAGCAGTTGGATGAGGATTAGTGGTAGTAGTTGGTTGAGATTGGGATGTAAAACCTCATACTCCCTAATTTGGAGAACCACTCATGGTGTTAACTAAAGGTACACTTATTCACAGACTAGTTATTTTTGTATTTACACCACTTTGGTTTGGATTGGACATCACTTGCACATTGCTCACTACATTTTTCTCAATACTCTGCATAGAAGTAGAAGACACTTCTTTGATGGTTGGCATATGAAATAAGTTATCAACCAAAGTGTTTTGTGCAAATGGGTCTACACCTTGATTATCTTGACTAGTCAATTATTAAACTCCTATAGAAGGAATTGAATCTATGAGAGGTCTATTTGACATGGTCATTTGACTAAAATTATGGGCTAGGTTCAAGTAAGTTTGATATGTTGTCTGCATTTGTACAAAGTGATCCTCCATGGGGTCCTTTCATTTGAAAATCATACTAGTGTCTTGATATGCCATTTGGATTAGAGCTAAAGTTTTCTATAAGAAGTCTATTGACTATACAATATATTGTGATGCATTCTTACTAGACTTGATAAATTCTCATGGGGGAAGTCTACCAAAAACTTAGCCCCTAGTTCTATAACTGTAACCCAAATCTCATCTTTGTTTTTTAATAAGTAACACTAAAATAGATAAGGATCAATGTTGATAGTGTAGTAACATAGTATGATTGTTGAAGAAATGGTTCTTCAACTGTAGATACTGTATCTAGGTACTGATTTGTTTGTGCTTGATCCTACTTTGAGTATGGAGGTGTGTTAACCAAATAGTGAGCCAATGGGTCTTGGTTTTGTGCCCCTATTTGAATGTTATAAGATGGATAATGATTTGTCTCATAAGTAACATTGTCTACCTAGGGGTCTTGAACCATTTCATCTTGTGCAACTAAATTACTAAATCCTAGATTGTATATGAGTCCACTATGAGTGTAGTGAGACATGTTGGGATCCATTGTAAATGTTTTATGACCAAAAGGAATAGAGTTATACAAAATTTGAAAAAGTGATGTCTAAAAAGAGGTTTAAACTTGATCTAACTCAGTTAAAAGGATGGATATGTATATCCTAAAAGGTTTATGCAATGACTTGTTATAAAATAAGATATCATCAAATGTTACACATCTCACACAAAAAGGTCAAGTAAAAGGACCGTAAATCAAAATGCCAAATTCTAGGATCAAAAGTGTTTCAAACAAGTCTAATCTAGGAAAAATAAAAGTTGTTAGGTCTTTTATCCAAATGCATCATAAAAATCTAGGCTCAAACAAAGGTACATGCTAGGACTTTTGGCCAAACAATGTCAAAAGATAGACTTTAAATAAATATGAGATATCTAATCTAACAGATTTGAAACATTTCTAAAAAAAACTAGGAATTTGACTCTTATAAATAAACTTGATGAATAAGTATGAGGTATGAAATAAAATGCACTTGGATATAATATATTTTCTCCCAAATAATGACATAAAACTAGACTCTTTTGACTAATAAGCTAGATAATGGTGAATGACGTAACTGCACTAGACAAAGGCTCATATAGAAAACTCAAATTGGTTGTAATTTTGGAAAACTTGGACTCTATGAAAAATAATCCTATGAAACAAGTTTTGAATAATTTGAGAAGCGTAAAAATGCTCAAAAGGTGTGATCAATTTTTGCTTCAAGACTCTAAGGCAAAATGGTTTTGACAAGAGTTTTGTAGCGTACCACTACTCTTTTCAACTCAAATGACATACACAACCACAAATTTTGACAAATCTCTAAGGCAAAAGTGTTTCATCAAATAGACTCAAGACAAATGGTAAAATAGGATGAGTAGTATAAATTGTAGCCTAGAACTAAAAAGCATGAGTGATACGCAAGATGACTTGAGTCCTACCAAATGATGATAATGATTATGAGTCTAAAAACAACCTTGAATTTAAATTAGAAATTTAACCTAGGTTCCCTCAAGTTTAGTGCAAATGGATAACCCACTTAACACATCAACCCTATGAAATATAAAGGTGCAATTTAAAATTTAAATTATCAATGAACTTTAAGAAAATTGGGCAAATGGTCTACACTCAAATGGGTAGCATAACTATGCCAAAATGGAAGATATGACACAAAGTTTATGATAAATTTTTGAACAAGGAAAAATATGATTTTCACCTGGGAGACATAATGCCTCCTTGTTCAAAAAATGGTGGATAATGTGTTTTGGTTATGTAACCTTTCATTAAAAAATAGTTTTGACTCCAAACAAGACCAAGTAATCTTAGACAAAGAAAAATTAACTAATTAATCATCTTAAGCCCTAAACTGATAATGTATAACACAATGGGGTTAACTAAACTAATAAGTTTTCAAACATCTAGATGGATCAGATGCACAAGAATTTCACATCAACATGCAATCAAATCACACATCATTTGGGTTCAATCATATGGCTTGTTGTAAAAAGGTCTTTCCATTTTTACAACCACTACATCCGTCACTCACTTAATGTAGTGCAATGTCCAACATGCTCAAATGTCTCAAGATTAGCCTCTTGATGAAAACCGATCTTACACAACTCTGTAACCATCAACTATGAGCTAACTTCATATATATGCCTGATTTAGTTCAAGCATTCCTTATAGCCCTATTTTCCCTGTTTATTGGCCATAACTATTTATAGGTTGACTCAATCATGAAAGTAATACTATTTATGGATACCCATTAAGCCCTTGTATAACATACATAAAAATATCTTGAGGTTTCTTTGTACTTAATTGTACTTTCTTCTTTAGGCCCTGTTCCAATTAGCCCTCCTTTAGTGCAAAACCCCTTGTCCAGAGTGATGTACAGACTTTCTAAGCAAACCAAGCATCATTCCAGATACCCATTACCTTCTTACAAGTGAATCAATCATTTATTAGGGTACTTCTTTGGATAAATCCACTTTTCCTCTATTGGCCTACGCTCTTCCCTTCACATGCACCTAGGCTCCACTTGGCAATTGACTTTTTCCGTACTTATCCATACTTTGGCACCTTGAAACCACTTCCAACAGTTTTATAACATCATAAAGGGTCAAATTACAAAGTTTCAAGAGTTTTCAAGCTTTAAAACTCATTTTGAGGGTTTGAACCTAATTCAGAATTTTCCCATGACAGTCACAGGCTGCGAGCTAATTATTTTTGCTGGGGGTGTTTTAGACAGTTTCAAGGGCTCTAATCACTTTTATAAGGTCTGTTTTAACCCCCTACACATTCTCCAATAGTCTTCTTGGTCATGTCAACCTTCTGTACCTTCTAATGCTCAACAACTTAGTGTCTTTTGACTGTATTTGTATGACAGTCAGCAGGGTTCAAGATTTTTCTTATTTATTTCAATGATAAATGGACTTCAAAATGTTATACAAACATGTACATACCTTAAGTGATTCCCCTATTCCCATACTTATAACAAATAAGACCTTTTCAATGCATTTACCTTGCAAAAACATACAAATGTTTGACCCTTGACTGTACACTGTCACCTACAGGCCTGAATTTCAACAGTTGAAGTTTTGAGATATCAAAGGGATTTCTAAGCCTGTTTCTTCTTCATTTAGGTTTCTAGTTACCTTATATACCTGTATCCATACCATTATGAACATCATGCAACCATTTTCACATGGGGTTTTCTTTGGGCAGTGGGCTGTAATTTAGATGCCTGAATACCTTGTTTAGGCCTGTTTGGGCTTTTTATAGCATTCAAAGTTCTTAAGATCCTTTGTTCACATAAATACCAATTTTAAAATTATCCTCAACATGCCAAATAACCAGTCTTTCTTAATATGCTATGAAGCACCATCCTTCACACACACATTCCCATACATATATATAGGCCTGTTTACAGAATTCATAAATGAAACAAATACATTCTTTCTTTCTTTCATAGATCAATTGGAAGACTTACAATTTAATACCAGAATCCATAGCTTTCAAAACCTTTCTTTCTCCTTCTCTCATTCTCTTGACTTCAATCAAATTTTCTCCTTCTCTTTTCTTCAACATCTCTTGAGTGAGGTCCTCCCTCACTGTTTCTCTCCTCTTCTCTTCATTCTATCTTCTTTCTCTTGAATGAGAGGACTTTTCCTCTCTATCCTTCTTCACTTCTACACCCCTCTCATTCTCTCTTCTCTTCTCTTTTTTTTTTCCTTAATGAATTCTTCTTTGTTTTTCTTTCTTTTCAAGAATCTCTCTCTTCCAACTTCTACGCCTAAATTGGGCTTAAGGCAACAAAAGACTGTTTTTAAGTTTTAACAATTTACTAAGGTTGAAAATAGTTTCAACCATTTCCCCTTTATTTCCTCAACAATCTAACCATTACTTTTTACCTTTTTACTTTCACTTTTTGATAATTACATTTTACTTTCAAGGTGAAATTTTGAAATTTCACAATTTGGAGGGAAAACCAAAATTTGAATTTTTACACTAGAATTTGAAACTTTTGTAGATGCTCCTGCATCATACTCTCCCTCTAGAAAAGATTTGAACCTTACTTCAAATGTCATGCTTCCTCCTCACTTTAGTCTTCACTTGTATACCTGGATCCCACGGTCTTGTTGTTAATACCAATGCTTGTGTTTGTTTGGAATAGTCTTTGTCTTTCATCTTGCTGTTCTTCCTCTTCTGGTATGTTCTTCTCCTCATCTCCTTCTCAGCTGCCATCTCCCACTTCCATGCTTCTTCATCTTCATACATATCTTCTAGATCTTCTTGTTGTTCTTCTTATTCCATAAGCTTCTCCAATGACTCATGTATGTCATTCACCTTAACAATCTTCATACCTGCATACAAAACATTCAAAGCCACCTTAGAATCAAAATCTTTAGGCCATGAAGCCTCTTGGCTGCCTCCATGCTCTTCTTTCTTGATCAAAATTGCCTTTGCCTCTTTGCTTTGCTCTTGTCTTGTTCCATTCTTCCTAATGGTGTCTTCACCATGGCTTGTACCTTCCTTTATCTCTCTTGAATCACCCAACAGCTGCTCCAACATCTTCAACTCTTCCTTTAGTGAGATCTCATCTATCTCACCATCTTCATCAAACTTGGGCTGATCACACACAAGGCTTACTTTCCCCTTACCTCTTATCTCTTCTTTTCTTAGCTTGTCTTCACATAAATCAACTTCTTCATCAATATACTCATCAAATACAATTGAAACACCCTTACCTTATCTCTCCTTGCTTTCTTCAATCTTTTCTTGAAGCCATCTTGTTTGCTTTGCTGCATACTCTCCCCTTTCCTCATCATCCATCCATTTGGAACTCTCTCCTTGCTGCATATTAGTCTTCATAGCTACTTTCCATTCCTCATTTTCCATAAACATATCATTAAATGCTTCAAACAACTCATTATCCCATTCATTGTAAGCAATTGACTTACCTTTTATATTTGTATCGTCATGCTCCACCTCATTATTCTGTGAGAAGTTTTCTTTCTCACCTTTAGCTATCCATACCTTCTTCATAGCTTTAGGATGACACTTGTTCAATTTACCAACCAATTTTTGCTCCCTGACATCTTCATGTTGTCTTGCTTGATAACTAGTCTTGCTCACTTTGCATTCTACCTCTTTCTTCATGCTTTGTATTTGCTTCTTGCTTGAGTCATCATCTTGATTGAACTTTGTGTCTTTCGTTACATTTGCTGATCCCTTGAGCCATTTTGGTACCACATAGCCATGGTCTATTGCTGGATTTGAAGGCTTGTTATTAATCTTCTTCATCTCCATCTGTACAACAGTAGTCTTACTCTTATATGCATTTGAAAAATCTGAATTTGAACTTATTTTTACCTCCTTAATGGGCTGCTCCATTAGTTCCTTGACTTGCATAGCTTCTTGATTATCTATCATTTCTTCTTCCTTTATGCTTGGCTGTCCTCTTTCTTCTTCTTGGCCTTCAATGGCATCATGGAATTCAGCTTCATCTTCCATCTCTTCTCTTGCTTGTATGGAATCATCAACACCTTTCTTATGCATTAACCAATGCATCTCTTCTTCTTTATCAACAACAACAAACTCTCTTCTCTTTCCTGCAGATTCACTTGTGCACTTGGTGTCTTCTCTTGCACCAATCTCTTCACTTTCCAAGGCCCTTCTCTTGACCTTCACAAGGCTGCTCATACCTGCACTTACCCATGCAAAAACAGCATTAGATATAAAAACAAGAGACCATAATGTCTCCATGAGTGTCCTCTTCATCAACACTCTCATCTTCTCAAGTGCTCTTCCTGGCACTTCATCTTTTCTTTCTTCTTCTCTCTTGTTCTCCTCAATGAGAACCTTCTTCACAACTTCTTCCTCTTGCTGCTCACTTGGCAACCTTCTTACCTTCTTCAAGCCTCTATGGGCTTCTCTCTTCATGGCAATCTTCTTTTGCCTTCTTCTCCTCTTCCTTAGGAGATCTAGTGGCCACTTCAACCTTTTCTTTATTGGCCATACCCATGCTTGCTTATCCATCTGCATCCAAGACTCATATTCATCTTTAATCTTAGCTAACTCTCTCTTCAAATTAGCAATTTCTTTATCAAGTACAAAACTGTCCATACCTTTGATGCTTGCTTTCTTCTTGGTGCCCTCCTGTACCTTGCTGCTCTGTAGTGCCTTCAACAACACTTCCATCTCTGAGATCTTCACCCAAGTCTTTTCCACCTTGGTCTCTTGATCCCTTGTCTCACCCAAGCCTTTCTCCTTGACTGGTCTTTTGACAATCTTCTTAATCTCACCTAGGCCTTTTGCATCCTAGTCTTTTGATCCTTTTCTCTCAATCCTGCAGCAACTCTTATACAACACTTCATCAAATACAAATCATAAATCCAAGCTTACCTTGCTTTGGATCTTCTTCTTGATCATTCACTTGCTCCCTTAATTTTGAGCTCTCTAAGCTTCAAACTCCATCCTTTACCTCAGCTAAGTCTATTTCACCTTAATCTTTTGGCAAACTATCCAAGCTTCTTCTTGGATTTTCACTAAGCCTTACTTGGCTTCTTCTCTTCTTAAGCCTCAATGGATTGGCTGCCTTGAACCTGCAACTCCTTCACTTGATTTCTTCTCAACACAATAACTCAAATCAAATAGCACAATTATGCATACCTTTTCTCCCCAAGGTCTCGTAATGCTTTGTCCTGCTGATCCTCTTACCAAATCCTGTAACAACTCATTAGAAATCATAACCAACAACAAGTTACCAATCCCCAAGAGCTTCAAGCTCTGATACCAAATGATGAAAACCGATCTTACACAACTCTGTAACCATCAACTATGAGCTAACTTCATATATAGGCCTGATTTAGTTCAAGCATTCCTTATAGCCCTATTTTCCCTATTTATTGGCCATAACTATTTATAGGTTGACTCAATCATGAAAGTAATAATATTTCTGGATACCCATTAAGCCCTTTTATAACATACATAAAAATATCTTGAAGTTTCTTTGTACGGAATTGTACTTTCTTCTTTAGGCCCTGTTCCAATTAGCCCTCCTTTAGTGCAAAACCCCTTGTCCAGAGTGATGTACAGACTTTCTAAGCAAACCAAGAATCATTCCAAATACCCATTACCTTCTTACAAGTGAATCAATCATTTATTAGGGTACTTCTTTGGATAAATCCACTTTTCCTCTATTGGCCTACGCTCTTCCCTTCACATGCACCTAGGCTCCACTTGGCAATTGACTTTTTCCGTACTTATCCATACTTTGGCACCTTGAAACCACTTCCAACAGTTTTATAACATCATAAAGGGTCAAATTACAAAGTTTCAAGAGTTTTCAAGCTTTAAAACTCATTTTGAGGGTTTGAACCTAATTCAGAATTTTCCCATGACAGTCACAGGCTGCGAGCTAATTATTTTTGCTGGGGGTGTTTTAGATAGTTTCAAGGGCTCTAATTACTTTTATAAGGTCTGTTTTAACCCCCTACACATTCTCCAATAATCGTCTTGGTCATGTCAACCTTCTGTACCTTCTAATGCTCAACAACTTAGTGTCTTTTGACTGTATTTGTATGACAGTCAGTAGGGTTCAAGATTTTTCTTATTTATTTCAATGATAAATGGACTTAAAAATGTTATACAAACATGTACATACCTTAAGTGATTCCCCTATTCCCATACTTATAACAAATAAGACCTTTTCAATGCATTTACCTTGCAAAAACATACAAATGTTTGACCCTTGCCTGTACACTGTCACCTACAGGCCTGAATTTCAACAGTTGAAGTTTTGAGATATCAAAGGGATTTCTAAGCCTGTTTCTTCTTCATTTAGGTTTTTAGTTACCTTATATACCTGTATCCATACCATTATGAACATCATGCAACCATTTTCACATGGGGTTTTCTTTGGGCAGTGGGCTGTAATTTAGATGCCTGAATACCTTGTTTAGGCCTGTTTGGGCTTTTTATAGCATTCAAAGTTCTTAAGATCCTTTGTTCACATAAATACCAGTTTTAAAATTATCCTCAACATGCCAAATAACCAGTCTTTCTTAATATGCTATGAAGCACCATCCTTCACACACACATTCCCATACATATATATAGGCCTGTTTACAGAATTCATAAATGAAACAAATACATTCTTTCTTTCTTTCATAGATCAATTGGAAGACTTACAATTTAATACCAGAATCCATGGCTTTCAAAACCTTTCTTTCTCCTTCTCTCATTCTCTTGACTTCAATCAAATTTTCTCCTTCTCTTTTCTTCAACATCTCTTGAGTGAGGTCCTCCCTCACTGTTTCTCTCCTCTTCTCTTCATTCTATCTTCTTTCTCTTGAATGAGAGGACTTTTCCTCTCTATCCTTCTTCACTTCTACACCCCTCTCATTCTCTTTTCTCTTCTCTTTTTTTTTTTCCTTAATGAATTCTTCTTTGTTTTTCTTTCTTTTCAAGAATCTCTCTCTTCCAACTTCTACGCCTAAATTGGGCTTAAGGCAACAAAAGACTGTTTTTAAGTTTTAACAATTTACTAAGGTTGAAAATAGTTTCAACCATTTCCCCTTTATTTCCTCAACAATCTAACCATTACTTTTTACCTTTTTACTTTCACTTTTTGATAATTACATTTTACTTTCAAGGTGAAATTTTGAAATTTCACAATTTGGAGGGAAAACCAAAATTTGAATTTTTACACTAGAATTTGAAACTTTTGTAGATGCTCCTGCATCACCTCTACTAATGGAGGTGGTTTAACCACTCAAGCCATCATCCCAGTGAGGGGATCCCAATTTATATACCCCCCATGGAGAGGGATTGAAGACAATTCTATGAGATAAATTCTCAGGTCAAGGCTTTCCTATAGAAATAATGGGAGGTAATGAAGTCCCTATCACATGCCAAGATGCAATGAAAATAATAAAAACTAAGTAAAAGAAATTTAAGATTATTTCTAGATCACCCAAGCCATACAGTTCTTGGAGAAAGCCTTCACAACATCTCTTTTATGCCTTTAGACTAAGGAACTTTGTAATGAAGATGGCACTTTTGATCCCACAAGTTCCCTACAGGGGACAAAGGGAGAGCATACATGTACAAATTATTTTTTACACAATCAAAACTATTTAAGAAAACAATAATAAACAACTTATAATTTTTTTTAAGTGAGTTCAGTTTTAAAGCACTAAATGAAAGTTTTGGTGGTGTTATTTAGCCCCTTGGCTTTAAGTTGCATAAATTTTGAAGAACAAACATAAAAATATTCAAATAAACATCTAAGTGTTTTTTTAAACAACAAAAGAAAGTTCCTAATCCTTTTTAAGCACCCAAAAAGAGTTTAAAAAGACTAGATTAAGCTTATTTTGATCACTTTTTAGATGGGCCCTGCAAGGAAAAAGTTAGAGTTTTATCTAGCCTTGAAGCACTTTTCCAAATGAGAAAATAAATTTGTAAATTGAGATCTTGAGTTCACATAGTGCAATTCTGCAACTTCACAGTTCAATATCATAACTCTGCAAAACCATGATTGGTTAACACAATATCACAACTCATGGGTTAGTCAATAGAAATTAATAATATCTCTACTCTAACAGACAATATCACAAGTTACAGTGCAATATCACAACTATCAGAGTTGTGATATTATCATTTAACCGTAATGGTCTAGGCTAACTGCTAAAGTTTAATTATAATACCATGACTTAGACCAACAATATCATTACTAGCAAAATCATAGTATTGTAATATCATGACTGTTGAATCACGGTATTGCAATATTGTTACTTGTGAAATCGAGGATTATAATATCACTACTATTGAGCAGCGATATTTAATATCCCAATTTTATCTATAGACAAAGAAAAAATTATTCAAAAATATAGTTAAAATTCAATAACTCTACTAAGACAAAATTGTGACTGTGTTAGTTATAGGATTGTGGTCCAGAGGACAACATTGCCACTCCATAATGATAAAACTGTGACTTTTAGGAAAATGTGTTTTTGCTCAAAATTTTCACTCTTTTTGCTCCCACAATCCAATATCCTACATGAAAATGGTTATTAGGTTTCTTGAAGGTGTTATTTGATCAAATTTATGAGGCTAGGTCCCACCAAGCATGCCATTTGTGAATATAAGATTGCAATAAGGGGGGATCAGTATAGTGTTAGTGTATGAAATCAAAATCCAAAATAACACACTAATAGCTAACAACTTAAGGCTTTATCAAGGTGGGAGCTTAATGAACAAGAATAAATGGAAAACACAACTAGAATGCAAAAGACAAATAATATTTGACCTTTCTTGGATGCTCCAAATGGCTTGTTGAAGTGGCTTGCTCAGCTTGTGCTCAATGAGTCTTCGTCAAAGGAGGCTTGGATATCTCCTCTTCTCCTTGAAACAAATGTAATTGGGCATGATAACACTACATCAATGGATTTGTGATGGATTTGGATTAGCTCAATAATTGGGCATGATAACACTACATCAATGGATTGAGAGAGATTTTTAGCATTATAACTTTACACTATCCAAGCTTAAAATTATGAGTGTGAGGCCTTGTATTTATAGATTTTTAAAAATGATTAGAATGAACTTGAACCATCCATCTCAAGATCAATATGTGTGGCTAAGAATCCATTCAATTTTGGAGGCCAAAATAAATAACTGCCATCATAAATATTTAGAATAGAGAGGTATTAAGGAGGCATTGGAGGCCTTAGTTTGATATTTATGGCATTTATGGCCTAGGGATGCCTTTCCAAAAAAATGATGTCACTTGATGATGCATAAACTCATAATCAATATTCAACACATTCCTTGGAATTCTTAATTAGGCTCATGATTCAAAATGATTAGTCTTAAATATGATTTATCAATTTTGGTGTAAATCGTGGCAACTTGTGCACTAAATTAATCAAATTGATTAAAATGTCATATTATTGGCTTAAAATTTGATTGGATTGGAATTGGAAGCTGATGTTAGATGTTTTGGATCAATTATCTCATTCAGGATGTTTCCAACACAAAATAACAAAGGCACATGTCTCATACAATAAATTTGGTAGAAAATAACAATCCAGAGCACCTAAGTGTGAAAATGTCATTTTGACTCAAAATGATCTAATCAAAGTTATATGTATCATAAATTGCATTACCCCATTTAGTGATACTCTAGCCAAAATTGGCACTTGCATATGAAAAATTCAAACCACTTAATGCATTTTTAGTGTTTTTAGGCCAAATTGTGCATTTTGATGGAAATTGGTCAAAAGCCTAGTTGGAGGTCATTGGTGGCTAGTTTTAGGTGTCTACAGGATGTACCATAAGGTGGTGTATAACCAATGTAGGGTCCAAACCTAGCATGGTAGAGTAGGTCCATAAAAATATATCAACAAAATCCCTCAATAAGGTGGTAAATATTTCACATTCTTCCTTAGTGAGGGACATGCCTAATTTGATCCATTTTGGGTCATTTGGAGTCCCAATGTTAATTTCTATAGTATCCTCCACAAGAAGAGTTAAGCCATCTTATAGAATGTTTAGAAAAGATTTAAAGTGGCCTAAAATGATATAATCCTCTATTAGGACTAGATCTTCAAGTTATCCAAGGCATGAGGAATCAAAATCTCCCAATGGTAGGGATGGCCATGTGACAAACACTGTTGGGAACTCTTGGATGATTTAATAAAAAACTTGATATTCTTAAAAAGTGAACTCAAACCCATGGGAAAGTTCTTCACTAGTTTTCACCTGATCTATGTTTGAATAAGGTTGAACACCCCCATCTCATGGCACTTGAAAAAGGTTTTTACCACTAGAATAGCCTTTCTCTTTACTATTTCCATAGTCTAAAAGTGCCTCGAAGAGGTTTTCACTTTGAGACCTCAATGTTTTATTTAATTATTTTTGGCTAAGGGTGTTCACTCATTCTCTAAAATAGGCTTCAAGATCTAACTTTATTGAGAACCCTTGTTTTTGGTCTCCTAATGGAACATTGTCCTTTAGGCCTACAAAATCATAGAAGGATTCATCATTTTGAAACTCATTGACTAGCACTATTGATTTTTGTTGGTCCTAGTTTATAAGTTGAGGATAATATATAGGAAGTGGATTATGGTGAATAACTGGTCTATGGGTACAAATGGAATTGGTATCAAATAAATTGGTATTAGCTAATTCATTAAAAGGGCTATGATCAGAATTTATTTCACTGTCAGCATCATCATCATAGTCATTGATGTTGGAACACAAATAAGGTACATAGGGTCACCCCAGGTGGGTTAAATCCAAGACCACATGTTACTTTGTAGCAATTGGAATAAATTGGATGAAGTGGACCTTGTTGATTTAAACCAAAGCCTCCTCCTTCATAGGCATGCTTTTCCATGATTTTATTTTAAATAGGATACTTGGCATTTAAGTAACAGTTGGCCAAGTTGTCATTATATAACCAAGATTCATCATCTTCAAGTGGGTCCTGCTCTTGGCTAGTAGATGGTATGAAGATGATAGGTGTTGGAATATGTAGTTTGCATTTACCCTTTCTTTGCCATTCTATAGAAGGTGGTTTGGCTTTAGGTCTTCTAAAGGACTTGGGGTTATGTGGAAGCTTAGTGATATGGAATGTATCATGGGTAAAATATTCTCCTGGGATATTAGTTGAGATAATATAATGATTAGATATTTTAGGAGGTAGCTTGTGGGAAAGTGAATCAAGGGTATTTAGTTCAATGTAATTAATCTCTAGTGAATCAAAAAGTATTTCCTTCCCCTTATCCTTCTTAAGAATTAGATTCAAGACAAAATGGTAGTTATAGCTTCGGTACTCAGCTTCTAAATGCATGCAATGTTCGTATGGCTATAAATCTCCATGGATAATAACCTTCATACCTAAATGGAAGAACTTGATACACTGGTGCAATGTTTAAGGGATTTCACAAATTTCATGTATCCAAGGTATACCCAAAAGCATATTATATGACAAATCAAGGTCTAACACATGACATAATATATCATGGGTTAAGGGACCAATGATAATTATTAAGCTAATGATGCCTTATGATTACCATTATTCATTATCATAGGCCTTGATGGTGATTATTTTTGGTTGGAGATCAGTCATGGTATACCCAATAAGATTGATGAGATTTAGAGATATAATATTTAGACTCGATCCATTGTTTATGAGGACACATTTCACTTTGTGCTACATTATGAAAAATTTGATGTATAATGGATTATTATGCAATAGGCCAAAGGATGACATATCACTTTGGTCAAAGGTTAATTATTAACTTGGAGCTAAATGTCCAACCAAATCTTGAAATTTGTCTAGGGATATGTCATTAAGAACTTTGGATTGGCTAAGGAACTCTGTTAACATATTCTTATGGATGGTGGACATATGTAACAAATCTAAAATGGAGATTTGTGTGAGCATCTTTTGCAATTATTCCACAATATCAAACACCTTTTCTTGTAAAGTAGTAAATGGATTATTCCTAGATAAAATGGTGGGTTTGATGGGTGAAGTGGTAGATGGTTATGTGTCTGGGATGGTAATCTTTGACTAGTGAATTGTGATTACACAATCAAGATTAGACACAATGCCATTATTACTACCAAATGATGATGGTGGGGGACCAAATAGGATACGTCTCAGTTGATGGTATACTTGTGCATGGTCATAGGATAATGATGAGTTATCGATATAGGATCTAAAATTGGTAAACCTGTATGTGGTCTTAGGTTAAGGAAAGATCACTAGCATGGGTTGGTTGATTAGAAATGATTAAAAATGGTCTTTTTTGATTGGTACTTGGTATCAAATTGATGGAGATAGTGGAAACATGACCTCCTACAATATGGCCAACAACCTTATTGTAGTCATGTGAAACTACGAGGTAGGTCTATTGGTTATTGGCATCATTCTGGGCTTGATTCCATCCATTTGGCTCACATTGGTTCTACTACTAGTTTTGTTGGTTTTATCTTAGTTGTTGATACTATTGTTGTTGTTGCACTAGCCACTGTTGCTATTATTGTTGGTTGTTATATTATGAAAAGGGGTTTTGATAAATGTTAAGGTTCTGATTGGATGTAGAAGCTCCATTATCCAATGTTATCTCTTCATTTTTTAACATATTCTCAATCAAATGTTTAATTTTCACACAACAATGTAAATTATGTCCATTAACCTTATGATACTCATAAAATTTATTTTATCGGTACCAATTTGGATAAGGAATGCACTCAGGATAACATTTTAGAATAAGCCAACTAATTGAATTAGCAATGATGAGCTTATGAAACATGGATTCAATGAGTTTTCCAAGGTCACTAAAGATGCAATGAGTATGAATAGTTCTCCTCAAAGGAGGGGTTTGCAAAGACAAAGGTTGTTACATTTGTTGTGCTGGTCTAGGATGCTATACTTACTATGTTTGCTGAAGATGTTATTAGTTAGGAGTAATTTGCATATATGACATAAACTAAGTAGATAGTGTTTATACTATTTGGATATGTCATAAATTAGTTACTCCATTTCCAACAACATTTTTATTGTGATTAAATGGATTGGAATTTTCATAATTATTGGCTTGTACTAGTTGTGATGTTTGTGCTTGGACTTGGTTCTAATTTTTGTTTTATCTATTTCCTTGGTTCATGGTTTGGTTATGATTTGATGAGGTAAACTTGATGATCCCTTTGTTGATAAGGGATCTTTCGACCAACAAACCTTTATCAATGATTTCCTTAAACTATGTGCACACTACAGATCCAGATGGTAAGATATCTCTGTTGGAAATATTGTCATTGATGTCAAAGGTCTAGCATTGGTGATAAAGGCCCCATTGCATTTAATGATGTTTTTAATATTCATATCTTGACTAATGTGTGTTAATATTTGTTTAATATTAACAAATATATTTTTGGTTGCATATAAGTCAAAAGAGGGCCCATGGAAAAGTCAATGAGTCATGGGGTAAAGACAAGAGGAATGGAATGCATTTGCTCATGAAGAGTCATCTTGAGGAATTCCAAGAGTCACCATGTGAAGAAAAAAGAGGGTATGGCACATTTTTATATGAAGGGACACTTTTAGGAATACAAAAGGTCACCAAATATAGATAAAAGAAGAAAGGACATATTTGCTTATGAAGAGTCACCATGTGATTTTTTGAATGCAAGGATATGAAGGGTCATGCAAGTTTGGTGCTATTTTCTATGAGGATTGAAGGGTCACAAAGGGTGAATGACAAAGGTCATTTGAAAAGCTATAAATAAAGGCTTGATAAGCCATTAGTAATATGCAAGAGGGTGCATGGTTTGTATTTGTTTTAGAGGAGAGAAAAACAAGAGATATTGTAGAGTTATATCATTTATTGAGTAAGCAACATTGAGAGATAGTTGTATTCTATACACAAGAGGGGTTGGTGCTCTTGTGGGTTGGTGCTCACAAATAGTTTCTATGTTGGTGCTTAGCAAAGGGGTTGGTGCTCCTACAAGTTTGTGATTGCAAACTTTGTAATTTGAATTGGTGCTCATTCATATACTTGAGATTGTTCTCCATGGTTTTTCCCACTTTGGGTTTTCATGTAAAAATTTAGTCTCTCTCTTTCTCTCTCTTGTGTGGTGTATGTTATTGTTTCAATTTTATTGCATATATTGAATGTGAGATTAAGTGTTTAAAGAAAATAAATCGTATTAAGTAAAAGATATATAATATACTGATTCACCCCCCTTCTCAGTATATTTCATGCTTAACAATCTCACTATGCAAATTCTTGGTAAATAAAATGGCCAATTACTTGTTTGGTAAACTATGGGTGAATTCGATTGCAAGTGCTCTCCATCACTGTAGATAACTTACAAAGCTTTCAATAGCCTTTTGTTTAGATTGTATCAAATCTACCAATGAAATCTCATGTTCAAGATTGTAGAAGTGCTGCATAAACTTGTATGAAAGATCATCAAAATCAAAAACTAAATTCCTAGGTAATTTTAGAAACCACTCCAACATTGTCCTGCTAGACTCTTTGGAAACAACAATAGGAGGTATATGTCTCTATAGGCCACTGGTTGACAAGCAATAAATAATTCTATTAATTAGGCCTTGGGGTCTCCTTTTCCCTTGTATTTGTCAAGTTTTGGTGGTTCGTACCTTGAAGGAAATGGTATTTGAAAATACTCCATGTTGAAAGGGTAGGAACACACATCGTCCAACTTAAAATTTTTGGTTTGATTCCCATATTAGATGGTGGCAATTGCATCCTTCATTTGTTGTAGTTCTTGGGCTAGGAAATTAGAGGGAACATTGGTTTGAGGTGGAGGCTGGGTGGTCAAAAGTAGATTACTTTCACTAGGGTATAGTGGAGGTATGGTTTGCTATGAAATATTGGTTTGGTTTGGGAATTGACCATGAATATGCATGCATGGATTAGGATGTGATTTTTAGAATTGCATGCATTATTATGTGATATTCTAGTTAGGATTTTGTGTATGGGCCTAGTTTTAGGGAAATTATGGTTGAGATGGAGGGATATGGATGGGAGTGAAATACTGTTCCTATTGAGGTTGAGAAGGGGCTTGTTGCTGACAAGTCAAACCTTTATATTTAATGGGAACTTGTGAACCAAGGCCCTTTCAGTGAGTTTGTGGCATATTACGAACAAAAGGTAATTGTTACCTAACCGGTACTTATGGAACATTAAAACCTCTTGGTTGCATGAATCCTTGTTGAGAAGTAGATGCATGTTGATGTTTTGGATTTTATCACTGACCAATAATTTTATGCTATTGATTCATATTGGTATGTTGGTCTATGATAGAAGAGGTATGTTTGCCATTACTAGCAAGGTGGAACATTGGTTGCCCCTTGGTTAGTTGGTAGAATGTTTTACCTCTACTGCATTGGTATGTTGGATTGTGCTTATTATTGTGGAGTATTAGTTGTCACCTATTAGGGTGGGGTAATATTCATCACATTTTGTTGAGGCACAACATAGGTTGTTATTTGACTACTTAACCCTTACAGTTGTGTGCTTGAAAAAGTAGCTGGTCAAGGATTAGAGGTAGTTATTTAAGGTTAGGAGGTATAATCTCCTACCCCCTACATTTGTGAATGAATCGTGGTGTTAACTAAAGGCATGTTTTTTTGTAGACTAGTTGTTTGTGCATTTACACCACTTTGGTTAGGATTGGATGACACTTGCATGTTGTCCACTATGTTTGACTCACTATTCTATGTAGAAGCAGAAGACAATTCTTCAATTTTTGGGGCATTAAACATGTCTGTAACAAAATTTATTCATGTGAATGGGTCTATACCCTAATTTTCTTGGCCTATCAACTTTATTAAGACTCATGTTGAAGGAGTTGACTCAACAAGAGGAGCATTTGATATGGTCATGATATTGAAATTACATGTTAAGTTTATATATATCTGGTATGTTATCTACATCTACATGAAATAATCCTCTATGAGGTCCTTTCCTATGACAAGCATATGAGGTTCTTGATATGGCATCGACACTATAGCTTAAGGATTTATAGAAGAGGCTTGTTTAATGTTTTGATTATAAGGCATGTTGTAAGGTACTCTTACTAAACTTGGCAAATTTTCATTGGGGGAGTCTACTAGAAACTTAGCCCCAACCTTTGTAGCTCTGATTAATACATCATCCTTATTCACAATCAAGTGACGATAAAAAAAATAAGGGTCATAAGCTGATGGCATTGTAACATAGTATGGTTACTATTGGACTTATTCTATAACCAAAGGTACACTAGCTAAGTATTATGCCATTTACTCTTGGTCCTTATTTGAGTATGGAGGCATGTTGACCAAATAATGATCCAAATGATCTTGGATTTTTTCCCCTATTTGAGTGTTTTAAAGTGGATAAGAATATATCTCATAAACAAAATCATCTCCATAGGGGGTATTGAACAAAGTCTTCTTGTGTAACCACATTAATATACATGCCACTACGATTATAGTGAGATATTCAAATCAATGGTGAACGTTTCATGATAAAAGGGGTTAAGAGTTATACAAACTCTAAAAAATAATGTCTAAAAATAAAAAAGGTTCAAACTCGATCTAACTTGGTCAAAGGGATGGAGTTGTATCTCCAAAAAGGTCTATGAAAAAATGTGGTAAAAACAACCTAACATAAAATGTCTAACATTAAATGTCTTACTAAAAGAGGTCAAGTGGATGAACTAAAATTAGAATGCCAAACTCTAGGTTTGAAGTGTTTCAAACAAGTCTAAGTTAGGGAAATAAAGGTTTCTAGGTCTTTTGGCCAAACACGACGTCAAAAGCTAGGCTCAAAAAAAGGCATGTGCTAAGAATTTTGGCAAAACAAGCACAAAATCTAGACTTTTAAATAGAAGTGTATGCTTTAATCTAACAAATCTAAAACACTTTGGCATAAACTAGAAATTCAACTTTAGATATGAATTTGATCAGTTCAATATAAGGCATGGAACAAAAGGCACTTGGAGATAGACTATTTTTCTCCCAAATAAAGGTACAAACAATAGTTTTCAAAATTGGGTAAAGAATTAACCTAAGTTAGACAACCCAAAAGATAAAGATCAGTGTCTAGGCCCATATTAAACAAGGCATAAATAGAAATCAATCAATCCTTGGATTTGAACTTGTCAAGGTTAATTAAAAACTCAACTTTGGAAAACTAGGCTTCTTTGATTAGTAAGTTAGACAAAGGTGAATATAATAATGGTACTAGACAAAGACCAAAAAAAGGCACACATGGATTGGTTTCAAATTTAGAAAGTTGGACATGAGACAAATAAGTCTATGAAATAAATTGAGTAGCATGACAAAATTATCACACTCTAAATATATAATAGATGATCTATTTCAAGACTCCAAGGCATAAAACTTAAAATGAATTGGGTAGAATAATGTTACCCTTTCCAGTCAAGTGACACACACACAAAGATTTGTCAAAAGACTAAGGCAAAAGTGTGGTATCAAATGAATGGTATAATGCCTCCTCAAAAAATAGAGTGATGTGGAGAAAAAAATCATTTGGATGTGGTATAAATAAATGTTTTTTAGACTCAAAGACTAAAAAAGTAAAGGAATAATGGAAAAATACAACTAAGTATTACGTCCAAATCCCTAAAACTGATAAGGTTGTATTGTATCATTAAATTTTGTTTATATACATGATCTTGGATTATTTTAAGTGTTAATATGAAAATAAAAGTGCATGAATTAGTAGGGTTATTACACCTCCATTCTCCCAAGAGATTGTATGATGCCATGAAACTTTGGGCTACTCACCTTGCTTCAATAATATGTCTATGGCAAGTGGGGTTGTTCTAAAACTTAAAATTTCAACCATCTAGATTGTCCCAAGTGTGATTAACACTAGAGATGCCTCACATAAATTGAGTTCATATCAATTAACTTACTATGCAAGGGTCTATTATTTTATATAGTGATTCCATCCATGTAATTCTTAGTGGAATCCCCTAGTTAACTAGACCTAACTCGAGTTTTCATTTTAATTAGAGAGGTTAGCTACTCAACCCATTAGAAATCATAGTATATGTGCCCTAATTTATATACCCCATTATGGAGTAAGATTAAAATAATGTTTGGAGATGAAACCCCAGGTCAAAACTTCCCTAAAAAACTTGTGAGGAGAATATGAACTCTTACTCACAAGCCAAGTTGTATAAAATAAATGATCAAGTGAAAAAACTTTAAAGGTTGTGTCTAGATTACCCAAACCATATGGGTTTTGGGGAGAGCCTTAAAAATATTATTTTCATGCCTTGAACAAGGAAAAATTTCAAGGAATAAGCACTTTTGGTCACCCAAGTTCCCTAAAGGGGATGGGGGGAAAGCACACACACATCCTTTATTTGTGAAAAACAAATAAGTATAAAATGATCTAGCATAAAATGAAAAATTCCAAAGAATTTAAAATTTTAAGTGAATGTTTATTTTATGCACAAAATTGAGATGTGTTGAGGTATGTTCCTAATGTTGATATCAAGGCATTAATGTTGTCATTGAGGTCAAAGTTAAGTTGAATGTTCTTCATGTCATAAGTCAGAGTTGATGTCATGATTAGTGAAGTAGTGTGTGACAAAGAAGTTTTGTCTCTTTGTTGAGAGAAAATTTAAATGAAACCTAATATTCTTTATGAGGTTTTATGACATGTCAAGATCATGTTCAAGATACAAGGGAAGCATCTTGATTGAGCTCTAAACACTAAAGAGCATACGAGGTAAGCACATGGGTCAACAAGTTCTTGTATTGTATATAAGGTCTTAACACAAGGTTTTAATGTGATACATCTCATAAAGTATATTGAGAGTAGCCTTGTCTTAGATAAGCATGTTTTAATAATGACATATTTGAGAACTAACTTGTTTGTATTCAAACTCTGAGTACTAGGTCTCTTGAGTATCCTGGTCTAGCTCTGTGAAGAAGATATATGCATGTTACATGATAAAAATTTGTGACTTGGGTCAGTATATGCATGATAAATTATCCTAAAATGTGTTAAAAATGAGAAATATACAAAGAAACTTATTGATGAGTTTCAAGGTCTAGTGTTGAGGCTTAATATTTACTTGAAAGTCCTAGTGAATTGGCATAGGTATGGTAACATGATGAGTTGAGCAATTTTAGACCTATGTGATCAAGGTTAGTAGGGTATGGGTAGGATATAAGGTCAGATGACATGTGTATTATATTTTTAAGATAATTCAAGAGGTTTCAAGGCATGATCATAGTCTAATTATGACTGGCAGTATAAGGCCTAGTATGCAAAGTGACCTATAGTGGCCTAATGAGGGGTAAATATCATTTGAAAATGCGGTAGATAACTTTAAAGAATTCAAATAGGTGTGAGAGGTCATTTTAAGTGTTTATACAAAGTTTTAATTTAATACCCAAAGGAGAAAGTATGAAAACCTATGATAAGGTTCCCTATGTGCATAGAATGGGGTGTTGCAGACCCAAGAAGAGATTTATTATACTCATTGGCATGTGAAACCTTTGAATGAGAGATTGATAAATTTATATAAGTTTGGGAAGTTCCATATATTTATTTTCTTGGCACTAGTTTTAAATATGAGGGGTAATCCTTTATAAATGATTTCTAAGAAGAGAAACCAGTCAAAACCCTCTTAAAACCCTTATAATGCCCTGATAGGAAATATATAATTATTTATGGATAAAAATGGTAATATTTACCTATTTATATGTTTGGAACATGTAAATTAATCTTCAAGGTTTCCTCAGGTGGTTTTGGTTTGATTTGATAGTGAGTAGAAGCTATAGGAAACCCCTTGTTTTCAATAATTTTGATGTAGTAGGCATGGTTGACTAGGTCAAAGCATGAAAATGGATATAGGATGATGTGTAAGGATTATAGTGTACTAACATGAATTTTTTTGAGTATGTTTCATACCAAAAATGTGCTAAACCAGTCATGGAAGTTAGCCTATTGTTAAATAGGGCTAATGAGCAAAATAGTGAGAAAACTAGGTGGGAATGAGAATGTGATTACGGATTAGTTTCATAGGAATAGGGATGGATCATAATTAATATGAAAATTATTAAATACATATCCCTCATATCCCTTGGTGTGTACGTGTTTATAATTCCTATACTCAAACAAAAAGTTTTCATCAAACTGGTCTTTCTAACACATTGAAGTCTGTGTAGAATGACATAGTGAGATTGATCTATAAGACCAATATTGATATATGACCATGAAATATATATTTTTAGAGATGATAAAAGGATGATATTTTATTAAAAAAACCAATTTTAAGATCATATAATTGTTCCCACAAGTTTTTTATGACTTGATTTTCTTGACTGTGTTTTTGGTTCTACAGGCAACTTTCTGTGTGTGTGTGTGTGTGTGAAAATGATGTTCTTGAGTCATTTTACACTAATTTGGAGGATAAAATGATATTTAAGGTGTTATAAATGTATTATAGGATCATTTTAATGTATTTATATTCATTTCAAGTCCATTTTCAAGCTTGGAGAGTCAAATGATTTTGACTATTTGTTAATAGTGTTTGATGTTTTGAAGTAAGCCTTTTGTAGAAGTGTTCCTAAGGAATTTTGGCCTATATGGTGAATAAAAAAGAATTATATGAAGTATTTTAATTCATAAAGAGACTATTTATATTATTTTATGTATGGGTTATGTGTCAAAGTTGTGTATTGGTTCAAATTTGTAAGACAAACTTTCTGGCAGTAAGAAGGCATATTGGCGAGTAGACCTAATTGGATGGTTCAAGGAGTGAAAAGAGAAAAATGGTGTTAGGGAAATAAGGAGATATTATGAGAGGTATATTAACATTACATATTAATTTTTATATATATTGGTGAATACTAAAAGTTTTCAAAAGAGGTCTAAGTGAAACGTGTGCTTAAGGAAGGCTTAATTGTATAAGGTCTCTATTTTACTTAATGGTGGTTTTAGCCCTTAAGGGTAATGAAAGACCTATGTAATGTTTTTTTCACTTATGAAACATGTGTATTGATATATTTAAATCATAATAAAATTATGGTGAGGTTATTTTCTTACCAAGATGGGTGTGAGAAAGAATCGAGTATAAAGTTAAGGCCTAATAAGCCTATTTTGACTAGTTAGGATATTGAGCTATTAAACAAAGGATAAAAAGTTTTGGAGAATAGGTTAAGGTATTTAATATCATCATAGAGATGATATAAATATTCCATGAGTATCTAACTATGTTTCTGTAGGTGTTGATCAAGGTCATTTGACCTAATTCTACCAAGGAAAGGGCTAATTGAGTAAGAAGGCCTAATAGGCTATTTGAGTGAGAAAGAAGTGTTAGAAGAGGAAAAAAATGAGGTCATAATCCGTTTAATAATAAAAATGTGTCCAATGGTGATCATATATTAAAGGTAATTTAGTTGGTGTTTGGTTTTCTATGGGTTTAGAGCCTCCTTTCAAGTTGAAGCTTGCCAAATGCACTAGTTGAGTTGGTGCTTGACTAAGTGAGGGGTTGGTGATCCTTATGGGGTTGGTTACTCACTAAAATATTGATTAATTTATTATAAGATAGTATTGAAAGTTTTCAATTAGTGTTTTTTCTTCCCCTAGAGGTTTCCCACATATATCTCATGTCCTTATATTGTTTGCTTTATAGATACTTGTGTATGCATTAATTGATGTATTTAAGTGAATGAATGCTTCATGAATATCAAGTGAAAATTGGAGGACTATTTTAACACAAATTATTCACCCCCTCACTCTTAGTAGATGTACTTCAACATTTGGTATCAGATTAGGTCCTTTTAAGGAGGTCTAATAACTTAAAGGAGATTCTAATCAAGCTAAGATGTGTAGTCAAGCAAAGGTGGTTTTTATACAAGCAAAGATTTGTTGTTCAATAGATATAATTATTAACTTTGGAGTGTTAGGATGAGGACATATTTAATGTATTCATGTCATGATGTGCGGAAATCAAAGGCAAAATTTGTGAAGGTAATGCACTGCATATCTGCCAAAAAATGTGGGATAAGTTAAAAACTATTCATGAGGAAGATTCCAAGGTCAAATTGGCCAAGTTTCAAACCCATAGAAGACAATTTTAAAGTCTAAATATGAATGAATATGAGACCATTGTAGCCTCATTATTGGGGGTTGATGAACTGGTCAATATAATAAGAGGTTTAGGAGAAGAATTAAAAGAGACTACTATTGCTCAAAAGGCCTTAAGGTCTATAACTCCCAAATTTGATTCCAAGGTATGTGTCATTGAATAAATTTAAGATCTAGACAAGATATAGATGGATGGACTTCTTGGAACCATAACAACCTATGAAATGAGGACAAGTGAAGGAAGATCTATAAAGAAGGAAGCTACATTTAAGGTAGAAAATAAGCCAAAAGAGAATAATTCACAAGGTAAGAAAGTCAAAGATAATTATGAATCTTATATTGATGATGATGAGTTGATAGCTATGTTTTCAAGAAATTTGAAGATAGGTTTAGGTAAATACAAATGCAAACTACCTTTTAAATGCTTCAATTATGGAGAGGTTGGACACTTTGCCAACAAATTTCCTTATAAGCATAATATAAATGATGATGGAGAGTATGTTGAAGATAATGATGATGATAAAAATTCTTATAAATCTAATACAAGTAATAAAAACTTAAAAAAATATGACAACAAGAAAAGGCTCTTCAAACACAAAAAGAGTCTTTACACCAAGGAAGATTGCAGCTCATCTAATGAGAGTGAGAGAAGTGATTCAGAGAGTGATCATGAAGGTGATGGTCTTGATGTAAATGAGGTTCTCTTCATGGTTGAAGAGGCAAGGTGGTCAAATCCAAATAATCCATATAGATTGGAGGTGTTGTTGGTGATTTAGATGAAGAAGAATATGAGGTGGATTTTAAGGTTGAGTTGATGAATACTATATAAGAATTGAAGATGGTAAATAAAAATAGTAGGGTGATGAGGTCTCTTATCAAAGACTATGAGGATAAAATCAACTTGTTTTAAGCTAGACTAAGCAACAATTTCAAGGAATAAGAGGAAATAGTCAAATAGGTAGAAAGTCAACTTGAAATTATGACTACAGGCCTAGAGGCAAAATAAGAAGAATGTACAAGGTATATATCTAAAGTGACCTCTTTGAGAGATAGATTTAAATAAGCATCAAATAAGGTCAAGTCCTTTGTGAGGTTTGAAAAGAGTACCAATGATCTAGACAACCTTTTGAGTAGTCAAAAGACTAATAATGACAAAAAAAGCCTTGGCTTCTTTAGAGATCAAGAGAAGGAAACTAATGTGATAAAAAATGTCAAAGATCAACTAAATAATGAGGGTGATGATAGAAAAAAGGTCAATACTATCAATAAATATAATAACATAAGGTATGATAATCTTTTCAATGGCTATTGTTATTAATGTAAACAATTTGGTCATAGATCAAGGCATTATAGAAGGCCCTTTAAGAATGAATTTGCATGAAACTACGAGGAGAACAATCAACCAAGAGGTATGGGTCATGATGTATTTCCATCTGGAGGGATAACATGTTTTAATTATCATGAGGTTAGTTACATTGAAAAATACTGTAAGCATGACTTCTCAAGGCAAGATAAGAATTTTGAGGCTTTTAGAAGACAAGAAAGAAGATAAAATAATAAGTGGATACACAAATTAGCTAAGGTTGACAACCAGTCTGTAAGTCCAAGTGGACTATTCTCCATGGTAGAGAAAAATCAAGATGCAAAGGAGTGTCAAGAATTTTCTCTATTAGCTTAAATTTTTGATGAAGGAAATAAGACCAATAACTCAAGCCAAAATGTTGCTCAAACAAAGATTGAGGGGGTCAAGATAGAAGGAGAAATTAAGCATAAGAGGATCATGAATGAATTTCAGTCATGCAAGGACATGGATATTTTGGAATCTCCTAAACTTATGTTGCTCTAGTTCTCTAGAGCAGAGGTGACTCCATTAGGCTTCATGGAGGCACTTAGCTAGCAAACAAGAAGCATGAAGGATGCTCGATCATAGGGGGAGTTTTGTGGTCTTCAAAGACATTCAAATTAAATTTATAGTCAAATAATTCTTCTATAGGTGTGATCAAAAGAGACAAGTCACAAAAATTTTATATGATGACTTGATCAAACCAAGTCACAATTTTGAAAATATCTTGAATTTTCATAGAGACAAAGAGAGTCAGTCATGTCTCATGAGTAGGTATGTGAACCTGGTCTATGATAAGTTTTTTGACAAAAATGATTGATGAGTGTGTTTGAAATAAAATGTATGTTGCCCTAGGTCCAGTGATTAAATAGTTGCTAAGAAGATGAACCTTTGTCATTAATGTCAAAGGGGGAGAAAGTTCCTACTTCAAAGATAAAGTATTGAAGAAGATCTAGATTATAGGAAAGAGAATGATCTACTATTATTAATAATGTTTTCCATCAATGACAAAGGGGGATATTGTTTAATTATGTTTCTAATGTTGATATTAAGGCATTAATTTTCACATTGATGTCAAAGTTAAGTTGAATGTTCTTCATGTCATAAGTCAGAGTTGATGTCATGATTAGTGAAGTAGTGTGTGACAAAGATGTTTTGTCTGTTGGTTGAGAGAAAATTTGAAGGCAACCTGATATTATTTCTAAGGTTTAATGACATGTCAAGATCATGTTCAAGATACAAGGGAAGCATCTTGATTGAGCTCTAAGTACTAAGGAACATACAAAGTAAGCACATGGGTCAACAAGTTCTTGTATTCTATATAAGGTCTTAGCACAAGGTTTTAATGTGACATAAATCCTAAATTATGTTGATATTAGCCTTGTTTTTAGATAATCATGTTTGAAGAATGCCATATTTAAGAATTAGCTTGTTTGTATTTAAA
Source organism: Torreya grandis (assembly GCA_037957365.1). Classification (NCBI taxonomy): domain Eukaryota; kingdom Viridiplantae; phylum Streptophyta; class Pinopsida; order Cupressales; family Taxaceae; genus Torreya; species Torreya grandis. The sequence continues at coordinate 1,504,959 of JARHVA010001333.1, forward strand.
CTCTGACTACTAGGTATCTTGAGTAGCCTAGTCTAGTTCTATGAAGAAGATATATGCATTATGCATGATAAATATTTGTGATTTGGGTCAATAAAGGCATGATAAATTATCCTAAGATGTGTTAACAATGATAAAAATACAAATAATATTATTGATCCATTTTAAGGTCTAGTGTTGAGGTTTAATATTTACTTGAAAGACCTAGTGAATTGGCATAGGTTTGGTATCATGATGAGTCGAGCCATTTGATACCCATGTGAGAAATTTTGGAATGGTATGGTTAGGATATAAGGTCACATGACATGTGGATGAGGTTTTGAATATAGTTCAAGAGGTTTCAAGGCATGATCATAGTCTAAGTATGACTAACAGTATAAGGTCTAATATGCAAAGTGACCTATAGTAGCCTAATGAGGGGTTAAGATAATTTTAAAATGTGGCAAAGATATTAAAATCATTTAAAGAGGTGTGATAGGTCATTTTAAGTGTGTGGACAAAATTTTAATTCAATATCTAAAAGAGAAAGCATGAAAACCTGTGATAAGGTTCCCTATGTGCACATAATGGGGTGTTACAGACCCAAGAAGAGATTTATTTTACTCGTTGGCACATGCAAAATTTTCATAAGAGCCTAAAAAATTAATTTAATTTGGGGAAGGTCCCTATCTTGATTTTCCTAGCATTTTTTTTGAATGAAGGGAAATCCTTTATGAATGATTGCTAAGAAGAGAAACCAATCAAAACCCTCTCAAAAAACTTGTAATGACCCTATAAGAAATATATAATTGGTTATGGATTAGAATGGTAATTTTGACATATTTTAATGTTTTGAACATGTATTATTCAAGGTTTCTTCAGGTGGTTTTTTTTGACTTGACAATGAGTAGAAGCTACAGGAAAACCCTTGTTTTTAGGAATTTTGATGTAGCAGGTAGGGTTGACCAGGTCAAAGCATGAAAAGGGATGGAGGATAATGTTTAATAAATATAGTGTAGTCCCATGAATTTTTTTTAGTAGGTTTCATACCAAAAATATGATAAACTGGTCATGGAATTTAGCATATCACTAAACAAGCCTAATGAACAAAATAATGAGAAAACTAGGTGAGAATGAGAATGAGATTAGGGATTGGTTGTAGAGGAATAGGGATGTTTAATAATTCATGGGGAAATTATTATATACCTATAAATCCTATCCCATTTGTGTATAAGTGTTGATGATGCTTATACTCAAGAAAAAAGTTGTCATCAAACTGGTCTATCTAACACAGTGAAGTTTGTGTAGAGTGACATAGTGAGATTGATCTGTAAGACCAATATTGATATATGACAATTAAATATATATTTTCATATATTATACAAGGAATATAAATATTCACACAAACTCATTTTAATATCACATAATTTTTCCCATAGGTTTTTTATGACTTGATTTTCTTGACTATGTTTTTGGTTCTACAGGCAACTTTTTATGTGTGTAAAAATGATGTTCCTAAGTCATTTTGCACTAAGTTAGAGGATAAAATGATATTTAAGGTTTTAAAAAGGTATTATATGATAATTTTAATTTTTTTATCTTCATTTTAAGTCCATTTTAAATTTTTTAGAGTCAAATGATTTTGACTGTTTGTTGACAGTGTTTGGTATTTCTAAGTAAGCCTTTTGCAAAAGTGTTCCTGAGGCCTTTTGGCATGTAGGGTAAAGACAAAATCATTAATGGAAGTATAGTAATTAATAATTATAATATATATATATATATTATTTTATTTATGTTTTATATGGAAAAGTTGTGTATATGGTTCAAATTTTCAAGACAAACTTTCTGGCAGTAAGAAGGCCTATTGTCGAGTAGACCTAATTAGATCTCATGTCCTTATATTGTTTGGTTTATAGATACTTGTGTATGTATTAATTGATGTATGTAAGTGAATAAATGCTTCATGAATCTTAAGTGAAATTTGGAGAAATATTTTAACACAACTAATTCATCTCCTTTCCCTCTTAGTATATTTACTTTAAAAAATATGTTTGTGAAATTTTTGGTTCCTTGTCCTTAATTGCAAATTTTAAAAACTTTCACAAAATAATCTAAGTATAAACCATCTAAATTCATTTTAAGCACCAAATGAAAGTTTTCAAGAATTAAAAATGTTCAAATTTGGCTCTTTTCCCTATGTGACCTATAATTTTTAGAGGTTTCCTTCTATTTTAAGTTACATTTTCAAGTTATAAAATAAGGTTTGAAATGCAAGCTCTTGAGTTTCTCTATTTTTATTATATAGAGATTGACATTGGTCAATAGTCATCGATGCTGATTATAAGAGAACTGATGCTGGTTGGGAAAGAATTGATGTCAATCGATAAATATTGATGTCAGTTACCTATGAATCCTTAGGTAATTTTTTTTTCATAAAACATTTGTCATCCCTAAATTATCATAAAATCTCTAGAAAACATGTAATAAAATGTTCAGACAGAGAGTATGTAAGCTTTAAAATCACAAATGAAAACTTGTAACTTTCAAGGAAATTTAAAAACTCATTTTTTATACCATGCGCTGACTTGCACAAGAATTGATAGTGGTTAGATATAACTGATGTTGGTTATGAAAAACCGATGTTGTTCTCTATGTAAATTTGGGTAACACTAAAAATAGAATATAGAAAAACAAAGCAAAAACTCCAATTTTTAAGATTATCAAGCATTCATTTAAAAAATTAAGAGCTAAACTTTAGTTTCCTTGCTATGTGATATGCTTTAGGTCCCACTGGGTGTGCCTTTTGTGATCATAGGAATCCAAGAAGGGAGGTTAGTAAAGTGTTAGATTAAACAACAAAAATCAAATAAAACACACTAACACTAATACTTACAAGCCTAGATCTTAGGGGTGAGCTTAGTTAACAAAATACAAATGGAAACATAATTAAAATGCAAAGATCATAAATCCTTACCTTCCTTGGGAGTTCCAAATGCATTATTGAGAGGCTTGCTTAGTTTGTTCTCAAAGAGTCTTTGCTAATGGAGTTTGTGTAGCTCCCTCTCTCTTTGGCACCATTGGCTTGTGTTGGCTTGATGTGGCTTGGTTCAATATTTGGAATTATAAAATTATTGATATGAATCTGATGCAAAAAAACTTGCATTATAACTCTACAATATCTAAGCTTCTCAATTCAATAGGCAATGGATTGTATTTATAACAAATGGATCTAACCCTAATCCAATGTGATTCAAGGTGGAGTTAAGGCTTTGAATGGGTTCAAACCTAACCTAGTTGAGTCAAATATAACCCCAATAGAGTTAATAGGTGTTAAATAATAATGATTTTGAATGAATAGGCATGGGTCTCAAAAATCAAATATTTTGGGATATTTTCCAAAAGGCTTGACAACTTGCAGAGGTAATCATGAAAAGCTAGTATATTTCATATTTTTGAATTTATTTATTTATTTATTCATTAATTGCATATGTATAATTCAACTAGGAGTTTAATTTAGTTTATCTTATTAATTAATTTTGATTATCCATTTAACTCTTTCAAGATTTGATTTTTGTTCATGTGCCCCATTTAATAGGTCCATAGGCCAAATTGACTATTGTAATGCTACAAGATTATTAGGGATAAATCCATGATAGGTTATTATTGCATACAATAGGATACCCCAATTAGGGATGTCTCAACATGATTCTAAGCTTTGATGAATGATGTGCAAGAAAATTTGGGACATTTAGTGATTCTTAGGCTTAATTTTTAATGGTTGGTAGGAATCGATCTGAAGTCTGGTTGAAGGCTAGTTGTGGCCAATTTTAGGTCTCTACATGATTTACCATAGGTAAGGAAAATTTGGGAAAGACACGAAAAAATGGTGGATAAATTTATTTTGATTAAGGATTTTGATCAGATTTAAGATAAGATAAAAGTTTTTGGATTTTGTGGCTTTATATCTCTCTTGGAGATTTGTTGTCTTTTATGATTTTTAGGGATTTTGTGATTTTATGGTGTGTCTAGATTTTTGGATTTTTTGGAATATTAGTAAATACAAAGGGTCACTTGGAAAGGGAAAACTTATTATAGCACCAAGATGGGAAATGTAAATGAATGGAACAAATTTAGGACAATGTTGGATGATAATGGATGATGATGGGGGATGATGACTAAGAATCAATTGGGGATATCCAAGGACTATTTCATATGATAACCAAGTTTCTAGTCATAAAAGTACCATTTGGATGATACACTACGATGGTTTTTGAATAAGTCTCAAGACTTCTTCCACTTCCTTATCAAGGTCAAAATGGGAGGAAACGATGAGCATGATAGGATGGATAAGGAAGAGGATTTTAAATAGAATTGGATGGCCAAAATAATTTGAATGGGATGGATGAACATGTAGATGGGGTTGACCTTAAGTGTTAAGGTAATTTCATACAACATATTATTTACACATGACACCTGAATCCTAGTTTTCATCATGGTACTTACCCAAGGTGCCATAAGGATGGTTTTCACCATTTTAAAAATTATTTCTCTTTCTCTTTTGATTTTTTTTAACAAAATTTTTGCATCTCAACTCAATGGAGGATTATGAGATGCATAATGATGACCCTTTTTATCTCTAGCCCATACCAACTCTAGATAACTTTTCTACCAGAATTTTGCTATAGATGTGGACTCTACTAATGTTATTGTGATCTTTATTGGTTGTTGATTTTTATTCCTCTAAACAAGGTGTCTTCCTAGCCTCTATGAAAGAGAGTGCCAATAGGGAGGATAAGGTAGGATACACATTGGATAAAATATTTGATTTGAGATGGGATATAGGATATAGGATTTGGATGAAGGATGTGATCATAGAGGGATGTATACTTGTTGGGGAACCAAGGGAAATTGATATTAAAACACACATCATTTTTGGATCTAGATGTTACAATTATGATATGATTTTGGATGTTGAGAGGTTAGAAACCTCTAAAAATTCTCTCAAGAGGACCACAATATTATTTTTCTCCTTAGGCTTGAGAATTTTGTAATCTAAATGATTTTTGGATTATCAACGCTTCCAGTATTAAATTTAATGATGTCTTCATCAAGAAATGCAGAACTAATTTTCTCATTTATTAGTGCCTCAAAGAGGTTTTCACCAACATAGTCTTCTTGATAGTTCTGATTTTGATTTTGATTGTCCCCTACCACCTCAAACAAGGTTTCACTATGGAAATTTTACTCTAGACTTCTAAGATTTTTAATTTGATAGTCCCATAGTGCTTTAAACAAGGTTTCATTATGGGAATTGAATGTTTTATTTTGGTTTCCCCCTAGTGCCTCAAACAAGGTTTCATTATGGGACTTGAATGTTTTATTTTGGTTTCCCCCTAGTGCCTCAAACAAGGTTTCACTAGGGAACTTATATTCTAACTGAATGCTATTTTGGATCCACATAAATTATACAACTAGTATATCACTATGGAATAAGTTCAATGATGTGTGATTCTTTTAGTCTCAATTGATAGGTATGAGATATTGGATTTCAATATAATGGATATGATGACTAATGTGAAAAAGATGGATAATATCAATGCAATGAGAAAAGGTAACACAATCATTGTAGAAACTATTATGATAACTTGCTTTGATACCAAAGGAAACTTCCTCAAAAACCATGGAAGGATCACTAATATATTCAAATAGATATGTTAGAAGTGGGTAGCCAATACCATCAGATCTTGATTCCAATTCTGATGCTGATGTTGATATGGAACTTGATTCAGATGTTGATGTTGATTATGATGTTGATATGAATGTTGATTCTAATGTTGATAGGATAAATACTAATAATGATGCTAATTAGACTAATGCTAATAATGATTTTGATTCTAACTATGATGGTGATTATGATGTTTATTTGGCCTCATAGAGGGATTATTTGATTGCATTGTCCATAAGTACCTTTTTCACTTGTCACTTAGAAATGAAGGATTTGGGATGAAGGGATTCCTACAAATTAGGGATGCTTTGTGATGGACAAAAGATGGATTGTTGGTCAATTATGGGATCATCAAATGAGGGTTTTTAAAAAATTAGTGGATGATCATAGAGAGGATCATCAAAGTGAGGCTTGTTAAAGATGAGAGGATGGTCAAAGGGTGATTCATCAAAAAATGATGCATCAAGGATGGGTGATTCAATAAAAATGTTGAAGATGGGTTAAATATCTTGATCTTGACTTAGAAGTGGATGAGTTTAATTATGATTTGGAGGGATCCAAATGGATGATTCTCAGACATGGATGAATTTAATTTAATTTGAATTTCTCCATGGTCAAACAAACCTTGGATATAAGTCCTGAATCTAACACATTGATTAAGAAAATGACCTTGAATTTTGTGATACTTACAATATTCATCTTCTTGGTACCACTTAAGTTTTGGATTGGTTTCATCAAAATACTTGGTATGCAAATATACAATCATGTCAGCTAATATTAGGAATTAATATTTATAACATTATTAATTATCATGTTAGCTAGTTTGTTATTACCCATGACTATTCTAGGTTATTAGATTATATTTTGTAGGAGGTTGTTGTGCTACCTCCATGGCTATATAATAGCATTTGTTTTATTCTCATAATTATGATGAATATAACAAAGTGTTATTATTGTTCTCTATGTATTGAGTTATGTTATTCTAAACCTAACTCTTCATTTGGTTTCAGAGTGGGTATGGATTAGAATAGAGTATATTCCTATCCTCATCTGGTCTATAGACCTGCTAGTACCATGCATCTATTCTCTAATTATTTGTATTCAATTATCAGCTCAAATGTAATATAAATTGGGGAATAGTTATGCACAATCAGAATGTGTGTGTAGTATTCAAAAAATCTCTCTTTTGAGATGAATTACTATGCCAAATATATTCCATGTTCTTCATCAAATTTTTGTGCCAAATCCATAGCAGTTAGATCATAGTGCCAACATATTAATGGAGATAATAAAAAAAATGTTTTTCACGATGAAATTATATCATTTTTATCTAAAAGCGAGGATTTAAATTTGAGTGCAAACCAGAATAGACTGGATACAGGTGCCAAGTTAGGTGATGGAGGCTATTCAGGCCTCTCACAAGCCACTAGAAAAGAGGTCACTTCTTATTTAGTGTCACATTTGTGTGATGTGTGTTAATAAGAATAGAAACACATTCTTATTCACATACATTTTTTTAGTGTGTTGGTTTTCAAATAAACCCCTTTGTAGATATTTAAGAAAAAATCATGTTTTTATAAAACTCATTTTTGGGGAGTAGGAGAAGATTTTGAGGTAAACTCAGGGATGGTTATCTAGTTAGTGCCAAGCTTGTGGATCTTGGAGATTTAGAATTTAGGCACCTAAGGAGCAAGAGAAAGTCGCATAGGAACCCAAATAAGAAGGGATTAGTCTGGCACAATTTAGCTCAACACTACGCCTTCATGAGGGTAAATAGATAATCTATGGAGTTTGTACCTAGTCTAGTTAGTGCTTTTAGGAGGTGAAAATATTTTGAGAATGTAATTTTATCCCCATAGTCACATTAAGGGGGTGATAGGAATTAATAATGTTAAAGGGGTGAATGTTAGGATTTAATATCCGTAACATTAATAATTAGCATGTTAGTTGGTTTGTTGTAACCCATGACAATTATAAGTTATTAGATTATATTTTATAAGAGGTTGTTATGCTACCTCCATGGCTATATAATAGCCTTTGTTTTATTCTTGTAATTATGCTGAATATAAGAAAGCTTTATTATTGTTATCTATGTATTGAGTTATGCTATTATAAACCTAACTCTTCAATTGAGATGAAATGTTAAAATATTTATTTCAAGGGTTCATTGAGAAGTTTTAAACCCTATTTAGATGTGGGTGGGATAGATATTGGATGTGATTGTTATGGCTCAAGGATGAGTAAATGTTGGATAAGGGTGCCAAAATAAGTTTCTCTTTACTAGTGTGTTGGGGGATGTGATGATCAAGACCAATGGATAAAATATTTAATTGATTTTTATGTGGAATTATTTGATTTTTCATGCTTAGGATGGAGCTCAAGTTTGTTGGATCATAACCTATAATAAGTGAAGCACCTATTTCTAAGATTTTCAAAAAGACATTATCTTTGTTCTAATATAGGCACCATTTAATTTGGATTCTATCTAGATTTATTTTGGATGATAAGAATTTGATATAGAATTTATTTATGTTTTGATGTGTTGATATGATTTTAATGTTTTATTTGATTTGACCCAAACAGGGTGAATTGATTTGATGTGATTATCCCCAAACAAGGTAAATTGATTTGAGGTTCATTATGATGTTTGAATGTAATAAGCCCCAAGTACGATAGATTGATTTGATGTTTGATTAAGCTTAGATTGGATTTAGATGGTAGATTTTATTCAAATGAGAGAAAGGATAGATGTTATGACTTTTTCATTCCTAATCAATAGGTGCATGAGATTAAATGAAAAGACAAGATGTGATTTTGAATTTGGATGTTTGACTCACTTAGACTTGATACAATTTGGTCAAAATTACCCTGATTTGCTTTATTTCAATGTTTGATTTTGGACTTGATCAAAGTTGACATGATTTGGATTGATTGGACTTGGTCAAAGTTGACTAAACTTAACTTGATTGGAATTTTCATAATTGATCAAATTTGACTTGATTAGACTTGGTCATAGTTGATCGGATTTGACTTGGTCAAAGTTGATCAGATTTGACTTGATTGGACTTCATCAAAGTTGACTGGATTTGACTTGGGTTTGACTTAGACATTTTCCTTGGAATGTTTGTTGATTTAAATTTTGAAAAAGGTTTGAGTTTTGAAAATGTAAGACTTGATTTTAAGGTTGAATTTAGAATGTTTGACTTGGTTTAAAAGTTGACTCGATTTTAGAATGTTTGATTTAACCTCAAAATTATATTTGGTTCAAAATGGACCTAATTTAGATTTTTTCCAAATGGGTAACATAACAATACAATGAAAACATGGTAAGGTTTCAATCAGATAGCATGATGTTAGGACATATAAGATGACTCAGAAATTGGGTAGAGTAACACCTTATCACACAAGATTCTAATGATAAAGTTTTGACTTGGGATAATTTTGACTTGTTTGATGTGTAAGTATAACACAAAAAATGGGTATATGATAACAAATAAATAGTACACACACAAAATACAATCCTTATCTTAGTGGTAAATTGGGTGTAGATAATATCTTAACCCTTGCATTGGGTGTAGATATGTGAGACAATCCTTATTTTGAATAGATAATTTTGACTTATTTGGATTGGTCTGGATATAGTTTAAAAAGGTTTTTTTAAAGTCACATAGTCATTTTAATGGAATCACCTCTTGCCCTATAGACAATTGATTTGATGATGCTTGATGCTTAATGGATGATGGAATTAGGATTTGGTAGAGCTTCACTACATTATTTGGTAATGTTGGAATGAGGAGCAAGCCTACCAATTTATGGAATTGGGTGATGAATGTGGACCATCAAATCAAGATGAAAATAAATGGATGAGGAGCAATCCTCCATCCTCATAAATGAGGGAGATGGAGTGTGTAAGAGATAGATGAAGTGCGGAAGAAAGGCATGAGTGTGGAAGAAAATGTAAGAGCTTGTCATAAAACTTACTCACACACTATCTAATTCCATTCAATTGCCTTGGGAAAGAGGAATATTTAATGAATTTTCAATTGGCAAGTTGTTTTGTGATGAGAAAATTAGGAATTTATGAATTTATAAAATACAAATTTCTAAAATCTATGAAATTTTACATTAGAAGATTAAACTAATTAACAAATGTTAATTAACAATGGGAAGTGATGTGAATTTGTTGGGATAGGATGTAATAATAGAAGAAAAGATTAATTGATCATTGGGTAGTGGGGGAGGGGATTGTGACATACTAAGAATATTAGTGTGAATAAAATAATTGATTAGATGATTTAGTATGATGTTAGTGGATAGTTAAAATCAACAAAAAGTGTCCAATTTTAGGTGTCTACAGTGAGGGTTATAAGGTAAAAATGCCTATATAGCACCAAACATTTACCATAAGAATATTGAATTTGGAATCTATGTTTACTACAATGTCACATACTGAATATCCATTGATGTACACATCTATGAGTAGTTCCAAATCATAGCCTATGTTCTGGGCCATCCTTACATTGCACCCTCATACTAGGTCTAGCACTGATATATCAGTGGATTATTTTCCCATGTAATCAAACAAAAGATTATTTAGAATATAAATCATCCCTTCAACATACTAGAGAGTTAATGCATCAACAAGATTATCCTCTTGATTATGAATTTGTGCTTGGGGTTGGAGTTACTTCATTGTCTCCTCCAAATCTCACACATAATATAGTTCACCCTACATATTCTGAATGACAACCATGGCTTCTCTTAATACCTATTTTTGGCACAATCCATTTAGATATGGTGCTATGGAGGGATTTAAGCACACTACCTTATCTTCAAATCTCCTTGGATAATATCCCATTTTGGCCTTTTCATTGGGATCTATTTTTGGTCATGTAATCTTACCACTATGAGTTATAATATACATTTGGGGTCGATATTATTCTTATCTTGTGTCTTTATAACCCATTAATCTGATCTATGCTTGATCCTAACCTTCTCAGGCCTCTCCCTATGTATGAGTTTGTCATACAAATATTAGCACTCTTTGACCTTGTGGTCACCTCAATAATACCCACAATTGGGATACTTGGGTCAATCCTATTGGTAATGGTCCAATGACCCACACTTATAAAAAGTGTGTGAGGGAAACCTTCTACCTATGTATCCTCCACCTTGACCTCTTTAACCACATTATTTCCTTTAATCACCATAGGCTTGGTTAGTTCTTATTGTATGGGCTTGTCACATGCTTCAATCTATTACCTCATGGATATAATCAATCACCCTAAATTTTTTAGTGTTATGGGTAGAGGCTCAAAAATCTTGTAGTAGAGAGATACATTATCTTGGGTAGTGTGCTAAATAAGTGGAAATTTGTGCACATCATGACCATCATGTTATATCTCACTAGAGATCAACATGGCAATTATTCTTATTGTGCTTTTCGACCTCACAATATGTGCACCATAACCTAGTCTTAGTGTCATGGAAACTATTAGTTGTCAATTTCTAAAGTTGGGAATCCATTAAGGTGATCTAAACTTCCATGAATGAGGTGATTCCCATATATACACCTTTAATAACTTCAGCTCTCAATGCTACCTCTAGGGCCTCTCAGGGCTTGGTGAATGTCTTCATGGATAGGGCATGCTAGAAGGGTGTAAATAACCCTCTAATAAACCATTGTGCATGTTATATTGGATGAATATCAAAGGATATTTTTGACACTAGAGTCTTAAACCTATCATCGTACATGAAGACACTCTCTATTATATCTTGTCTAATCTCTTTTAGTGTCATCATAATCTACTGCTCAAACTCAAGAATGTTAAATTCCTTAAAGAATTTTGCCTTCAAAAGGTTGTAATTCATAATGTCTTAGTTTAGATTAATATTTCAATACTGGGTATGGGTGTGATCCAAAAAAATCATGGCAAACTAACTTGACTTACATTCTAATAATGTAACTCCTTCCACATGCCAAATGAGCTCGCATTTGGACATGCTTCATACAATCATCCACTCATAAATAGTTAGACAAACTCAAACTCATCTTATAAAATACATGGGGATTAGGTGTGGTAACCATTGGTACTTGAGGAACATATTGTACCGATGCACTCAAATTTTGGATTCATGTAGGTGTACCTCATATTCCTCTTATTGGTGGTGCTATAGGCTATACTACCACTCCTCATGTCACTTGAATGGCCTATTGGATTATCACTAGTCTTTACAATCCTATTTTTATGCCTTGTGTTGTACTAATTTATAGAGGGGTAGGACCCCATCCTATCGATGGCATACCAAACATCATCGACCATGAATTTTACATAGGTTATGTGACCATCAGCTTGATTGGTTGGTAAGGAATGACCTATTGTAGCACACTTTTTTCTCCTTCTAGTGATATAACATCTCTTATGTCTAGAAAGTGGACACCATCTTGGAATGAAAATGTTGTGAGTCTATTAGCCACTCACACTGTTATCCTTATGTGCACACTTGTACATGCATAAGAGTTATATGATTACTCCATATTATCTTATCAACACATGACAATAATTAAACATACATAGGAACACAAGCCTAAAAATACTACTCTACTCAAGTATTGATCAAATATTCATCATTTAAAAAACCAATACATTGTTAGATGTAAGAACAATATTAGTTTGAGCATCCTAATAGTACTTTATAACCATAAATAGAAATATCATTAACACATTGTCCATTACTTAGTGAATTTTAATTATAACGTGACCCAAGGAAATTCTCAATCTCGTAGTATACATCTTTTATCCCTCTCTCCACTTAGGTAATATTACTATCCTTTCTAGGAATTTTGTCTATAATTTGGTAGTGTTTTTCCTCAGGTCAACCTCCATCCTTAAATTTCTTAGGTGTATACCTTTCAAAGACTAATAAAAGGATTTATTTGGCATTTGGTAGCTTAACTACCACCAATCATCAATTATTACAACTTTTGCCACCTGGTATTAAGGCATTAGTCCACTTGAGATAAACTACCTCATTGTTTACCATCACTTCTCATCTATTTATTAGGGTCAAGCTATAAATCATAACTCTCATTGTTTTTTCCCATGATTTCCACTAACTTTTAAAAATTTGATGTTGACATGTGATCAACGTTGCCATTTTTCCTAAGTATATTGTCGAGTGCACAAGTGAATTGGTTCTGTCAGTGCATGTCATGCTTTGAGACATTGAGACAAACTCTAGGGTAGGTGTATACCTTTCAAAGACTAATAAAAGGATTTATTTGGCATTTGGTAGCTTAACTACCACCAATCATCAATTATTACAACTTTTTCCACCTGGTATTAAGGCATTAGTCCGCTTGAGATAAACTACCTCATTGTTTACCATCACTTCTCATCTATTTATTAGGGTCAAGCTATAAATCATAACTCTCATTGTTTGTTCCCATGATTTCCACTAAATTTTAAAAATTTGATGTTGACATGTGATCAACATTGCCATTTTTCCTAAGTATATTGTCGAGTGCACAAGTGAATTGGTTCTGTCAGTGCATGTCATGCTTTGAGACATTGAGACAAACTCTAGGGTAGGTGTATACCTTTCAAAGCCTAATAAAAGGATTTATTTGGCATTTGGTAGCTTAACTACCACCAATCATCAATTATTACAACTTTTGCCACCTGGTATTAAGGCATTAGTCCACTTGAGATAAACTACCTCATTGTTTACCATCACTTCTCATCTATTTATTAAGGTCAAGCTATAAATCATAACTCTCATTGTTTGTTCCCATGATTTCCACTAAATTTTAAAAATTTGATGTTGACATGTGATCAACGTTGCCATTTTTCCTAAGTATATTGTCGAGTGCACAAGTGAATTGGTTCTGTCGGTGCATGTCATGCTTTGAGACATTGAGACAAACTCTAGGGTAGGTGTATACCTTTCAAAGACCAATAAAAGGATTTATTTGGCATTTGGTAGCTTAACTACCACCAATCATTAATTATTACAACTTTTGCCACCTGGTATTAAGGCATTAGTCCACTTGAGATAAATTACCTCATTGTTTACCATCACTTCTCATCTATTTATTAGGGTCAAGCTATAAATCATAACTCTCATTGTTTGTTCCCATGATTTCCACTAACTTTTAAAAATTTGATGTTGACATGTGATCAACATTGCCATTTTTCCTAAGTATATTTTCGAGTGCATAAGTGAATTGGTTTTGTTAGTGCATGTCATGCTTTGAGACATTGAGACAAACTCTAGGGTAGGTGTATACCTTTCAAAGACTAATAAAAGGATTTATTTGGCATTTGGTAGCTTAACTACCACAAATCATCAATTATTACAACTTTTTCCACCTGGTATTAAGGCATTAGTCCACTTGAGATAAACTACCTCATTGTTTACCATCACTTCTCATCTATTTATTAAGGTCAAGCTATAAATCATAACTCTCATTGTTTGTTCCCATGATTTCCACTAAATTTTAAAAATTTGATGTTGACATGTGATCAACGTTGCCATTTTTCCTAAGTATATTGTCGAGTGCACAAGTGAATTGGTTCTGTCGGTGCATGTCATGCTTTGAGACATTGAGACAAACTCTAGGGTAAACATTAGTCTAATTATGTCATATTTTTTTGGAAATGGTCTTCCAAATTAAATTATAGTTACCTTCCTCTCAAATATTATTTTATAATAAATCAAATAAAAAATAAAGTGATGTAGTCCAATTGATGCTCAAGAGAGTTCAATGTGAATATGATTAAATGAATACTCATCAATCCTTGGCACTTGGCCAAAAAAGGTCAATTTTATTTTTCAATCAAAAATAAAATATATAAATATGCACATTAATAGAAAAATATAATTTTAAGACCAAAGCAAAAAAAATATCATTTTGAGAACCTATGTCACAAATTAAAATATTAACACATGTTTCACGACACCCTAAGTGAATATATAAAATCGCAAGGTATAACTAAAGCATTGAAAATAAAACATATTTTCAAGTGAATATTACCATAAGTACTAAATCCTAGATCCATATCACATCATAGAACTTGTTAGTCCCTTTGAAATCACTTTTTAAATCTTTACTTTTACCTTGGTTAATCACATGATAGGATGTGACATTTTCAATAGTTTGAACTATATTATAGTACCCAAAAATATTAGAATATTCCTTAGGGCCTTACTAATAAATATTTTGTTTACTTTTTAATAATTGGCTCAAAATTTTCTTGTTTTAAATTACTAAACTTTTGCTTTGGCATGAAAAAAAATTCATTTACCTCCCCTTAAATTCTCTAGGTTATGTGGCATGCCTCAATTTAAGAGAATATTAATTGCACATGTTAGGGCTTAATACTTTGAATTATTGCATCCAACTTAAAAAAAATAAATTACTTGATATATTTGTAAAATATTTTTACTCAATAATAAATATTTGTAGTGTGGTTGATCCTTTTCAAGTCACATTGAATAAATGTAGATGTAGAAATATAATTTAACATGTGTGGAAAATATTTTTATTCAATAATAAATATTTGTTTAGTGGGTCCAATCCTTCTCAAGTCACACTAAACAAACATTGACATAGACATATTATGTCAATGACCTTGTAGTACCCTCATGTGTTACTTCTAAAGCTGACTATTTTTTCCTTTGATTTAGTTAATTGCACTCGCATAAAGCAAATGAATCCATTTATTTACCAAAATTTCAACTCGATTTGTAATAATGAATATTGTGTTACAATTCATCATTAATCCTTTTGGATTAATGTAGATGATTTATCAAGTCAACCTTTATTTGAAAACCACTAGGTTATAACCCTGGACTTATGGGTTATGGGCCCATATAATAAGATTTTTTCAAACTCTCCTTTTGGCTCATATCTACATATCATGACAATCACTTTCATCATTCTATCGAGGCATGAATACATAGGCACAATAATCATTTAGGGCCTAGTCCAATACAAAAAATATAAGGTTTAATGCCAAAAATTATATAAGGCCTACAAGTATCACCTAATATAATTTAAATTATTATAGAGGTGGCCTAAAAATTTATGATACATTTATGTGATTGATATTTTGACAAGTAGGATGACTGTCAACTTTAAATAGACACTCACAGGTTAACGTGTTTGATTGAGTCATCAACCTTGATAGGTAAGTGATGTTATGTCTCCTTTTTCCAGTGTCTAATGATACATGGCATAATATCACATGATATTAAATAAGCTTGGTCATTTAAATTTAAGATTCACATTTATTTGTGAATTACTATTGTGATGATGCTTGGCACCTTTTAGGTGGCTCACAAGATCACAGGGGTAAAAGTCATACTACACCTCTAAAAAGTTACAACATTACTAAAAGGTAATGTATAGCTCTAGGAAAAAAGGTTCTTACCCTTAGATTGAGAAAATATGGGAGGTTGATTCATGTTGCAACATGTGATTCCATCATAGGCCCACATACTACCTTGTTACAAAGGCTTTAGTTAGAAGACATGAAATGGCAGTGCATGGCACTAAGTGAAGGGGTCTTTTTTATTTGGATTGTGACTAGGGTTACAAATCCATATGATGACATGAAGTTTATTTTTAGGCACATGAAATACTCAATGATAATTACTTAGTCAAAAGCCTTGAAGCTATAACTAAAAGTATGTTTAATAAATGGGAAGATTAGATTTGCCTTGTAACCCCATAGTCCTTGGCACTACACCAACTTACTTTATAACTTCTAAGTGTGTGAGTATGTGAAATCATAACATATGGCATGGAGGATGAAATTAAACTCATGCCTTAGAAAATGTTTTCAAAGCCACACCTTGATGAGATGATGATGCGTGGCATGCTCAGACTGACTGCACAAAATATGTGACTTGGAAAAAAATAGTAAAAAGGTGATAACTGGTAGGATGTGGAGGAATATGAAGTCTTACACATAAGTCAAAAATTAAATAAGCTAAAATTGTCTAAGAAATAAGATGAAAAAAATAACACATGGCCAAATTTAACACTAAAATACTAGGTAAAAACACATACGACTAAGTGTGAAAGCATGCAACCAAGTCCTTTAGACTACATGATGAAGGAAATTCCTAGACCATATATTAAAAGGAAGAATGGAATTGTTAGAACATATTTGCAAAGAGGTTTTCATTTACCTTTTATTCTAAACGTAATTTGCTTACTCATTGGTAATAGTTGGATCCTCAAATAACAACAATCATTCAATCTTTATGAAATAGGAAACCCAATATAAATCCATAAAGGCCAATTATTTGAAGGCAAAGGCCTTTAATAAAAGAAATACCTAAATCAACCATTTTTTAAAAAAATTACTAATAAAGGGTACTCTACTATCTAAGTAAAAGGAGGTCTAACTTAGGTTTGATTTCATCTATAAGGCCTTCCTTTATTTAATAGTAAGTATTATTAAGATTTATTCCAAAATTCAAAACATTTTGATTTTTTATTTATTATCCTAGTCTTAATATGAATCCTCTTTCAGAATCCAAGTGTTCATGAGTCCAAATTATGTGCAAGGCTTTAGTGCCTTTACAAACAAAAATACGTACATCATTGGTTAGTGGAATAAGCACATTATTAAGATAATAACTTGATTATCTTCTCCATTCCAATAATAAGGCATCTAAATCTATAACTAGTAGATATCTCACTTTGTGAAGGGAATACATACTTATAGTTTACCCCAAATCATATACTTGCATTGTATTATAATACCATCTAATTGTTATCTCAGCTCTGAATTTATTCCGAACTTATTCAACATGAAATAGATGTTAATGTGCTTAGAGAGGCAACCATTTATCGACATCATCTTTTGTATTTAACTAGATATAGATAGATAAACTATTTATATGAATATAAATCATAAAATCAAATGTGCACTTCAATAAACACACATTCTAAGCCTATGACCATATTATTTCCTACATTATTTAATCATGAAAGGTCTATATCATTAATTTACATAGTATAGAACCAAATTCATTCATTTAAATAGATTAAAGTCATAGATCCCTCTAATAAAGGTGGAAGGTCAATTAACCATATCAGACTTAGTAAAAGATGGACTACCACCTTATTGTTGTCAAACACATCTCTCCTTTCTCCCATGGAGCAAAACAAACAAGGTTCCTAAACCATTTAATTAATGCAAGTGGGTTAAACCTAATGATTTAAAACACAAAGCATTCTAATTAGATTACCTTTAGTAATGTGAATTGCAGTATTTTTTGTTCTCAAGGAAATAGAACTTAGAGGTCTATTGAGTAGTAATAATATTTATTCCAACAATCAAACCATTTATATTTATTTATTTATTTATTATGCCAATCATAATATGAATCCTCCTTCATATTACAAGTGTTCATGAGTCCAAATTATGTGTAGGAATTTAACACCATTACATCCAAAGATACATATAGCATTGGTTGTTAGATTGAGCAAGTTATTAAGACAATAACTCAAAAATATTCTCCATTCCAATAAAAAGGCATATAAATCTATCACCAATAGATACTTATCTTTGTGAAGGACACACAAACCTATAATTTACCCCAAATCATATTTTGGAATTATATTATAAAACCATCCAATTGCTATCTCAACTCTAAAGGTATTCCCAACTTATTCAACATGAAATAGTTGTTAATGTACTCACAAAAGAAATCATTTATTGACCTCATATTCTATAGTTAACTAGATAGAGATAGGTAAACTATTTATATGGATATAAATACTAAATATCAAATTGTAAGTCAATCAACACACATTATAAGCCTATGACCATAAAATTTTCTACATTATTTAATCATCAAAGGTATATATCATTAATTTTTAGAGTATAGAACCAAAGCCATTCATTTAAATAGATTAAATATCATGAATCCCTCTCACAAAGGTGGAAGGTTGATTAACCACATCAAACTTAGTAAAAGATGGAATACCATCTTATTGTTGTCAAACACATCTCTCCTTTCTCTTAGAGAGAAACACAAACATGGCTCCTTAACCTTTTAATTAATGCAAGCTGGTTAAATCTAGTGATTTAAAATTCAAAGCATTCTCATTAGATTACATGTATAATGTGAACTGCAATATATTTTCATTCTCAAGGAAGTATAACTCAGAGGTATATTTTAACTCCTTTTATTATTCCTAAGAAGTGTTCATTATGCCTTAAGTAAAATAGTGAGACTAATCTAAGTAATATATTATGAACATTCCATATATCACAAAAGATTAGGTATAACCTAGCATAATTATCCCTAGAATTAATCAACCAATATTCATATTTCTTTTTAGCATATGATACTTTCTAAGGAATGAAAATAGGGCATTTTAAGTTAGTATGTATGCACCTAATTATAAATTTTTTTTTGTTGATCAATATATTTTATCATGCTTACACTTTGATACCAATTATGAGATTATTTGTGTTAGGGTGTGGAGCTAAAAGCTTCACCAAGGAGCATACTTAAACAGGTTCGGGTCTACACAGACGCCGGCGTCGGTCAGGAGCGACCGACGTCGATTAGTAGCAGTTGCAGAGGCGCCGACGTCGGCGATATGGTCGACCGGCGACGGTCACAGGCGAACAGGCAGGAACCGACGTCGGTTACCTGCGTGTCCAGAAATCTATTTTCGTGGACGGCAGCGAGTGTTTGCATGATAAGTTTGAGTCGTGGACTCAAGCTTGCGTCTCTATTGTTAGCAATACTATTTTTAGAGCCCTTGTTCAAGAGGCTTAACTGTTTGTTGTAAGAGCATGCTCAAGTTTCCCTATTTCTATATGTAGGAAGATCTTCTTAGCTTAGAATTGTAGAATGTGTGTAGAACTGTAAGAGTAGAACATTGTGAATGTTTGAAGGACAGTACAGAGTTGCATCAATCCAGGTTGTTGGATTTGAATGTACTTGAGAGTGAGCTCTTGAGGAATAGAGATCTAGTGAGAGATCTTGTGTGCATCTGAGAGAGGTGTGGAAGAACGAAGCTTCTTCATATTGTATTCCTATTGTAAAGAGTTTCAATACAAGTTTTCAGGGTGTTTTATTGTATATCTTGTTCTGTGCTATTTATCATTTCAGTTACTTATCTATCTGATTTATTTCCGCGTTTATTGCTTTCACAAGTGTAATCTATTGTTGGTTTGATCCCCCAACAAGTGGTATCAGAGCCTTGGTTACAGGTTACAGGTTACAGATTACAGGTTGCTCACAGGTGTTTCTGCAGGAATTTCTGTTTGAGTGGGAGAAGCAATGGCTGAAGAAAGTAAGCTGAGAATGGAAAAGTTTAATGGCAAGAACTATCAACATTGGAGAATGCAGATAGAGGACTATCTGTATCAGAAGGATCTCTACTTACCGTTAGGTGGGATAGCAAAGAAGCCCAAGGACATGGAGGATGAAGAATGGGAAGTTCTTGACAGAAAGGCTCTTGGGTCTATAAGACTGAGTCTAGCCTCCACTGTGATATGTAATTTGTCACAGGCAAAAACTACGGTAGAGTTGATGACCACGTTAGCAAATATGTATGAAAAACCCTCAGCTTCAAATAAGGTATATCTTATGAAGCAATTATTTAATTTGCATATGAATGAAGGTGGATCTGTTTCTACTCATCTGAATGATTTCAATGGAATTGTTAATCAGTTAAGTTCTGTCAATATTGTATTTGAAGATGAAATAAAAGCTCTTTTGATATTATGTTCTTTGCCCGAAAGCTGGCATGGCTTAGTAATGGCAGTTTCTAATACTGCATCTGCATCAAATATTTTGAAAGTAGAGGATGTGGTTAGTGTTATCTTGAATGAGGAAATACGCAGGAAAAGCACAGAAGAGACATCTGGGAACGCTTTAAATTTTGAGAGCAGGGGAAGGCAAAAAGAAAAGAGCAAGAGGAGATCAAGATCTAAGTCTAAGGTGAGAGGAAGATCCAAATCCAGGAATGGCAGGAAGCCACAATGCTGGAACTGTGGAAAGATGGGGCACATAAGCAGAGATTGTTGGTCAAAGCCCAAGGAGGACAACCAACACGAAGGAAAGGAAGAAGCCAAGGTTGCAGGTATTGCACAGGATGCTTTAATTTTCTCTTTGCATAATAACATAGAATCTTGGGTATTAGATTCTGGTGCTTCTTTCCATGCTACCCCTAACAGAGAGTATTTCAGTGACTATATCCATGGAGATTTTGGAATAGTATACTTAGGGGATGACGAGCCTTGTAAGATTATTGGCAAAGGTAAAGTGCAGCTGAAGATGTAGAATGGCAACACATGGGTGTTGAGAGAAGTGATGCATGTTCCTAGTTTAAAGAGAAATTTGATTTCTGCAGGTAAGCTAGGTGATGAGGGTTGTACAGTAACTCTCACAGCAGATTCTTGGAAGGTGACCAAGGGTGCACTAGTTATGGCCAGAGGTAAGAGAGAAGGTACTCTCTACTTGTGTAATTGTGTTACTAACAAATCTCCTTCAGTTTTATCTACTTCAGGTGTGGATTGTAAATTGTGGCACTCAAGGCTTGGCCACATGAGTGAGAAGGGGATGTCAATACTTAAGTCTAAAGGTATGCTTTCAGATTTGAAAAGTATGGATCTAGAGTTTTGTGAGCACTGTGTATTTGGGAAACAGAAAAGGGTTAGTTTTCTCAAGACCGGGTCTACTAAGAAAAGGCAGAAGTTGCAGCTTGTTCACACAGACGTGTGGGGACCGGCTCAGGTAGCCTCTATTGGCGGATCACGGTACTATGTTACATTCATAGATGACGCCACAAGAAAGGTATGGATCTACTGTATTAAAAAGAAATCTGATGTTTTTGAGACTTTTAAGTTTTGGAAAGCCATGGTTGAGAATGAAACAGGCAGAAAGTTAAAGTGCTTGAGATCTGATAATGGCGGTGAGTTCTGCAGTCTTAAGTTCAAATTGTATTGTTATACACAAGGAATCCGTAGGCAAAGGACGGTTCCAAGGACACCTCAGCAGAATGGTATTGCTGAAAGGATGAACAGAACTATCATGGAGCGTGCAAGATGTATGAGATTGCATGCAGGGTTGCCCTTAGAGTTTTGGGCAGAAGCAGTTGACACCGCAGTGTACCTGATTAACAGAGGACCTTCTACAGCTCTGGATGGTGGAATTCTAGAAGAGGCATGGACAGGTAAAAAGGTAGATCTTTCATATCTCAAATTTTTTGGTAGTGAAGCCTTTGTGCATATAGATAAGGAAAATAGAAAGAAGCTTGATCCTAAGTCTACGAGGTGCACGTTTATAGGCTATGGCTCAGATGATTTTGGTTTCAGATTTTGGAATCTAGGAACTAACAAGGTAATCAGGAGCCGTGATGTTGTTTTCAATGAAAGAGTGATGTACAGTGATCAGATAAGGAAGCTGGATCAATCTGAGCAGAGCAATAGTGAATTGGACGAAGTTATGGTCCAAAATGAGCTCGCGGGAAAAAGAAATAATCACTTGCAGGAAAACACAGAGACCGACGTCGGCAGGGTTGGAACCGGCGTCGGCAGTACAGAAACCGATGTCGGTCATACAGAGACCGACGTCGACAGACCAGGCACCGAGGTCGGTCAGGCAAAACCGACGACGGCAAGTGACAGGTCTACAGGTGGCTGAGGTCGGTCACTGTCAGAAAATTTGGGTGGACAGATTGTTGAAAACAAGTCCAAGACACCCACCAGGAGGTCTGAAAGGGTAAGTAAGCCTCCAATTAGATATTCTCCTTCCTTATATTATTTATTGCTAACTGATGGTGGAGAACCAGAAAGTTTTGAAGAAGCATTACAGGGGGAGTCCAGGAGTAAGTGGGAGCGTGGCATGGTTGAGGAGATGGAGTCCTTAAGAGAGAACCAAACATGGGATTTGGTTGAATTGCCAGCTGGTAAGAGAACACTGAAGAACAGATGGACCTACAGGTTGAAGGAAAGTGAGGATGGTCAGATGCGATATAAGGCCAGATTAGTGGTAAAAGGATTTGCACAAAAGCCAGGTATTGACTTTGGTGAAATTTTTTCTTCGGTTGTTAAGATGACTTCAATAAGGGTTGTATTGTCTTTGGTTGCTTTTGAGGATTTGCATCTCGAGCAGCTAGATGTTAAGACATCATTTCTTCATGGAGATTTGGATGAGGAAATCTATATGGAACAGCCAGAAGGTTTCGAGGTCAAGGGTAAGGAGAAGTTTGTGTGCAGGTTAAAGAAAAGCTTGTATGGCCTCAAGCAAGCTCCAAGGCAATGGTACTTGAAATTTGACAGGTTTATGACTGAGCATGGCTACAGTAGGTGTCAATCAGACCATTGTGTATATTTCAAGAGATTTGATAACGGTAGATATATTATTCTATTGTTGTATGTAGATGACATGTTGGTTGCAGGGTCTCACATGCAGGATATCTCAGAGCTTAAGGAGAAGTTAGCTCAAAAGTTTGCCATGAAGGATTTGGGAGCAGCGAAGAAGATCCTTGGCATGAGCATTAGGAGAGACAGGAAAAATCACAGGTTGATATTGTCTCAAGAAGATTATGTGAACAAGGTGTTGGAGAGGTTTAATATGCAGGATGCAAAACCGGTGAGTACACCTATGGCTGGACATTTTAAGCTAAGCAAAGAACAATGTCCCAATTCACATGATGAGGTAGAGTACATGAGTACGGTTCCATATTCTTCCGCAGTAGGGAGTTTGATGCATGCAATGGTGTGTACTAGACCAGATATTGCCCAAGCAGTGGGAGTAGTAAGTAAGTATATGGCCAATCCAGGTAAGGAGCATTGGAAAGCGGTTCAATGGATCCTTAGATATCTGAGAGGAACCAGCAGCAAGCATTTGTGCTATGGAGGTTCAGATACTTCTCTACATGGCTATGTAGATTCAGATATGGCAGGAGATTTGGATGGCAGGAGGAGCACCACAGGTTATGTTTTTACTATAGGTGGAACAGCGGTTAGTTGGATATCTAAGTTGCAGAAGGTTGTAGCCTTGTCAACTACAGAAGCAGAATATATTGCAGCTACAGAAGCTAGCAAGGAGATGATATGGATGACACGGTTCATGGAAGAGCTTGGAAGGGAGCATGGGAGTTGCAGATTGTACAGTGACAGTCAGAGTGCAATCCATTTGGCCAAGAACTCAGCCTTTCACTCTAGAACCAAGCACATATAGCTAAGGTACCACTTCATACGGCAGGTATTGGAAGATGGTGAGTTGAAGCTGGAGAAAATTCATACAGACAAGAATCCTGCTGATATGCTAACAAAGCCGGTTACGATGGAGAAGTTGAATCTTCATTCAACTTCTATTGGTCTTCATGATTGAGTTGAAGATGGAGGAGCAAGAAGATGATGCTGTACAGGTTGGTACAGCTGGTTTATCTCCAAGTGGGAGATTGTTAGGGTGTGGAGCTAAAAGCTTCACCAAGGAGCATACTTAAACAGGTTCGGGTCTACACAGACGCCGGCGTCGGTCAGGAGTGACCGACGTCGGTTAGTAGCAGTTGCAGAGGCGCCGACGTCGGCGATATGGTCGACCGGCAATGGTCACAGGCAAACAGGCAGGAACCGACGTCGGTTACCTGCGTGTCCAGAAATCTATTTTCGTGGACGGCAGCGAGTGTTTGCATGATAAGTTTGAGTCGTGGACTCAAGCTTGCGTCTCTATTGTTAGCAATACTATTTTTAGAGCCCTTGTTCAAGAGGCTTAACTATTTGTTGTAAGAGCATGCTCAAGTTTCCCTATTTCTATATGTAGGAAGATCTTCTTAGCTTAGAATTGTAGAATGTGTGTAGAACTGTAAGAGTAGAACATTGTGAATGTTTGAAGGACAGTACAGAGTTGCATCAATCTAGGTTGTTGGATTTGAATGTACTTGAGAGTGAGCTCTTGAGGAATAGAGATCTAGTGAGAGATCTTGTGTGCATCTGAGAGAGGTGTGGAAGAACGAAGCTTCTTCATATTGTATTCCTATTGTAAAGAGTTTCAATACAAGTTTTCAGGGTGTTTTCTTGTATATCTTGTTCTGTGCTATTTATCATTTCAGTTACTTATCTATCTGATTTATTTCCGCGTTTATTGCTTTCACAAGTGTAATCTATTGTTGGTTTGATCCCCCAACAATTTGGTGCCATGATCCACTTTGCCACCCATACAGTGTTTGCACATGCTCCATACGGTGAAACTAAGGAATCCATCCCACTATTCTATCCTCTGTAGCTATATCAATTTCCAATTAAAGTTTCTTGATCTAAATGGGTATCAATGCATTGTGACACTACATGTTGATGAAAATTTCTCATACTAAAGACTTGATCCTCCATTGACTCTCTTGCTCTAAAAATTTCTCTCTTTAATCCTATATTGTGTAACCTCTTCTTTAACTAGTTATTTCTCCCTAACATTGTGTTTCTTCCTCAAAGGGTTGTCCCCTCCATATACCATCTTATTTTCCATCTATCAAAGAGTCCTTGTGGTCATTTATTTCCCCTACTAATTTGGGCAAATCCCATTTAATCTGAGATAACATTTCATGTTATTCTTTAGCTACAATATTGCTTGTGAATGCATTTTCCTCTATTCACATTCATTTTATGTAGGCTGTAATGGTAAACTATCATTCATTATTACAATCTATATTATTCTTCTACAATTGGTCTACACTTTCATATCTTGTAGCCATTTTCTATCTTGTATGCATTTACTTTTTTTTTGAACAACTACGTTTCTTACCAAAATTCACTTTCTTATTCAATGTCTACCAACCAACGAGATTTAATCTAGATTTAGATTGTGACCTCTATAGCATTTGTCATTGTTATATTAATACTAGCTACCACCTTAATTAGATTGCTCGTAGCCCACTTGTATGTTAAATAATTTCCAATAACCATGGCTTGGATCGTGGCCTTCATTTAATTATTCCTTGTTTCAATATTTATTATGGATGCCACCAGGTTGCTTATAAATATTATTTTACACATTATAGTTACATTTCACTTTGATGTATATGAAGCCCTTGGTCTCTCTTCTTATTTTATTTCCTTTTCATGTACATCTAGATAATAATCCTCATAAACCATAGTGTCCTCTTGCATTTATGCCACACAGGCATAAGGTGATAAGTACCCAAGCATCCAACATGACATATATTTAGTTTCACCTAAGGTGAACCTTATTGCTATTCTATTGTCAAGATCTATGCTTACTATATATATCCTTTGTAGAAGATCCCACTTATGTTGTATTGACTCAGATAAAAATATGATGAGCTAAATGCAAACCCAATGAAGTGATCTCATAGGACAATATATAGAATTATGATCCATTTTGAAACACATGTCTCCTACACATGCACCAAACTCATCATGTTACCTCTATGGTACAAAGAGATAGAAATGAAAGCACATTAATCAAAATCTTATTTATGATAACAATAATAAATATATCTTATTTCATTATCCATATTGTCAAGGATATATCTATGGTAAATCATGACAAAAATCATGAATAAATGATACAACAATGGGTCCAACCCTGATTAATACTTGACCATATGCCTAATCCAAAGTGAAGCTAAGTGAGGTGTTACAAACCCAAATGTCTAGTGAATAAGAATTACTAGATTTGGAGGTAAACCATTATAACTGCCATGTTAAATCTACATAAGTGAATGTCATTTTCATTCATTTCAACTTAATTTTAACACTAATTTTAAACGTGTGTGTTACTAGAGAATTCTCACATTTTTTTCATCATTATGACTTGAAATTTGAATTTCATTCTTTCCATTGAACTCAACATTGTTATTTTTTATCTCATTTATGTACACCATTCTGAGGTATGTTTCTCATTTTTTCTTGGGTTTGCTTTTATTTTTACTTAAAATTTGTGATGAATGTACATATAAGTATCCTCATCTTTTATGGGCTCTAGGTTTTATCATAACTTATATTATTATAGGAAATTTTGGAATTTATTAGTTAGTTTTGGTAGTAATCCCTAGTTTTCTCTTAGGTCAGAGTCTGGATAAGCTTTTCTTTTACATCTAGTTTTTATGTAAAAGTTTTTTTTATCCCTTTTATTTTATACGGTTTAAGAGGAATTTATTTATTTTTATTATACCTTGTAAATGGTTTCTCTATGATTATTGTTAGGCTCCTCAACTTTTAGTCTACCTTGAGAAATATCTTTAGATAATCCCTAAGGACATTTTCTCTTGTCTTTGTTTGGGATTCATTTTTTGTGTTTAGGTTAAAGGATTTCACTTTTTTCTAATTTCATAGTTGAGGCCTTTAGTACCAAGCTTGGTTTTCCTTCTTAGAGGTATGTTCATAGCTTGTGGATATTATTATTGCATTTTACTAAAATATGTGCTTTGGTTGTATGTTTTCTTTTTTGTTGTTAGAGTGTTATCATCATGACCTTGTTTCCTCTTGTAATATTGTTGTCCCCAAATTTTAATTACTCAAAAAATTTGAGTACCCCATTGATTTTTTTCCCACAAAGTTGAAACTATAAGAGGAAGATAGATAAAATGATCAAAATGAAGTGAAACTCAAACATATTTATGTTTCTATCAAATTTAGATCCCTGCTTGGAAGGCATTAAACTTTGATGGTTACATAGAAACTATCAGAACCTGACTACTATAAAGCAATTGATAGACTCTGATGACTAAAAAGTAGTCACCATACTCTTATGACTACAAAGTAACCCTCAAAATCTAATGGACCCTCATTAATAAGGGTCATTACTTATGAGTGTCAGAGATTTTACTCTTGAATATTTATTCAAAATCCCTCATTCATTATAATCAATTTAATTTTGAGATCTATAACATTCAATTTTTAGCCTTAGCCTTGTTTTCTTTCTCAAGATCTTCTTGCATTGAGGTCATGACTCTAGAGCATTTTTCAAATTCACTTTTCCTATTTACTAGGGTTTTAACAGGTTTTTTCTATAACAAAGGTTTATTGAAGGTTACTATTAATGCACACCAAACACCTACATGTTTCCACCTTATTTCAACCCTTATACACTTTTTATTGGACTGAAAAAACTCCATCTTACTTTTTGTGTTGAGAAAACCACTTGGTCATGCATTTCTCTACCTCTACCTTGTCAGAATCCATGCCTTGGTTATCAGCCTTCCATTTCTACCAGTAAGATTTTCTCTTTACTTTGTAATCTCATGATTCTTATGTGTTAGACTCTATCACTTACCCATTATCTCCTTAACTCTAACGTACTTGATCTTGACATGTTGGACTCCATTGCATGCACCACACTCTCTTGATTCTACTTTCCCTACTTCTACCTCTTCTATTTTTGATTTGCTAAGCCTAGATCAATTATTTATTTCCTCAGTCCCTCATATTCAACCTACTCAATAGATGCTTGTAACACTAAATAAGAAAGGAAAATATATAAAGTATCAATATTTAAGAGTTACCCCTTCATCAAATGTAGAGTCAAATGTGGACAAGGTCACACATACTAACTTGGGCAACATAGATATGCCCACATTTTGAAGAAGAGTCAATGTTGTAAGTTTGACTAGATACAAAACATATATGATAGTGGGCTACCCTAGGTTTCCACATTTTCTACCTCAGTCTAGTGTCTTAAGTTGGTTCTAACCCTCACAAACCATTCTGATAAGGAGAACAAGTAAGTTGAGAACCCTAAAGCCTAAAGGGGAATACATCCTATGCCTTGGGTAAAAATACATAGAGGACATGTTGTGGATCCCAGACCATGATTCCTTTGTAGAGATTACACCAAAATATATGCATCATTTTTGGGAGGAGACTCTTGATTTCTCTAGGACTATGAACAAAAGTTGTATTTTAAAGCCTAAGGCCTCTCTATCAAGGGTTCCTAAATTCATCCCCCAACAAGATTATAAAATGGATATCAATGACACCATCACCCTTATGAATAGGGTTGTTAGACACACTATGACAAGAGACTACTAAGAGTGGATGTTTTAATACTTATAAATCACCCACACAAATAAGCAATACATTAACTAAGATGAATTGCTTTGTGATTCAATACACAAACAACTATGTGAGGTGCTCAAGACTAACAAATTTTACATGATATCATATGTGGTGTATGCAGTAACATGTAAAATATTCTATTTTGGGTTGAAAATAGTTGGTCAGATCTCTTCATCATGTATTTGTGATTACTATCCCAAGATGACCATGAAATAAAGCACCAAACATTTTTATTGGGTTAATGATGTATTCTTACATTATGTGATTTAAATATTTGAGAAAGATCCTTATAATCTTTGCTTATTTATTGCTACTACTAATGAGATAAAAAGGCAGGTAGGATGGTATATTCAATTTATAAACTTATCATATATTAGGTTTTATAAGTGCAAAATAACCCCCTATATGTCACATAGTTTGTTGATGACAAGTGGGCCCTTATAGAGTTGGTTTGATAGCTCATTAAGGTCCACAAGTTTTTGGTTATGAAGCATAATATTTTGGGACCCATTTCCCCATGACTATTAGCAGGTACATGTGCAACATTGCATAAAGCCAAAACTATTGAGATAGATATAGCCCATGTCACTTTTCTTCCATTTCACAGTAGACCCTCATTTGATGTAAGGGGAATGATATAAAGTGTTTTGAGCACTAAATATAAGTATGTGCCTTACTTTGAATATTTATGGATGGACTATGATGGTGAAAAATAAGCCAATCTTATTTATTCTTCTTAATTTACATTAGATCACATGATTGAGTATACTCCTTGATTCATAGTTTAAGAGTGCATTTTAACCTCACTTCTTTTACAATTCAAAAACTGCATTTTGGCTCAAGTGTTTTTGTAGTTTTGTGTGCACTTTGACTAAGTCAAAATATACCTTAAAAAGGGTCACTGCTTATATTTTTAGGATTTATTTCCCTAAATCATAGGAGTTAGGATTTTCTATAAATAGAGGGCTTGCATACCTTTACAGGGATGAATTTTTGGTACTATTTTTGGGGCAAGATAGAGAACTTTTGGAAAGAAAGAAGGAAAAAACTTTGTGTTTTTTAAAATAAACAAAACTAAGCTATTGGAGGACTTTGATCTTGTTTATAATTGTGGATGGATGTCCTTATGTTCATTTGTCTATGTAATTGGTTTCTAATCTTTCATTGTGATAAGATCTCTTGGCTAATAGTAATTTTGTTTTCAAATGATGAATGTGATAGATAGGTGAAATATGAATTTATTCATCTATCCACATTCTTTCTTCCCTCTCTAAGATAATTTATTTCTCTTATCTTTCATTTTCTCCCTCATATCATATTTCATTTATTTATACATGCAAAAACCCCCAAAGAATTCAACATGTATATTTTTAAATACGTTAGGTTCCTATTTTTTCTTATTTTCTAATAAAGGTATCCTTGCTTGATAATAGAGAGGGACTTTATCCTATTATACTATTATCTATGACACATGCTTAAGAAGTAACACTTTTTATAGCCAACAATTTTTTTGGTAACTTCATTGAGGAACAATTTTTGTGCTTTTTCATGTAAACCATAAATATACATAAGAGTGGGTCACTCTTCCATTTTGGCAAAAAGATGTTTTACCAGAGTAAGGAAATCCAAAGGAGTATCTGATCCTTTATTTGAATTGCAATAATGACTCAATTTTCAGATTAATCCTAAAAGGAAGATAAGGACCAAGAAGTCTATAAGCTTATCTACAAGCCTAATAGCTAAGAAGCCACAAAAAGGAGGTACCCTAGTGAAACAAGTTCTTATTCTTTTTAGAACTATTATAATTTAAAAATCATCTTTTTGAACTATGGTTGTACCATGGATAAATTATATTAGTCCATTAGCTCTTATCGAGTTGCATGAACTACCATGTGGTTCACATAAGAATTTCCCAAATTTTGTGGTGATGGGACACAACACCTAGATGAACACATTGCTACATTTTTTGATGCATGCAAGATTTTAGGAGTGGAATATGAGGATGTAGTGGTAAGATTATTTTTTGAAACCCTCATATATGGAGCTAGCACTTGGTTTTATCACCTTGACCTAAGTTACAATACTAACTGGAACACTATGAAGACTAAGTTTGAGGGTTATTTCAAACTAGCTTAGGATGCACAACTGACTCAAATGATAGAAGAGGCTCACGAACCCATGTGAGACTTTATCACCAAATTTAATAGGTTATTGAATAAAATTCCTTGAGCTGCCAAACCTACATGAGAGAACCATAAATGTTTCTTCATCAATACTTAGTTTCCAGAAGTAAGTTTTCTTTCATGGAAGAATATACTTCCATTTTTAGACAAAATTCAAGATTTCACTACCTAAATTGAGGATGATATGGTCATAGTAGGAAAGTTAAGAAGGGATTATTTAAAATCCATAGGCTAAGATTCTAATTATGAGTCCATTGAGTAGTTGATCCAAAAGCTAGCAAATGATATTATTGCACTGAATATGTAGTTGCCTCAAAAGCAAATGCTTGGATCATATCATGACATTCTAAGAAGGAACTATGTACCCAATAATAACTAAGGATACCAGCTCCTCAACCAAAGCTGGCTATTGAGTCTCCTCTAATTAATGTAGTATTAGAAACAAATGAGGTTTATATTTATATGAGGATGAAATTGAAACATGAGACCCATGCTTTTAGGAGTATGAAATTGAAGAATCGGGTGGTGACTCCAACAATGATTTCCTAGAGTACAAGTGTGAATATGATGACTATGAAGATGTGGTAGGGGATATTAATGGTTAGTCCTATGCGGTGTTCACAAGATCTCAAGGCATAAAAGAAGATGACAAAAAGAAGAAAGAAACTGATAAGATGAACTAAAATAAAAATATTGAGAGGAAAGAGACTTCTAAGGTGTATAATATGCCTACAATCCTTCCCAAAGGATCTCCACCAATTCAAATGAATACAAAATATCTAGAAGCTAAAGTGATTGTTTCATTTCAAACTTAGAATCTAAATAGTCAAAAGACTGGTGTAAATTTAATAAATAATTTGGCCTCAATGCCTACAAGCCTTGACACCACATCTTTTTTGCACATTCCTTCTTTTGAAATATTAGATCATGTCAATAAATCCAAGATTCAAATGTCTTAAGCAGAATATTTAAGATCAAATCGTAAACAACTAAATTGACTTTACCATTTTATAAAAGAAGGTGTAGGTGATGTAAGCAAACCCAAATCCAAAGGGATTTTATATATGACCTCAAATGATAAAAATTAAGCTAATGCCATGGTTTCATATACTTTTAATTTAGGCAAGTAAAAACCATTATATATATCCATTTTCTTGAAAGGATGCAAGCTGAGAAATTATATTATTGATATTGGAGATTATGATAATTGTTGCTCATGCTTTAGGTCTCACATACACCAAGATTTTTGTTTTATGTTTTCCCATAGACACTATGCAGATGCTACTAGTTGGCTAAATCAGATATACATAAGTTGCTTTAACTTCCTTTCTACATAAAATGATTAAGATGATGATCCTCATGGCAAACATTCTAACCATATTTGATATGTTATTAGGAAGAAGTTTTTTCAAGGAGTTGGGTGGTGAAATCTAAATGGACTTATCACATGCCACCTTTTTATTCAATGGTACTAAGCAT
Organism: Torreya grandis; assembly: GCA_037957365.1. Classification (NCBI taxonomy): domain Eukaryota; kingdom Viridiplantae; phylum Streptophyta; class Pinopsida; order Cupressales; family Taxaceae; genus Torreya; species Torreya grandis. Next base: position 1,537,385 of record JARHVA010001333.1, read on the forward strand.
AAATAAAAACATGAATCAAAGGCTAAACTTACTATATGTAAATTTGAAGATCCAAGAACCTATATTATTTATGAAGATGCAAGTTTTGGAAAATATGTGATGATGTTTGGAACATAAATAGATATACTAGAATTAGTGGAGAGTAATTATAATGATGTTTGGATTCTTAAATTTGATGGAAGTTGTTCATTAGTTTGTGTAGGATAAGGTATCATTCTTATTTCACCAAACAAGGAAGTTTTTCCTTTTTATTTCATGTTAAAATTTGAGTGTAATAACAAAATTAGAGAATATAAGGCCCTTCTTCATGGGTTGCATACAACTAAAAAATGGAAATATAAAACATAAAATCACTAAGGGATGCCAATATTATCATGAGATCGGTTAAATATCAATATCAAGTGAAAAATAACCACTTAAGGCATTACATGAATTGATTATGGGATTGTATCGAGGCATTTGACATTTTCACAATTGTGTCAATCCTAAGAGAAGCTAATGTCAAGGTTTGTGTACTTGTATTTTCAACATCACTTGTGATTCCTCCTCCCAAGGTTGAAAAAGATAAATAAACCATTGAAATCATGTCTAGGCCAAGCATACTTGACAATGTTGAGCATTGGCAATGTTAAAAAATGATGATAAAATAATTGTTTTCTTAGAAAAGGCAACCTATATTTCAAGGGTAGTACTTTTGATTATAGGGAATCACATGTACAACAATATGAGAACCAAGATATTGACTCCTCTTCCACTAAAGCATCCAAAGGATATAAAAATTTAAATACTAGTGAACATGAAGAGGTAATTTAGGTAAAAAGGTTTGGTTTTTATTGAGGACCTATTTGATAAACATGATAGGTACATCAAAGGGAAAGTTCAAAATCAATCATTAGAATCATCTAAATATGAGTAAGTGAACATCGATACTTCTAAACAGCCTAGATATGTCAACATTGGGAAGTGTTGTTCTAAAGAGGAAAATGAAAGGTTCATCAATATATTTATGATATATAAATATGTATTTTCTTAGAGTTACAATGATTGTTGGGTAATTTTCTATCACGTTCTCCTTAAGGCACTGAAGTGTTTAGACCCAACAAGTTTATGCATTGGATTTTCATATAAGACTAAGTTATTTCACACTCACCCGAAGCATGCAAGAAAAACCAATTCATGTGGGTTATGTTACACAGTAACACTTTTCATAAGCTTGAGTTTATTCATTTAATTAGAGATTATACTAAAAAAGAAATATATGACTATGGACCCTATCTCATTAATCACAAATAACAAGAACATGAAGATAAATGCCATGAAGTTCAATGTGTTGATTACACAAACATATATAATGTATATTCTATAAATATCATAATGAATTATATCTAGATATTATAAAGTGTAGCCCATTGTTAATGTTTTTAACTATCAATTAACTTAAGCATAAAACTAGAACTGATTGTAGCTTCTGTAATTCTATATTATCATAAATAGTCATTACATAATATCAATATCTAATCACCTTACACATCTCTACAAAGGGGTATTTATACTTGTTTTTCCTTGACCAAGTAGTAACACTATTAATGATAAATAGGTGACTGTCCAATTATCTTTAGTAGACTAAGAGTTGTGGTAGTCATTTATTTGTTTTTTCTAAAGGACTCGGGCTTTTGTGCCCCTTATATACTTATTTGATGTTAGATCCTTGACTTTAAGTGTACTCCTTTATGCGGGCTAGTGCAAAAATTGTGTGATTATTAAATCTTAGTTTATCCTTGAGAATTTCTCCTCAATCACTTCTTACTTCCTTGGCACTGCCAAAGTTTTCATTGTTATACCAAGTCCTATGATTTTTGGTTCTCCATAGTTATGTTCTATCTTTGACTAGGTCTTCTTGTGCTATCATATTTTGTGCTTTATCCTCTCGTGGCTCAGTAGTTCCATGCCATAGTCTTCCTATGCCATGCTAGTTCCATGCCATGGTTTTCCTACACCATACTCCTCTCACATTGTTTTGGTTTCATGCTAAAAATAAAAAAAACTTAGTCAAAATTTTGGGTCCAACATCACCCCACGCTATGCTTTTAGTCCATCCAAAACTAAGCCTTAGTCTCAACCTCAACCAAAAATTCAAGCCCAATTTGTTCAATCTACTTTCTGATACCATCTCAATGTGACAAGGTATCAAGCATCTTGGATGTTATTTCCTCAATCAATGCCTTCAAATTTTTCATCTCCCTGAGTTGATCAAGACACTCACTTACCATATTAACCAATTGGTTGAGGGATGTATTATCACTTTTTTGGACTTCTTCAAGTGTAGTGACTTCAATTACATCTATCTTTGAAGAGTTGAAAAACTAGAATTTAGTTGTTGCTGATATGTGTTTATTATTTCCTCCATAGTCTCAACATATTTAAATACCTTAGCATGCTTGGTGTGGTATTTTATTAGAAAGGAAACATTCACCAATTGTTGCCTTTAAGACTCTTCCACTTTGAACTAAGCCTACAAAATTTTATTGGGCCACACCAATTTTTTAAAAGTCCCATCCAAGATGGGGATCATTACCCCAACTCTTTCGAGGGTGCTTTTGCAAAATTCTACTATTATAAACTACTCAGCCACCCATAATGCTTCATTCTAAGGCATGGGATGTTTCTTACACTACTTTAGCAAAATATTTACTAGGATTTCCAATTTATCAATGGCTTCTCGCTCTAAAGGGACTCGATCTACCAATGTCAGTTCTTGGCCCAAAATAGTTTTATATAAATTCAAAGTTTTTACTTTGACCATTGTGGCTTCTTCTATCTATTTCTTCAGTGTGACCACTTACTCTTCAAGTATCTTGAGAGCATCAACTTATTTGTTCTACAATGCCACCAGCTGGCCATGTTTCTTCTCAGTTTCATGCACATCAAAATATGAAAGTATATTCTATTGTGCAACTTCAAAGGCCATTTTCAAAAATGTGGCACTTGATTATAAGGGAGATATTTTTGGGGATCAATCCAAATTGGAGTGCGAAATGCTAATGCTTGAGAATCTAAAATTAGGATATCTAGAGGAATTTCAAAATGGCATTCTTTATTATACATGTTTAAGAGAAAGGACACTTGATGCCTAGTATTGATGGTTACATCTTAAGGATCGAAATGGGACCATAAATAGATCATTCTATTTGTAATGATTATTTGGTATTGGGCACAAAATTTGGTGGATAGATTAACCAAAGGTGGTTGAACTTTAGAATCAACCAACTCTTCCCTTTGTGGGGATCTTGCTCTAGGATTTTTACCTTTGTATTTGGGGCTAAAGAAGTGTTTCTGATGTCCATGCCACTCATATATTAGGTATCAAAAACATCTCCCTCTTCTCCAAGTGGATCATCAATGTCTAATTTCACCTCATCAAGGGTGGTCTCCTCCTCTTGCACTAGGGAGGGTGTCTTTTCTGAGTTGGAATCCACTAGTTCTTCCTTGTGACCTATTGGATCTTCTTCCAATAGTTTGGTTGGGCATAATAGTGTTGTACCCTCAGGTTCTCTCTCTAGTGTATTTTGTTGAGAATCCCTTGATGGTGATGTCCTTGGTGGAGAATCTCTTGGTAGAGAGGCCCTCAGTGGTGAAACCCTTGGTGGTGGTGCCTGGGTAGTCCTTTACCATTTTGGTGGTTCTCTATGTGAACTTATGATGGCATCATGCTCAAACTTCTTATTATTTTCAAGAGGTGGTATAGGTGGAAGCTTTTCTTTTGCATGTTATGTGCCTATTGAAGATTTTTTTGGGACTCAACATATAAAATAAATTATGAATAGTTTCTTTAACCCTAGTTTACTTAACCTTGATTTTAGTTTTATTAGCCTCATGCTTTTCCCTGTATGCTTTCTTACCAGGTTAACCATATAACTTTAAAAGAGTGTGATTCTCCAAGTCAATTTGGTCAGCTTTCAGGGTGAGGTAATGTGCATCAAATATGTGGTTCATTGAATCGATGAAGTACCATTCTATGAAGACATATGGCAGCCTCAACCAAGCTAAAAGTTATCCAAATGGGGCCATTTAGATACGAGATAGATAGAAATGTTGTTTCACTACAAATTAGGCTTGTTTGCCAACCTGGATAGGCAAGTCCTTAGGAATGTACCATTCATTCCCAAAGGCCTCCTTCATGCCATGATACTATGACTTCATCTTGGTTTTGAATGTCAGGGTGATATGACTAAGGCATGTGAACACCGTATAGTGAAGTGTGGGGATTTGTACTCTGGTGGGTATGCCCACTTCAAATCACCAAATGTGTAGCTTGGTACACTAATTTCGTCAAACACCATTAATAATAGAAATAACCCCATATAAACCTATGGCTCAATATCTAATGGGTCCTCTTGGCATCAAAAATATTTTCATTAGAAAAATAAATTTCCCAATTTTATTTTAATCCCTCAATTACCTGATGGGTGATGTACAGGTGAGTCATTCCCATCTCTTTCCAATGATCAGTGCCATCGATCTTGGTCATGATGATACACACTGTTACTTGAAGGGCAAGCTCTTATAAGTTCTTAATGTGCATGGCATGACCATACTTCTAATACTCAAGCACCATTACTATTTTCTCTATTTCCTCTAAGTCTTCCAAATCAAATTCTACATCCATGCTGGAGAATTTTAATCCTAATACCTTTTTTATTCTTTTAGGTGTAATCTTCATGTGATGCCCAACAAAATATATATAGTCCCCATAGACATGAGAAAGCAAAAAATTTACTACATTCACTGGTTTTCCAAAATATAGAAGGTTAAATAACTAGAATATCCCTACAGAGTCCAAGGCATTAAATATTTTTAAGCCATACACCAATTGATACTTGGTGTTTTAGCACTTAAATTGATAGTCATTTTGCAGTTCAACTTCATTTCCTAGTTAGCAGTGGTTTTAATCCAAGATAGTATAAGAGGGTACTTTTGACACCCAATTTTCCATGTGTAGCACTATTTTTAGGTACTACATCTCTTCCATTATCAATGAGGGGGATCTAGATATTTTTGCCTTCTTTGCCTGGCATGTCATTCTGGGTTCTTTGCCTTCTATGCACTACCTCTATTCCTTAGGTGTTTCTTTTATGATCAATATTATTTCTGCCCTAACATGTAGTACTTCCTCTTATAGAATGGTTGGTAATGGATCACTTCTTAGGGCCTTCTTCTTAGGTTGCATCACCCTCTATAGAGCCTAAAGGTTGAGGCATGACCTTCCAATGTTCCTAAAGGAATATGTGTTTGTGGTGTAAGTGACTCAACTTTTCCTACTTTAATGCTCTTTAATGGTAGATTCCTACCTATATAACCTACAACTATTAGTTTCCTTCTTTGTTCTTCAAGTATAGTTAATTTTCACTTGATTACTCAGTCAAGATCCTTCACAATAGCCAAAAAATGGGAATATGATACTATGCACTTATTCTAAAATAATCTAGACCTATTTTACTCTTTGGCTCTATAAAAAATCAAATGAAATCAAAGGGGTTAAAATGATCCCTTAAGTCCTTTTTATAGGCTTGAGGGGGTAATTTGCATTTACTACCCCCTTTATTTGATAATCACTTCTTGTAATAAATGCTTTATAACGGTCTAATTTCTTTGACCATCATTTCTCATCATAATGCATTTAATGGTATCATCATGACATGAAGTTGGTATGCTTATAATAACCACTTATCCCTTTCTATTAATGTCATGTCTTATCCTACGCTTTTCTTCAAAGTGGAAGAGAGATGTTCAACCCTTCAAATATTCATATTATTGGCAAGAATATTTATCCTAGGACTTTTAAACTTGATTGTGCATCTGTATATTACCCAACACATGGGCCTTTTCTTAATACATGTAACATCTCATACCCCATACTAAATGTGTGTTGTGGTCCTCTATGAAATCATAAGTACAAAATTAAAAAAAAGTGTAAATAAAAGAAATGTTGCATGCAACTAAGGCAATACTTTTATTGAAAATATAAAATATTAAACTAATGGCATTTTCTTTGTTATAAAAAAATTTAATCAGAGAAATATAGCCTTATCTGGCTACTATTGTAGTGGCTAAGAAGAAACTTGCCATCTAGTCTTTGTAAATGACAAGCATTGGTAGGGAAAAAGCTATGAACAAAAAGGACCATCCCAATGAACATGGAGTTTCCAAGAATGGCATGCAAAATTGGAGTCATAAAAAAATACTTTTATCCTAGGGGTAAATGTCTTATGATTAATGTGGTGGTCATGCCATGCCTTTTATTTGTATTTCTTGACATCTTGACTCTAATGAGTAATAAAATGAGCCTCATCCAACTAAAATAAAGCATCCAATTTGTTTTCAATGATGACTCTTCATCTAATTATATAACATGTGAAATGCAAATATATTGTACCAATAATTCAATCAAAATAACTATTTCTATTCTGAACACTAGATTGAGAGGTGTACTCTTGTTGAGATGCTTATATGTTTTTTGGTAAGCCCAAAGTACTACAGATACCTGATCATCCCAGACAGTATGAATAATATTAAAAATATTTGTAAGTGTTATGTCTAAAATTTTATTGAATGCCTCAGTAGTGCCATTGACTTAGGGATGATATGGTGTTGTTTTGTGGTGGACAATCATGAACTCAGAGAGTAAGATGCATATAGTTTTATTGAGGAAATGTATACTGTGATCACTAGTAAAAATTAATGGGTAGACAAACTAGGTTATGTTATGTCCCCATATGAAGCACATAGTGATTATAGTAGTATAATCTCTTGTTGGCATGACCTCATCCTAATGCATGAGATAATCAGTTGTTGTGATGATATAACAAGATCTTGTATGTCATCCTACTAGGTTGATGGGGTAGATAAAATCAATGGCCCATTTATCAAATGGTTCTTATGACAAAATAAGATGTAAAGGCATGAAATATTAATGATTTTGTTTCCCCACATGATATAAAAATCACACTTCTTAACATGCATTTTGGTATCTTGAAAAAGCGTAGGCCACCATAGTTTGACTAACAGTAATTTGCATGCAATAACTTCACCAACATAGTGTCTGCTAGTAATGCCTTTGTAAAACTTCACATAGTAATTTAGAGTGCTCATGTTTCATGAAACTATGTCAAAGGATTTCATATCATCTAATCTTGTAGATGTCTCCTCTAATGAGCTAAAATGGTACATGGATGACTAGTTGCTTCTTAGCCTATAAACTCAGACAATCTGGCACTATACCAATAATTAAAAAAGTTGTTATATCTTGTAACTCCTTAGGAACACATGAAAAAAAAAAAAATGTACATTAGGTAGGTCATCCTCAATGGTGCATGGTGGTTCTTTGGAATCAATTCGAGAGAGATGGTTAGGACAATAATTAGTCTTTCCTAGTTTGACCATGATGGAGAATTAAATTTCTTGAAATATAATAGTCCAATGGTAAATGTGATTATGAAACATAGGTTTATTTACAAAATATTTTAAATCTTTGTGATTTGTATAAAATATAAAAAGAGTTTCCAATAAGTACTATCAAAACTTTTATGAAGTATAAACCATGTAAAGTGCTTTGTACTTTATGGTGGTGTAATTCCTCTCAGTTGGAGTAAGTTTTCTATTTGAAAAATAGATGGGGTGATCAAGGTGAACTTCACCAAATTGTACACAGATTGCACTAATAATCATTCTAGAATCATCAACATGGACATGGAATGGTTTTGTCCAATTAGGGAACTAGAGAATTGGGGCAGTGACAAGTTTTTCCTTTAAGGCCTCAAAGGCTTCTTGGTAAGAGCAGGTCCAAATAAAGTGTTCATTATGTTTCAAGAGTTCCTCTAAAGGTGTGACAATATTTACATAACCGTAGATGAATTAACAATAATACCCAGTATGTCCTAAAAAGGAGTGAACTATGAACTGAGATGTCGATGATAGTAGATGGAGAATGATAGATACTTTAGTAGGGTCTACCAAAAGTCCATCTTTGTAGATGATATGACCAATAGGAATACCAAATAGTGTAACAAAAAGACACTTATTTATATTTAGTGATATTTAAAACATTTGTCAACACTCAAAGATGATTCATATATTAGAAAAATGGTCCTTCACGAAGCCATAGACTGTCTAGTCATCCAAATAAACTTGTATAAATTTATGGATGAATTCTTTAAAATCTTGAATGGCTATACAAGAGAATACATTAGGTGTATTTTTTAACCCAAATAGAATGATGTTATATGCAACAGATCCCCATTTAGTAGCAAATGTAATCTTAGGTCAATTTTCCTTGGTGATTTGGACTTGATGGTACACAAAGAATACATCTATGAAAGTGTAAATTTCACACCCAATAATGCCTTCAAGGATTTGTTATGTGAATAACATTAAGAAAATATCAGTAATGCAAGATGCATTAAGTATGTGATAGTCAACACAAATCTTAATAGGCCCATTCTTATTTATACTAATGACCATGGGGTTGACTTACTTAGACTCATCAATTGGGGTTATTACTCCATCATGCATTATACTATCAATTTCTTCCTTCACTCATACACGTAAATTTGGATTCATCTTATATGGCCATTTTCTAACTGGTTGAGCAACATCAACCAATTTGATCTGCATTTTGACTCATGATGGATGAACACCTTTCATCTCACTATAATTCATTAGAAATACATCTTGGTATTCTTTTAATAAATCAAATATTTTTGAAACCTCTGTATCAGTCTAGTAGTTACCCACAATAACTATCTTTGGTTCTTTCTCTATATCGATGTTGTATTGTATAGTCTGAAGAGGTTATGAGTATGGGTGGTAAACATTAGGACTAGTATCATGAATAGTTTAGGTGCCATAGTCTATAGGTATATCCAAATGATTTTACAATGGGTTAGGTTAGTTAGACCCTTCACCTTTATCAACATGAAATACTAGTTTTTGCTTCCCTTGGTGAATCTCTTCATGACATTCCTAATTAAGGATAGGTTATAGTGTAGGGATGGACTACTCAGATGGATCATTAAATAGAAACAAACCTTCTTCTAGGACATCATGTATATTTCACAGTTGATCTTTGATAGGACTCAGGTCGCCAATAACTACTTCACACATGGCTTAAAGAGTGAGGCATAAATCCATTCTTAGAGATGAGTAAGACAATGCCAAGTTCATGATATATTTCAACAGATGCCAAAATTGGGTACCCAAATGTCATTCTTCATGAACATACCATGTTCTGGCACAAGTATGTAAGGTACTATAAAACACATGTATGCATGTGTACTCTAACAAGAAGGATTCTTCGGCCCTCCATATGGATTCACAAACTTTTATGTAGGATTCTAATGATTATAATCTATTATAGATGATTATACCCTAAACATGGTTGTCATGATGAAACTGGTGATGTAAATTATAGTGTACTTGATCCCAATGAAGAATTCACTCATTATGGGTTTCAAAAAGGTGAACCGATGAATGCATATGATCAACATCAGAGTTATAGAAGTTTTCAAGTTGCTGAATGAAGTCATGGACTTCCATTTGCTTATGAAACTAAAGAGTTTCATCAAGTATCTCTAATGGTGCATCCATAATGGGTCCTCTCATTATTTTTTTGATAACAAGGTGAATAAATCTATGGCATTTATGATACTAGTGCAAAATGTTCTTATAACTACCAATGACACTACACACTCTTTCAGTGAGGTCATAGTCATTGTGGGGCCAATAATTACAAGCATTACTTATAGTATCAAAAAGGGACTAAGTGTCCATCCATAAAAGGATTCCATTAGGAGTAGGATCATTATGATCACCATATTTGGTTGTGACATTGTAGATGTGGTTAATATCTTCATCTATGCTAATAGATTCTATGCATGGGGCCCCATATGTTTGATCCAATGGGATAATGATGCATTGATAAACATTTTTAAAATTGATGTAGCACTTTTTAAAACTTAAGTCTAAATTTTTTTCATAACAACAAGGTTAACCCAATAGATATGGAAAATCATTAGCTTCAGCCACCTTGAGAACTTTAAAATCAACTTTGAAAACTACCCCAAGGATATTGACTGTTGCATTCTTACAAATGCCAATTGGTAGAGCATGGGTTTTATTAGCCATAAACAACATGTGAGGCAATGGTTGAAATGTTGGGATAACCAATTTACACCATGCATACTTTGTGAGGACATTAACCTTAACACCAGTATTGACCAAAATATCCCTAATCACCCAGCATTCACCAGTATTTCCTTATCCTCTTGAGGGATAAGAAGAATAGGAGTATTTTATCACTGAGCATGATTTAATATATGATCTTTAGCTGGCCTAAGTAATTAAGGTTAAGTTTCAGTTGGTGTTGGTACCTTATTTTTAAGATAATTACTCAATTATAGGACAATGTCTTCATTTAACATATGCTTGCAAAGTTGTTGAAAATCATTTTGCATTACATTGTGAGGTTCCATGGATTTTTGCAAATTAGCATGTTGGGCAACTTATTGGTCCTTAAGAAACTAAATTTACCCTTGTAGTTATCATAGCAACATCATAGTATCTTGAAGCACATCTTTCTATTTATGGGCATCAGGATACTTCATTACATGAGGCTCTTCGCATTGTATCTTCTTAATAGGTAGAATAGATGTAGATTTAGACTGTCCTCTACTACGTGTAGTGATATTAACTTGTTTGGATGTCAGGGTGATATATTTTAATCACTAGTGAGGTTTCTCAATGTGAATCATTCAAATACATTTTTAATTTATTTCCTTAGTGATGGATGTGTATAAGTTAAGACATTCTTCCAACCAATGCTCCTTTTTATAAAAAGCACATGTTGGATAGACTAGACAATCTCACTAATAGTGATATGAAGATCCATACTTATAACAAGTTGTTGGTGGAAAATGAACACTTCCTCATACTCATCCTTGCCCTCATCCATGATATCCACCATCATCTTGATTGGTGTAGACAATGTTTTAATGTGTACCATGTATGCATACCTCATGTATATCACTAATTAGCTAGTAATCATTTGTGTCATGGGTGTAGGCATTAAATATCTTGTAGTATTTAGATACTTTAGAATATGTATCCCACTGTAAGAGAGGACAAGAGTGTACATCATGATCTTCATGTAAAATTTCACATGACTAATTTAGTATAGTGCAAATGTTTTTTCATGGGCAATTGCTTGTATTATGACCTTTAGACTCACAATTGGTACACCAAATACCATTATGAGTGTCATACACATTTTTTGTAGTCAACTTATCTAATAGCGATAATGTGATGCCATTGAAGTTATTTGAAATTTCATAAAAATATTGATTCTAGTGCCAATGCTACCAATAGTTTTAGCATGGAGGGTAGCTTCAAGGGCTTCACATGGGCTGGTAATGGTTTTTTGTGATAATGTTCATCTAAATGGAAGTAACAAGCCTCCCACAAACCATTGGGCATGTTGATCAGCATTAATCTTGAATGAGAAATTTGAAAAGAGTATTTTGAATTATACATCATACTCTCATAAAATTTTAGTGAGTTCTTGTTTTATATCCTTTAGATCAACAATACTTTGTTGCTCAAATTCAAGAATATCAAATTCCTGAAGAAATGTCATCTTGAGTTCATCATAGTTAATTACTACTTGTTGAGGGTCAAAATTTCTATACCATTGGTTACAAATTATGTGGCCTTTCACTCAGAATAATTTATGCCATGCACCCTCTAAATGAGTTCACATTTATGAACATGCTTTACATCATTCTCCACACCCTAATATTCAAGTAAATGAAGCATCATTTCATAATACACCATCAACAGTTGAGATGCTTATGATGGTGGATGTTGAGAACCCCCAGGTCCTATTTCTAGAGGGGGAAGTCCACCACTTCCTCATATGATACCTCCTAGTCCACCTCTAGTACTTCTATCAATAACACCTATGATGTTAGCCACAGTAGTAGGTCAATTAACAATACTTGGACTAGTACTTTTCCCACTATGAATGCCAGGGCCATGAGGCATACCAAGTTGGGCCATGAAATTCCATTGAAGAGTAAAATAAGTGTTAATACACTGAGTTAAAATTGTCTCAACTATAATTTGTCTTATAGGATCAATTTTTGACTCTACACTATCTGTATCCTAGTTATGTAGAATTAAATCATCTGGTTCAAAAGTATGAGTGTGTACTATAGTTGGGGAACTTGGTTGGTTCAAATGTTATTCTCTAGTTTATTCTATTTATTTAGTGTCTCCTTCATATGATAAAACTAACATTGGTCATGGTTTAAAAGTGCTTGAGTCCTCCTTGTGCCTTTCTACTTCCTTGTATATCCTAACAATACTTACTGAGTTCTCTCATTCCCTTCTTACTCTAACTCCACCTATGATAATCTATCGAGATTCATCATATTTTTTCTTTCATAATGACCAATGATTGGATACTTTTATTCCCAAAATCCATCACTTGTTTTTGTGGACAACATGTCGACCATTTTGGTCTTGCAAGCCAAAAATGGTCTCTTCCTTTCTCAAAAATTGTTGGGCTTCAAAGAGTTTAAAGAGGTTCAAAGGTTCAAAAGTTTAAAGTTCAATTTGAAGAAAATCTGAAGGAGTTCAAAGAAGCGATGATGAGTCCAAAGACATCAAAATTTAGTCTATTGAACCATTGAACTAATGAACTCCAAATAATTCAAAGGTTCAAAATGGTTCAAAGGTTCAAAATGGTTCAAATTTTGAGAAAATGTTTCAAGCGAAAGATTCCAGAAGAATAGTTCAACCAAATGGTTCAAATGATTGATTCAATAATATGTTTAACTTATAAGAAGACTAAGTGAACACGGCTCTTTACAAAACATTAAACCACTGAACTACTGAACCGTTGAAATTTAAATCGCCGAATCGTTGAACCAATGAAATCCAAATGGCTCAAAGGTTTAAGGTTCAAAGTGGTTCAAAGTGACTAGTGACGTCCCTATGGACGTCAAATTTAGGGTAATAAAATAACTGTTGATTTTCAAATAGTGCAAGATTAAAGATAAATGTAATGACCCACCAAGAAAGGAGCTAGAAAAGCTAGCAAAAGGCGAGAAGATGGCCCTGAGAGCTCAGAACATGAGGAAGAGACAAAAGGTAGCAAGAAAAGAGGGAAATTTATAGAGAAATCTAGAAATATCTGTAGGAGAGTTATTCTAGTAGGTGGAGTAGTCCACCAGATGGACCTTAGAGAGCACAAACATTCAATGACATGGCCTATTTTTCTTCATTGAGTAAAGATGAGTGGATAGTCATGTAAGTATCATAAAGAGGAGTGGACTTACCTCTTATAAGACCAGATAACCCATGCCTATGAAGGGACATTGAATATAATTTAGATGCCTCCAGCATGAACTCCACGCATGACTCTCTCTTTCCAAAGCATTAAAGTAGCATGGGCTACTTGTGAAAAGGAGTGCCCAAATCCACCAAGGGATACTATATATTTTAATCTCTTATTTTGAATAAAGGAGATCTTTCTGTTATTAGAAGTGAAACTCTACCCAAATTGAAAGGCATTCCTAAGACTTTGAGCTCAGACTGTTAATCATATTTTATCAAGTGAATGAGAAAGCAAGTGACCTTTCAGACTTTGTGTTGAAATAGATTGTGTTATCTAGGAAATCGTTCTTATGTATTTTTCCTAAATACAGTCATGTATATTTAATAAAATAAGTAGAAAAAGTGGAAATAATCTGAAAGATGTCCTGAAGTCAACTATGGGAGACTTTGAGCTGCCATAATTGTCTTTAGTCTGTGTGTTTTATGTTTTGGGATATTGGAGAGACTTTGATCTCCCCTTATCCTTCGTCATCTTTTACTCTGTTGTAGTTTGTGGTGGAGACTTTGGGCTACACTTCATTCTACAGTGTTGCTTTATCCTAAATCAGTGGGAGAAGCAATGAAAGACTTTGTGCTTTCATGGGTTTCTTATGGTTATAGTTACTACCAAGGAAGTATTCCTGCTATTTACTGAACATCATTTCTGAAAAAAGAGAAATGACTTCAGTAATTACACTAGAATCCTCCTTTGCTTTGTGAACATCATCTCTAAAAAAAGAGAGATGGATAGTATGATTTTACCCCTAAGTCTATTTTCAGTTTATATTAATATATTATAGTTTATAGGGACCTTCCCCTTGCTGAGAGGAGAGATTTATCTCATTATGACTGTGGTAATCACACCCCCTTTACCTCATAAATCTCCTTGTGCTGTGGTTGATATACCAATTTTTTTTAGTTAGTTGATGAAAAAATATTCACCCAACAATTTTTGGTGACTCCGTTGGGGAAAAACGTGCAAGTTGAAGCCTCATGCTTCAAGTTGAAGCAGTTCTAGTTCTTTTCCATTCTACACTCTGGCCGATCCACCATATATGTGAAGCCAGAGAGCTCAAGGTATTATTGATCTTATATTCAAGTTTGTGCAACAAAATCATTTTGATCTTTCTCCTCCATGAGCTCGCCTCCAGTGAACCAGGAGTTTTTCTCCTACCAATGTCAGGTCTCCAATACCAGGCGAAGCTTCTCTTTCCTTTGCTAGCAGAGCTTTGTCCATACATACTCCATAAAGGTTTGTTATCCCTCCTTTCAATCATCATATCATGGCAGCCCAAGGCCCCTGGGGTAATACTTTTGGTCCCCTGAATCTTACCCCCCCTTTACATGTACTACCCTGTAGTTCAAGAAAGAATTATCCCAAGTTCTATGGTGATGAGAGAGTTCATCCTGATGAGCATATTGTAGCCTTCTGCATAGCCTATGGTGTGATAGGCATTGAAAATGAAGACATATAATTCAAAATATTTATATAAACATTACAAGGCACTATCGTAGACGGATTTTATCATTTATAAGCACAAATAATGACTGACTGAAACACTCTCAAGGCCAAGTTCTAGGCTAGATTCAAATCTATAGAAGATGCACATGCCCTGTTAGCCCAGCTTGTGTAGATGAATAAGGAGCCTCATGAGCCTATGCGATACTTTATTGCTAAATTTTATAAGTTGTGGAACATGATTCCTATAATTACTTAGCCGATGCCAGAAAATCTCAAGTACTTTTTCATCAATTCTCAGCTTCCTGAAGTGAGTTTCTTGTTGAGGCGGTTTGGCCACGTAGATATTGCTACAGCTCAGATTTTGGCCACTAAGGTTGAAAATGATCTTATCTTGGTAGGAAATATAAGAAGAGATCTTAATAGAAATAAATCTTCTTCATCTTCTAAAAATTTCTCTATAGGCACCACTGATCCTATGGTGCAAAAGCTAGCAAATGAATTGCTAGCTCTAAAAAAGTAAATGGCACAAGGGATGTTTGCTCCTCCTTATCAAGATATACCAAGGAGGATGTTTCCCAACCAATCATATCAAGGAAATGCTACCATAAATCAAGGATAACTAAATCATCTTCCTTCCCCATAGGGGAAGCTTGCCATTAAAGCAGCACTAGCTATCTCAGCAGTTGGTTATCATGAAGCTAAACATGATTCCTCTTTCCAACCTGAGTTTGATCAAGAAGATGACACTAATCTCTTCACAGAAGGAGAGGAAGAATTATCTGACAACTCTAACATCAGTTTCCTAAATTATCAAGATGAATCTAGAAGTAAGGGAGTAGTGTTTGATGGATCATACACTATTTTTACTAGGTCTCAGAACTAGTCAACTCAACAAGCTGATAAAGAAAAAATAGGGAAAGAATATTGACCAAAAATTTTTATTGCTAAACAAGGGACTTCTCTGCCTTTCCAATCAAAGGACCTGGTGATCAATAAAAAATTAAGTACCTCAAACAACACTACACCTTCTGCTTCAATTTCTCAGACTAGTGCCACTCCTAATAAAACCTAAAATGATGGACTTCCTTTGTTTCTAATTCATTTCAGGTATTTGACATAATTGATCATGCTAGGAAGACCAAGATCCAAATGTCTGAGTTTGAATACTTACAAGCCAACCTTGAGTAGTTGGATAGGTTAGTTGAATGCGTCAAGAACAAAACCATCCCTGAAGGACAAGATGTTTCAAAGGTGACTCATGATCCCCCAAAGAACACATCCACTCGAAACAATCTTGTCATTACTCCTCCTATTGCCCCTAGGAAAATAGAACCTTTTTATGTTTCCCTATTGATAAATGGTCATAAGCTGAGCAACTGCATAATAGACTTTGGCACCTTTGACAATGTGAGGATCGCTAAGGTAGTAGACTCTCTTGGTCTCACTTTGACTAAAATTTTTGAGAGATGTTTCTCCATGGAAAACAAGCAAGTGCGACTTTTGGGACAGATCAAATATGCCCAATTTGCATTCATGGCCTTCCCAAACAAGAGGATTAAAATGACAATCTTGGTGGCTGATGTTCCAACTTCCTATGGCATTATGCTTGGATGAAATTTTTGCAAGGATGTTGGTGGAGAATTAAACATGGACCTATCTGAGGTGAGGATACCTGTTAAGGGCATCATGCAAAGTCTACTTCCTGAGAAGGAGTCAAAATACATTGTCACCCAAACATCAACCCCTGAAGCTCAAATTATATTTAAATCCTCAGGAATGGGTAACTACTTTCTATCTATAAAAGATGTTTCTATTTCATCATATGAAAGTTCTATAAGTGAAAATCCAAAAAATTCAAACAAGACACCAGAGGAATTGGTAGAGCACAGTTTAGATGAAAAATGATCTTCCCTCCCTAATGAAGAGAGATATTTAAAAGGATCATATTCTAGTGATGTTTGGATTCTATAATTCAATGGAAGCAATTATTCTACCAGTTCTGGAGTTAGAATTGTTTTGATATCTCCTTAAGGAGATATTTTCCCCTATTCATACAAGTTACAATTCAGCAATACCAATAATACTGCTGAGTATGAATCTTTGTTACTCGGATTGAAAGCTGCTCAAGCTAAAGGCGTTAAGCTTCTTCATGCCCAAGGAGATACTGAACTAGTGGTTTGTTAGGTGAGGAACCTATATCAAACTAAGAATAAAATATTGTGACATTATCACAATCTTGTATGGGATTGAATTGAAAGTTTTGATTCTTTCAATATTTTTGTGGTGCCCAAAGAATTCAATGATCGAGCAGATTCCTTGGCCATCTCTGTGACCCTCATGGTTCCTCACCATGATTTCAAAGGGCACAAGTACACTACTAAACTAGTCTTTCAACCAAGTGTACCTGATAATGCCAACTATTGGCAGGTATTTAATAGTGACAACTAGATCATTGCTTTTCTAAAATAGAGGGATAGCTTCGAGAAGCTTTGTTTTGAAACCAGTGAATCTCCACCATGGGAATTAGCTCCTGAAACAAATTCAAAAATTGATGAAGAGTTCCTTTAATTCAAAGGAAATAGAATCCCAAGAGGTTTGGTTTCCCTGAAGAAATTATTTGATAAGCATGATAGGTCTGTTAGGCAGTGATTAATAGACTCAAGCTTCCCCAAGGATTTTGAGCAAATAAATCTAAGTACAAAAGATAATCCCAAAATGGTCAACATTGGAAATTGTTACACTCATGAGGAAAAGCTCAAATTTGTTACTCTGCTTCACCATTACATTGATGTTTTGGCATACTCTTATGATGATCTAAAGTCTCTCAGGCCTGAAAAAATTTGGCACGAAATTCCTCTCAAGGTTGGGTCATTACGTCACAAGTAGAAACAAAGGTAGTATAATCCCAAGATATCAGGTACTATTCTTTTTGAGATCCAAAAAATTTTAAATGTGAGGATAATTTTTCTAATCCATCATTCCACCTAGATTGCAAACATAGTCCCTGTGAGGAAAAAGAATGGAGAAATTCACCTCTGTGTCAATTTTAGGAATCTAAATCAATCCTCTCTAAAGGACAACTACCCCTTGCCCATCATGGACCAAATATTGCAAATAGTAACTGGCTCAGAGATGTTATCAATATTAGATAGTTTTTTTGGGTACAATCAAGTGGAAGTTGGTGAAGCAGACCAATATAAGACCACTTTCACTACACTTTAGGGCACCTTTGCATATCATATAATGCATTTTAGTTTGATCAATGCTGATGCCACCTTCCAGAGAGCAATGGATATTGATTTCAAAAATGAAATGAGAAAGTTTATTATGGTATATCTTGATGCCTTAACCATATTTTCCAAGCATTGTTTTGATCATATGCATCACTTGCAACAAGTGCTGAAACGATGTCGACAGAATGACATTTCCCTTAATCCCAAAAAATTAGTTTTTGGGGTAACAAAAAGGAAACTTATTAGACACACTATATCCCAAGAAGGCATAAACATTGACTCAGAAAGAGTCAAATCTATCCAAGAGCTTACTCTTCCTGCTAGTAAGACTGCAGTTCATTTTTTCTTTAGAAAGGTGAATTTTCTATGAAGGTTCATCCCTGAGTTCATAGAGAAGACTCACCACATTATCAAAATGATGAAAGGTAAAGCTATTTTCCACTAGACTGAAGAAGCCAAGTTAGTATTTGAAGATATCAAGGAAACTATCCCCCATGTCCTGATCCTAGTTTAACTGGATTACACCAAAGATATCATAGTATATAGCTATGCTTTTGAACACACACTTTCAGCCATTTTGGTTCAACAAAACAAATAAGGTGTGGAATCGCCCATCTCATTCATGAGTTGTCCTCTCAAGGCTCATGAGCTAAAATATTCAAACATGGAGAAGCATGCTTATGTCATGGTCAAGGCAGTGAGACATTTTCATTTCTACATCCTAAACTCACATACTATTATTCTAGTGCCTGATACAACAGCGAAGTCCATTCTAACTCAATAGGATTTTGGTACCAGAAGGGGCAATTGGATTGCTAAAATCTAGGAGTTTGATCTTGTCATCAAACCTATGAAGCTTGTGCAGAGAAGAGGTCTCTGCCAATTAATTGTTGATAACTTACTAGAGGAAGCAAGGCATGAAGAAACAAAGGTTGAAGACATGCCTAAAGTTCTCTTTATTACTTATACAGATGAGTGGTATTCCAATATTTCTCATATACTTACCTATGGTGAGTGTCCTACCCACCTGTCTCATAAAAAAAAAGAGAACTATTAAATTGAAAGCCGCTACTTATGTCCTATGGGAAAATGGTTTGTACAAGAGAAGCCTTGATGGGGTATTCTTTCATTATGTAGATAAAATGCAATAGAGTAAACTTCTAGAGTCTTTCCATAATTTGGCTTGTGGAGGACCCTTTTTTGCACTTGTGACTGCTCATAAGATTTTATGAGCCTGGTACTATTGGCTTACTCTATTTCAAGATGCATACGTTTGGGTACGTAGATGTGAGCTGTGTCAATAGTTCATTAGGAAACCCAAATTGGCCATCTTACCTCTCAAGCTAGTGGTAATTAAAGAGCCATTTCAACAATGGGGTATTGATTTCATTGGTGCTGTAAACCCACCCTCAACTACTGGACATGACTATGTTCTCATAACCACAGACTATTTTACTAAGTGGGTGGAAGTTGTTTCAGTCAAACATGGTACTTTAGAAGTGGTATGTAATTTCCTCAAGGAAAATATTATTTCCCATTTTGGAGTCCCAACCAAGATTGTAATAGAAAATGCAACCTATTTCTCTTCTCATAAGATTACCCAGTTCTACTACTATTATGGGATTATCCTCTCCCACTCTTCTAACTATTATCCGTAAGGAAATGGCCAGGTAGAATCAAGTAACAAAAATATGGTTACTATCATTAGGAAACTTGTTGATGACAATCAGAGGACTTGGCATAAAGCATTGTTTGATGCTTTATGGTCAGACAAGATTATGCCTAAGAAGGCAATAGGTATGTCCCCATTCCAACTTCTGTATGGTCTAAATGCAAAAATACCCATTACCTTGGAATTACTAGCATTAAAGTTGGCAAAGGTAGTAGAAGATTCAACTTTTGAAAGTCCTATTGACAAAAGAATCATGTGTCTGATTGAGTTAGAAGATCAATGAATTATAGTAGTGGACCGAATTGCTGAACATCAAAATCAGGTGAAGAAACTTTTTGACCATAAAGCAAGGATTCACGAATTTTAGATTGGAGATCAAGTCTTGTTATGGGACAAGAGGAGAGAACCAAAGGGAATGCATGGAAAATTTGATTCCTTGTGGAGAGGTCCATTCACCATCCATTGATTAAATGGTGAAAATAGTTTCTTGCTAAAATATCAAGATAGAATGCCATTTTCACTACCTCATAGTGAGCAGCAACTGAAACACTTCAATCCTTGAAGTATCAGATAAGTCTAGTTGTACATATGTATAGTCTCTTTTTGTTTTGTGTTGTTCATTTCATTTTTTCATTTTTTGGCATATTTCTCTTTTTTGGATGGAATGACTCCGTAGCCCAATGGCACGGATGAAGGCACTTAGAGTCTAGATTCTACTCCCTTCGATTATTTCAAAATATAATCGATGGAAGTTTCCCAACTGGAGCCAGTTGTTGTTCCCAAAATATATCACTTATTTTTGTGGACAACATGTCAACCATTTTGGTCTTGTAGGCCAAAAATGGTCTCTTTCTTTCTCAAAAATTATTTTGAGCAGTCAAGTTTTTCAATTACTCAAGCCTTTTCAGCTAAGGAAATTGCAAGTTCAACAGGCGGGCTTCTAAAGGGGAAGTTCAAAACACTTAAGGCATTTCCTAAAAATTGCAAGGATGGTTCAAAATTGAAGTTCAATCAAAAAGGTTCAATGGGGGGGTTCAAAGAGTTGGAATGAACCATTGAACCATTGAACTTTCAAAGGTTCAACAAGTTCAATGGGTTCAAAAGAGTTCAACAATATGGAATGAATCACTAAACCAATGAACCATTGAACCATCAAACCATTGAACTTAAAAAGAGTTAAAAAAGGTTCAAAGGTTCAAAAGTTCAAAGTTCAATTTGAAGAAAAGCCAAAGGAATTCAAAGAAGCGGCGACGAGTCTGAAGACATCAAAATTCAGTCTATTGAATTGTTAAATCATTGAACTGATGAACTCCAAACGGTTCAAAGGTTCAAAATGGTTCAAAGGTTCAAAATGGTTCAAAGTTTGAGAAAATGTTTCAAGTGAAATATTCTAGAAGAATAGTTCAACTAAATGGTTCAAATGATTGGTTCAATAATATCTTGAACTTATAAGAAGACTAAGTGACCGCAGCTCTTTACAAAACATTAAACTGTCGAACTACCAAACCGTTGAACCAATGAACTCCAAATGGTTCAATGGTTCAAGGTTCAAAGTGGTTCAAATTGACCAGTGACATCCCTGTGGATGTCATATTTAGGGTAATAAAATAACTATTGATTTTCAAATAACACAGGATCAAAGACAAATGTAGTGACCCACCAAGAAAGGAGCTGGAAAAGCCAGTAGAAGGTGAGAAGAAGGCCTCGAGAGCTCAAAATATGAGGAAGAGACAAAATGTAGCAAGAAAAGAGGGAAATCTATAGAGAAATCCAAAAATATCTGCAGGAGAGTTATTCTAGTAGGTGGAGCAGTCCACCAGCTGGACCTCAGAGAGTGTAAACATTCAATGGTGCGGCCTATTTTTCTTCATTGAGTAAAGATGAGTGGACAGTCATGTAAGAATCATAAAGAGGAACAGCCTTGCCTCTTAGAAGACCAAAAAACCCATGCCTATGAAGGGACATTGAATATAATTTAAATACCTCCAGCATGACCTCCTCATAGGACTTTCTCTTTCCAAAGCATTAAATGCAGCATGGGCTACTTGTGGAAAGGAGTGCCCGAATCCACCAAGGGCTACTATATATTGTAATCTCTCATTTTGAATAAAGGAGATCTCTCGATTATTAGAAGCAAAAAATTGCCCAAATTGAAAGGCATTCTTGAGACTTTGAGCTCAGACTGTTAATCATATTTTATCAAGTGAATGAGAAATAAAGTGACCTTTTAGACTTTGTGTTGAAATAACTTGTGTTATCTAGGAAATTGTTCTTATGTATTTTTCCTAAATACAGTCTTGTCCATTTAATCAAATAAGTAGAACAAGTGGAAATAATCTGGAAGATGTCTTGAAGTCAACTATGGGAGACTTTAAGCTGCCATAATTGTCTTTAGTCTATGTGTTTTATGTTCTAAGATATTGGAGAGACTTTGATCTACCCTTATCCTTCATCATCTTTTACTCTGTTGTAGTTTGCGATGGAGAATTTGGGCTACACTTCATTATATGGTGTTACTTTTTCCTAAATCAATGGGAGAAGCAACATAAGACTTTGTGATTTTGTGGGTTTCTTGTGGTTACAGTTAGTACCAAGGAAGTATTCCTTCTGTTTACTAAACATCATTTCTAAAAGAAGATAAATGCCTTCAGTAATTACACAAGAATCCTCTACTTTGTGAACATCATCTCTGAAAATAGAGAGATGGATGGTATGATTTCACCCCTGAGTCTATTTTCAGTTTATATTAATATATTATAGTTTATAGGGAACCTCCCCTTGCTGAGAGGAGAGATTTATCTCATTACGATAGTGGTAACCACACCCCTTTTGATGCATAAATCTCCTTGTGTTGTGGTTGATATACCCATTTTTTTTTAGTTAGTTGATGACAAAATATTCACCCAACAGATACCATCCCAAACTAAAAATTATTTAATAATACCTCTACATTCCCCTTTCAACTATGTGGCTCATGTAAAGATGGATTTATCCCTCCATAGGTAGAATTTCAAGTCTAGAATCAATAAACAATTTCTTTACTTCTAGTGGAAAGTGTGTAATATACGGACCATGTTATTCTTAGAGAAATTGGAACTTGTCTTATGTAGGACAAGAGTAAGTGGTTACAACATATTCCAAGATGTAGCTATTCAACACTCCTT
Organism: Torreya grandis; assembly: GCA_037957365.1. Lineage (NCBI taxonomy): Eukaryota > Viridiplantae > Streptophyta > Pinopsida > Cupressales > Taxaceae > Torreya > Torreya grandis. Next base: position 1,560,344 of record JARHVA010001333.1, read on the forward strand.
TCTAATAGATATTAACATCATGTGTCCATGATGTTCCCAGATGTGCTAAAGCCATTTGATGCTCTCTCATCCAAGATAGTCTCCTCCCAAAATTTCATGATCGATCTTGAGCATAGATAGAGATCCAAGCATGCAAATGAATAAGGGATTTGACAAATAAGGTTTCATATAATGAGATGTAGATATGTAATTCCACCCATACACGTGAATAAACTCCTAGTTTAAGATAGGGAACCACAAAATTATCCCCAACCTTGGCAATCCATTGTTCAATACTTTCAAGGGCTGAACATTTCAAACATTTTCCACTATTGTGCAGTAAACGCTATGGGTCTTGGCAATAGAACCAAAATGTTGGGTAATTTTCTATCATGTTATCCTTAAGGCACTAAAATGTCTAGTCTCAACAAGCTTATGCATTGGATTTTCACACAAGACTAAGTTTTTGTGTGCTCACTTGAAGCATGCAACAGAAACCGATTTTCATGGGTTATGTTACAGAGTAACACTTTTCATAAGCTTGAGTTTATTAATTTAATTAGAGATTATATAAAAAAAAATATATTATTGTGGAACCTGTCTCATTAATCAAAAATAATAATAACATGAAGATAAATGCCATGAAGTTTGATGTGTTGATTACACAAACATGTACAATGCATATTTGATAAATATCATAATGAATTATATCCAACTATTACTAAGTGTAGCCCATTGTTAATTTATTAACTATTAATTAACGTAAGCATAACACTAGAACTTATTGTAGCTTCTATAATCTATATTATCATAAAGATTCATTACATAATATCAATATTCTAAGGTAGAATTGACCTAGTCAACCATGGTGACTAAGTTTCAATAGTTTATTCATCAAGAGCACCTATATCATGGTTTGAGGAATTGTTACAAGTTTAATACTCATTATATTTTCAAGTTTCATAGTTTTCTTATACGTTCTAATGGATTTCAAGTGCAATAAGTAGGCTACTAGGCCTAATTGGCCTAGTAGGCCTATTTGATCAAACAATCAAATATGAAATTGGTGTTGAATGAATATCAAGGATTTCACATGGAATTTACACCATATATCTAGAATTAACATGGAGATATCATCCACATTTTATCCTTCAAGTGCCATTTCATGCAAGGAAGGGATAGAGAGGAAGTTAACTAGTCTTAAAGTATCAATGACTCTAAGTTAATTAATCATTATGTGGAGAAGACATTCAATAAATTTAAAATCACTTCAATTGAAGTTAACTATCCAAGATGTGGCATAGAAATCATGCAAAAGGAGGTTGACAAATTAAATGTGCCCACCTCCTTTCCAACACCAAAAAGAGGAAGATGCAAGGCTTAAGACAAAAAATAGATATATTAAAGATAATTGTTATCAAATTGAACTAAAATATGACTTGAGATGATGTAGAGTGGACTTACTCTTCTATCTTATATGCCAATCTCTTAGCTAACTTCTTATATTTGCTATATATTCAGGATTTCAAGCCAATTTCTGAATCCCTCTCTTGGGCATGACTAGACTTTGCCAAGATTGAGATTTGTAACCTTTTGAGATGAATAAAATTACTATTTATATATTCCATATTCTGGTATAGTGTGTAATATTGGTTTTATTTTCACATGTGGTAGAATTTCTCCCTTGTGAAGTCCTGATCTCACCTAGTTACTAGTTTGTCATATTATGCAGGTCATATTTAGTGTTTTGATGTTGATTGATTCAATCTAATAGTAAAAAGATTGACTGGTTAGTGCCTTGAATCAAGCCTATTCCATCATTTCCCTTATGCTTTAGTCAATTGATAAAACCTCTATATGAAATACTGATGCATAAGAGTCATTTGGATTCAGTTATTTGCCTATTTAAACAGTGTTTCAGAAGCTTAAATAGAGTGGATGAACCAAAAATATAGGTATATCACCAATAGTATAATTAGATTTCCCTTTCAGTATCCTTCTAACCCTTTTCATCCCAAAAAAGACATTAGGTTTTAATAGCAATGAGCAAAGTGATACATTAGAGGAGCTAGCCTCATCAAAATTAGAGGTTTGGTCTGAGTTCAGGTGTCCCACACCTTAGATAATTACAATGTTAGTCTAGGTGTGGAGTTTTAGATAAATCTATTAGCCTTCAAGTAGGGTGTTATCTGGGTTGCTAACAATTTAGGCATGCCTGATGGGACACAAATTCAGACATTTATTACATATTTATAGCTATATGACCTTTCAAGATGGCCTTGTCATGTTCACAGTGTTCTTTCTCACCTCCATTTCACTCACCTTCAACCTTACTCTCATACATTGCCTTAACCCTATGGTTTGGCTTCTTTTCCATCTTCATTCAGGTTTCCTCATTTTCTATTCATGCCATCACTCCTTCAATCCATCTCAACATGATGAAACCATCACAATAAGAAGTCAAAATATAATAGAGAGCATCATAAGCATGAAAAAGAGGATATATACACCAAGCAAACAACATATAAAATATAAGGGCAATGACCTACAACCATGATAGCAATGGATGAGATCAAGACCAAGTCTAAGTTAAAGAAAGAACATGAAAGGAGAAAATAAAATCAAGGTCTAGTTTCAAAGGAGTGACAACATTTGAATAACTATAAAGGATTGTTTGAGTTCCTCTAAATCCCATCAAAACCATAATCTATACAAATGGTACATATAGTATTCATCTATAGTGATCAAGGTCTTAGTTCTTATAATGTTTTGACAAGACATGAACATATAAGTGAAGGTAGGACTTTCTCCAAGAAGAGGTTCTTGATTCAAATATGACTTTATTAATATCATAAGTAATAATAGGTATTCATAATCAATCAATCTAGTGTCCTTTGATGACACCTACTGATCTAGAGAGGTCAAAACATGATACAAAGGTGTCTTGGTAGTCTTGAAGTGTATCTAATTACCTTAGTACCTACTTGGGATAGCTAAATGCATAGTTAATATGAGATAAGTCACTTCAATCAGGTTGAGGTCAATATTCTCAAGGAGTGAGAAAAATATAGTCATCTAAATGAAGAATATATTCATAACCTAAAACCACAGGGAAGGACACAATTCATTTTGTGAAAAGGTCAACACCATGGCAAAGTGTATGACCAATGATAGACATTCATAGTTTGATGGGGTTTTCACTTCAATTATGACTTCATTCAAGATCATAATTCATCAATAGGGACCTACAGTACCTCAAAAATATGCCTACAGGTCTACTTTGAGGTTACAATAGTCTTACAATAGTTAAGTAGGTGGACTTGTTCTTATCAAGACCTAAAGGGTTAAAACATGTTCAAGGAAGACATTGATAATGAGATTGAGATCATTTGAAAATTCAAGGTCACTTTCATATATCTTATCACCTTGAACACCAATGAAAACTCCATAGATTTCATTAGTACAGAACACAGTCAAGTATAGTCAAACATAGTCAAGTACATGTTGATGTAATAGCATGAAGTAGACATGATATTTTAAGGAGAAGTAGGTAAATCTTGGTACCAAGAGAATTTAAAAGGAGGGGTCATATGATTCATAGAAACTCTATATAGTTATAAAGGGATAAGTCACCTATAGTCTCCTAAGTTCAAACCCTCTTTTAAGTTGACAAGTGATATTGAGAACACAGTGGTGCATGGAAGCCTCTTGGTTTTGAGTGGTTTAATAGGAGTAATCAAGTGATAAAATGACTTGAAATAATATGAGATAGGTCCTTAAGTACTAATATAGTATAGTCAATTCAACTGAAAGCTAACCTATGGGTTACTATTTCTACATAGCCTAAATAAAATTCAAAATATAGTCAAATAGATAAGGGTTGTTGAAAGAGTTTTACTTTAAAGAAATGACTATTATGGTGAAATGAGGTTTCATGAAACATGGTGTTGTGGGGTAAAATAAAGGATTAGGAAGGGTTTCCAAGCACTCATCCCATAGTCATTTACCTCTTGAAAAAATAATCTACAACCATTCAAAAGAAGGTAGGCATATTTCTAGGTATGATGATTTTCAAGCACATGTTAATAAATTCATGATCATTGAAGTTTATCAAGGCATTAGTGGTGACATAATCACTTAAAAGGTGAAGACAGTTTCTCAAGAAACCTAAAATTAGGTTTCAACCCTAAGAAGACACCTAAAGTCATCTTAAGGCTAAAGGTCCTTCAAGTTAGCATACAACAGTCAACATTGCAAGCCTTTATGGATGAGTGTCATTTCAATTAGATACTACAACAAGATAATGATGATGCATACTCATTAAGGGATCTTCATGGTTTCTAAACCCTAAGTAAGAACTATAGTAAGAAACACCTCTTGAAACACCATGCTACAACCATCATGAGAAACATGCTCTCCTCAAGCTCACCTCATAAGGAGGTGTCAAGTTCAATGAATGTTTCAAAAGGATAATGTATAAATGAAATCATAAAGTATGAATAAGGGCCAAAGAAGACTGCTATAGTCAAGTTCACCTCTTAAAAAGATCACCTATATCCCTCTCATGGAACTTAGGCCTATTTACAAAAGGGATTGAAGAAGAGTTTTCCATGGCAGTAAAGAAGCATATCATGATAATATCCATGACCCATAGTACAAGATGGACTTTAATGAAATTAAAGAGGAGCTAGGGAGAACTATCAAGAACATGCTAAAGTCATCTCAACTCATCATTACCACCACCTATAATCATATTTAATGGACATATTTAAGAACCAAGGAGTGAATAGAGAAGTAATTTTAGACTTTTAGAGAGAGTTTAAACTTCAGGATAGTTATGAAACCTATGGAGACTATTATTGAATCATGAGAAGATCATAGACTCCACCTTTGACCTTCTCAAGGTATGAGGCTTGTACCCAGTCCATAAAAGTATTGAAAAGCCAAAACATGATCAATTATATGGCTTATAAACTATTTTGAAAGAGATGGTGGTCCATAAAGAAGTCTCATGGTATGAAGATTTCATGGGGCAGGTGATGTGGAATGGATCAAGGACAATCATGTTGAGACTCCAAACACAACTAAACTCAGGGTCACGTTTTGAATATGTACACCTAAATCAATGTTTATACATAGATATTGAGGATTATTTGAAAAGGTAAAGTGACATAAGGATTAAAGTTCACACTAATCAAGGATTAATGTGATTTAATAAGGCTTTTATAGCTTAGACAAGCATATCAAGTATCCTTTAACATCAAACAAAGTCCTTTATGCATCAAACATGCAATCATAGTTAGAGGGGTTAGAGATTCATTGGAGTGTTTTATAATCATGGGAGGATGATTTCACATCTTCATGAGACCTTTCAAGAGTGTTTAAACTCAAATTTATATGCAAACCATGCCCTTTAGGGCTAAAATAAACAAGCATGCCTATGGCACCAAAAGACATATTTTGAACTATCATGAAATATGACACATATAAAATGATTTTATGACATGTTAAAGGTCCCATGATGATTATTTAACTAAAGGATAAGTAATGGAGGATTCAGATTCATCCATGAGGAGAAATTTAAATTCTATAGTTCTAGACACCCATTCAAGCCACCTAATCAAATGCTCATATCTTTCACCATGTGAAGAGTTTGTAAAAAAAATATTATCATGACTTGAGGACCCCCATGAAATTATAATTCATGAATAGTTGAGCTTGGTTTAGGGTCCATGATTTATGAATAATCGCTAAGAGTGTAAGCATGTTTAGAATGCTTTCAAACCCTATAGGCAATTTTCTTCATGTGGTTATATTTTCATATATTTTTCATGAGAACCTAATATTATCAATTATGTTGAGGGGTTCTATATTATATATATTCATGGAAATAATTTTGGGTTTGGAGGTCTATGTTTTATGAACCATTGTTAAGAAGGTTTAGCTCCAAAACCCTCCCAAACCCTTATAATGACCAATTTTGAGAAAATTCTCATTTATTGAAATAAAAACCTCATGGGTCAACCTTAAACCTCTTAAAACATAAATAAAACTTAGAGAGGATCCCAAAAATACTATATTTTGTACAAAATTGTATGGATCAGGGCATAAATCAGGTTTTTGAGATAAAATGCATAGAAGATGAGGTACAAGACATTTTACATGAAATAAAATTCATGGTGATTGAAGCATGAGATTTTTTATTCATCCAAAAATCATCATATGTTCATAAATATTCTTATAATTTCCCTTACCATCTCATCTAAAATAACCACTTTGGATGAAAATGAGGCATAATTGACCTAGTCAACCATGGTGACTAAGCTGTAAGAGTTTCTTCATTAAGAGAACCTATCTCACAGTGTGAGGAGTTTTTATAGGTATAATAATAATTTAGTTTTCAGGTTTCATGGTTTTCTTGTAGGTTCCAATGGATTTAAAGTGCAATAAGTAGGCTACTAGGCCTAATTGGCCTAGTAGGCCTATTTGATCAAACACTCAAAGAGGAAATTGGAATTAAATGAATATCAAGGACTTAAAATAGAATTTCCATGCCAAATATATGGAATTCACATGTATATATCATTAAAATTTCATCCTTCAAGTGCCATTTCATGCAAGGAAGGGCTAGAGAGGCAGTTAACTAGTCTTAGAGTACCAATGACTCTAAGTTAATTAATCATGAGTTGACTAAATAATACATGCATATTCCTTTGTTTTAATGAAAGAGAAGAAATTAAAGCACTTTAAAATCACTTCAAGTGAAGTTAATTATCCAATATGTGGCATATAAAAAATGCAAAAAAAGGTTGACAAGTCAAATGGGCCCACCACCTTTCCGATGCCAAAAAGAGGAGCATGCAAGGCTTAAGACACAAAAGAGATATATTGAAGATAATTATTATCAAATTCAACTCAAATATGACTTGATATGATGTAGAGTGGAATTACTCTCTATCTTGTACTCCAATCTCTTGGCTAGCTTCTTATATTTGCTATATATTCAACCTTTCAAGCCAATTTACAGATCCCTCTCTTTGGCATGACTAAACTATGCCAAGATTGAGCTTTGTAACCTTCTGAGATGAATAAAATGACTATTTGCATATTCCATATTCTGATATAGAGTGTAATATTGGTTTTATTTACACATGTGGTATAACTTTCTCCCTTGTCAAGTCTGATCTCACCTAGTTACTAGTTTGTCATATTATGCAGGTCATATTCAGTGTTTTGATGTTTATTGATTAAAGCTAATAGTGGATACATTGACTAGTTAGTGCCTTGAATCAAGCCTAGTCCATCATTTCCCTCATGATTTGGTCAATTGATGAAACCTTGATATGAAATAATGATGCATAAAAGTCATTTGGAGTTGTAGATTCAATTATTTGCTTGTCTTATTAGTGTTTTAGGAGCTTAAATAGAATGGATGAAATAGAAATACAGGTCTATCACCAAAAATAGAATTTGATTTCCTTTTTAGTATCCCTCTAACCCTTTTCATCCCAAATAGTACCATAGGTTTTAGTAGCAGTGAACAAAGTGATACATCAGAGAAGCTAACCTCATCAAAACTAGAGGTCTGGTCTAAGTTCAGATGTTCCACACCTTAGATTATTCCAATGTTAGTCCAGGTCTAAAGGAGTTTCAAAGTAATTTTTCAGCCTTTAAGTAGGGTGCTATCTGGGTTTCTAATAATAGGGTGGTTGGAAACCATATGGCAATAGGATACCAAGAGTAGATGTTTTAGTACCTTTAAATCATCCACACAAATAAGCAATACATCAACTAGGTTAAATTAATTAGTGATTCAATCTAAAATTAGTTATGTGAGGTGCTTGAGACCATTAAATTTTACATGACATCATATTTGGTGTATGAAATGGCATGCACAATATTCTTTGTTGGGTTAAACATAGTTGGTTAGATGTCTTCCTCACATATTTTTGTGACTACTATCCCCAACTCACCTTGAAAGAAAATGCTAAACATTTTTATTAGGTAAACGATGCATTCTTCCAGTATGTAATTTAAATGTTTGAGAAGTATCCTTATAATATTATCTTCTCTATTGTTTCTACTAATGAGATAAGAAGGTGGGGAGGATAGTATATTCAATTTTAGACCTTCTCATACATAAGGGTTTGCAAGTGCAAAACCATCCCTTATATGTTCCCAAAGTTTATTAATGATAAGTGGGTCCTCATGGAGCTAGTTTGGTATATTGTTGAGACCCATAAGTTTTTGGTTACAAATCATAAGTCTTTTGGGGCTCATTTCCAAATGAATGTTGGTAGGTATACTTGTGTGTCATTGCATAAATCCAAAACTATTAAGACAAAAATGGCTTGTGTTAGTCTTCAACCATTTCACAATAGTCCCTCATTTTATGAAAAGGGAATGATAGAAAGTATTATGAGTTCCAAATACAAGAATGTCCCCTACTATGAAGATTTCTAGATGGACTATGATTATGAAAAATAAGTTAGGCTTCTTTATTTTTCTTACTTTACATTAGAACATGTGATTGAGGAAACTTTTTGATTCACAATTCAAGAGTGCATTTTGACCTGAATTATTTTGCATTTAAAATACTACATTTTGGCTCAAGCATTTTCAAAGTTTTACATGCACTTTGACTAAGTTAAAATATACCTTGAAAATTGTATCTATTTCTATTTTTAGTATAGATTTTCCTACATCATATGAATCAAGGTTTTCTATAAATACAGGGATTTCATACCTTTCTAGGGATGAATTTTTGGTAATATTTTTGGGGTAAGATAGATAACTTTTGGAAAGAATAAAGAAGAAAAAAATTTGTGTTTTTTTTGAAATGAATAAAACTAAGCCATTTCAATACTTTGAGCTTGTTTATAGTTGTGGATGGATGTTCTTATGTTTAATTGTCTACATAATTGATTTCTAATATTTATTTGTGATAAGAGCTCTTAGTTAATAGCAATTTTGATTTTAGTTGATGAATGTGATAGATAGGTGAAATATGCATTTATTCATCTATCCATATTCTTTCTTCCATTATTAAGCTAAATTTTATCTCTTCTCTTTCATTTTCTCCCTCTTATCATATTTCCTTTCTTTATACATGCAAAAAAATCCAAAGAATTTAACATGTATATTTGTAAATATGTTAGGTTTCTATTTTTCCCATTTTCTAATAAAGGTAGCCTTGCTTGCTAATAGAGGATGGACTATGTCCCATCATACTATTGTTTGTGGCACATGTGCTTAAGAAGTAACACTTTTTATAGCTAAAAAATAATTAATTGTTTGTATGGTTCCTTGATGAAGATGCAATATTGGACTTTTATGGTAGTTCTTTATGGTTGTAATCTTTCTTTGGATTTTTTTCTTTAGCTTATAATAATAATATGGTTGTAATTATTTATATTAAAATAAAATATGATGCCAACAATGATAAGTATTGTGTTGTTCAATTAATACTTAATGGTTGAAAACCTTATTCATATTTTTTGATGGAACACTCCTCCTCATGCTTGATGAATGTTTTCACATTTGGTTTCAACATATTATGCAATTCATAAGGCTATTAGTGGCTCAATTAGATAATATATGGGTTTATAAATGTATTGTCACTTCTTATAAATCATGTTTTTTCCTCAAAATTGTGGGGTAGTCAAGACCTAGTCTATCAGCTTAGGCCTGATTTCCTTTTGTCTTCATTTCCATTATATACTTGTTCAATTCTTATCTTTGGAGAAATTTTATTTTTTTCCTTTCTTTAAAGAGGGAAAAATAGTAAATGCAAAGGTTTTATGATGAAAGATAATAATTGAACACACACCCTTTAGAAAAAGGTATCTATGTTTTGAATTTAGTCACATTTCCTATGCACAATTCTTTATTATAATATTGCATCAAAGTATTATTGTTGTAATTTAATCCTATAAAACTATTATTTATTTCTTGAATAGAACTAATTTATTTAAGAATAAACCCTTCTTTTATTACTTTTTATGAAATATATATTATCTTTCTAACTAAAATTAACATACATTTTTCATATGTGTTTGCATTAGCAAGCAAATGAGAACTAATAATGATGTTTCTTGTTTGTATGGATTCAATAGAGGAGTCTTCCTTTGAAAATTTATCATTTAAGCCTTGAAATAACAAGATGATTCATGAATAATGTGGCAACATGATTACCTCAGATGACCATGAGCTAAGCTTGGGTTCCTCTTAGTTTATAGTAAATAATGAAACCTCAAAAGAAATAGAATAAAAATTATATCTATTTGTGATTTATGTGTGCTATTATGTAAATATAGATCATCAAATTTATCATAGAAGATGAATGAATTATCACTTTTATTTGGCTAGCTTGATTGATTACTTACTAGAGTTGCATCTAATTTTTTGTAATCATGTCAATAAATATAGGTGAAAAAAATGTCATTTATATGATAAGTTCAAGATTCATATTATCTTGTTTTTTGTGTGGCAAAAAAATAGGCTTCTAAGAATTTGGTGACTACCCCCATTCAAGAAACTTGGTCTGAATACCTTGTTGAGTCATTTTCAAGGATTTGTCTTACTATGCATATTGATATTTATCTACACTATGCACATCTATTCAACCCATTAACTTATTGTTTTATAAATGATGATTATATTATTACTTCTAATTAAATGTTTCAATGTGGTGCTAACAGTTGTAAATGGATTACATGTGAATCCCATCTTTTATGATTATTATTTAATGCAAAAATGTAATACAATAACAAGAACTTGTTACAGTGTATTATTTTTGTATTATCAATTCAATTTGTCTAACCTCTTGCTATTACTTCAAAGCCAAGCATTAATGTAGTCATAATCATAGGTTAACAATTTTTAATTCAAATAATTTGAAATTATCTTTTGAATATTGTCAATGTAAGTGAGTAATATCTCTTTGAAAATATGTAATAGATGCTAAGTGAGTAATACCTACTAATTGAATACTATAGAGCTAAGTGTTTGTAACTAAAATAGTTAGACTTTTCAATCCATAAACTCACTTATTTTTAATTAGATAAGCCCAAATACTTCCCCTAGTTGTTATATATCTCTAATTGAACACCTTTGACAATTACAAATCTTTCCACTAAATTTCAAGGGAAAACCACTTCGTGGCACTTATTTTTTTAGGCATTTGAAGTGGGAAGGCTCCAAGGATTACTACGACATTTTAATTGGGAATATTCTAATAATTGTGAAGGGTGGCATCAAAAATGGTATCTACAAAACATTCTTTATAAAGAGAATTGAAAGAGAATTTATATTTTATACACACTTTATTTGGGTCATGAAGACCAATTTAGAATAAAGGATGCTAACTACTCTTAAAAAATAGTCATTATAATAATGAATTGAGCATTAAAAATACTCCCACTTAATGAAAATCACAAAACTAAATACTAAATTTGTAAATTATTTAAAAGAGTAAACAAATGACTTTGATATGCCCTTGAGTTTAACTTATAAGTTTTTTATCCACAAAATGTGGCTTAGGATGTCATTGTATTTGATAACCATGTGCTTGGTAGAAAGCTACAGGTTATATATTATGCAATGGAAAACTATATCAATAGTAAACTGAAACACATTCAAGTGTGAAAGTAATTTCAGAATGCTACAAATTCTATTTAATTTAAATAATAGGGAAAAGTAAATATGTATACAATGTTCAGTAATGTTATGAATGCAAGTTCATATGATCACAAAGGGGGAATCCTTACTTCTAATTTTCCTATACTAGAAAGGATAATTACAAATATGTGCAAATGCTAGATCCTCAAGGCATGCTAACACTATACTATATGAATGCATCTTTGATCCCTCAAGAGTTAGATAATTACATTAAATACATAATTAAAAGAATATGGTTACAAGAGGAATAATTAAAAATGGTTCATCTTCTACCAAAGTGACAATTCACCTTCTTAAAAATGTGGTGATTAGACTTCTAATGTTTTGGTATGCTAATAGGTTCTCTTACATGACACATACTTATAAAGTGATACTTGGTATGTTGTTTGGAAGTGAGGAAATGATATGTGGATGCTAATTTTGGAGGTCATGCTTAGAACTATGTTAATGCATGATATGTTACAAATCAAATCACTAAAGTCCAAGGATGTCTTAAGGTTGAGTGTATGATATGAAGTTTAAGAAATTATGTGCATCACAAGGTAGATACACAATAGTTTGAAAGGTGTTGTGCTAGTGTGTGAGGGTACCAAGAGTCTCTATGTAGGGCATGAGATGCTGAAAAGCTAAGTAGAGCAATGCCTTAAGGAAGAGAGCATAAAACTTCATATATGCACATGAATAATTCACCCTTTCTTGAGGATAAATAGTCTGTTTGTATCTTCAATAAGTTATGTAAACTGGACCTAATTATTTTGAAGATTGTACCACTTATCCTCATTTAACATATTTTCCTATCTTAAACATTGAGAACAATTGATGTGTGCCTTGATAAATTCACATTATTGTTAATTTAATTATTTGATCCTTCAATATCATGTGCAAGAGTTCAAGATCCAATTCTAAATTATATTTGTATACTATCAGCTTAAACAAAGGTGGGAAGTAAATATTAACGAGTTTATTTTTGAAGACTAGATACAAACTCAAGTATTGTTGATGGTCAAGAACAAATGTTTTCTTTGCAACTACACATAGTATGGTGTATCAACCATAACACATATGCTTGTTCTTCATGTGTAGACTATTGAAGTGTTCCTTCTAAAGATGCAACCATACCTTATTGCCTAGCATAAGCCCATGTGGTGTGTTATGAATGGCATGGAACTATTTGTACTTCAATTATTAACACAAGAGTATCTATTGAACCTAGTAGTGATGCTTTGAATGTGTTATAATTTTTTTTTTGCCTTATACACTTTTCCTATGTGCATGACTCCATGCCAGATAATGCACAATAGGATATGTATAGGGATGTTATTGGTTAGAACCCAATACATATATAGAATGGATTATGCCCCATAGAGTTAGGAAAATATTTGTTGTAGTCATGTTGTATGTAAATAAAATTATCATCCTAAGAGTGAAAGTGCACATTGTTGTACATGTACATCAGATAAACAAGTTTGTGTTTGTAAATTTCTATTTTCCCATTTATCTATAAATGAAATGTTGTATACTATTTTAATTTTGTATCCATAATTTCCTAGAAGGATTTTAAGAATTGGTTGATAAAGCATGGGTCATGGGCATACATAATATATGATAGTGATCTAAAATGAAACCAAACATGGTTGAAGAATGAGAAAGTGGTTTCCTACACATTGATTTTCTTCTTGAGAGCAACCATGATGATCATATTTGAAAATCTATTAACTATGATGAACACAAAGTCTTTTTGTTACTTTTTCATAGGTAATCCAATTATGAAATCCATTTGATGGATTCCCATGGCCTAGATTGAACTAAAAAAGTTGTGTAAAGTATTAGCTTCTTGTTTATGGGATTGGCATGTAATAAGGAATTCAACACTTGATGTGGCACTCAATTTATGTACACATACGAGGCCAGTAGAAGTTTTTTTTAAGTGTTGATAATGTCTTGGTAATATTGAATTGTCCTACTAACAATTAGGAACACATAAATGTCCAATCTTGTAGAGAATATTTCAGACATGTGTAATTTTCAAACCTATTCACCATATGTAAGAGGATATAAGTTTATATGAAGTTGCATTCTTTTGAGTATAGAAATACTTAGTCATAGAAGTTGTGGCCACACATGTTAAGAAAGGTGATGAGTGATTTTTATGGTAGTTTACCAAGGCAATATTCTGTGTTGTTTTCTTTTCTATTCATTTGCTTTATCATGAAACAAAACTACTCCAAGTAAGTCATCCAATTAACATGGTGTATATCATCTAGATTAATTTTTGTATGCAAGAACTGGGGTGGATTATGATCATAATGGATGATCATCTACTTACTCAAGATATAATGGATTCATTACTTCATAACTTGCATGATCACGTATAATTTTTTTCATAGGTGGAGTAATATTGAACCATGTCATTGAATGTCTCAAAGTAATACATGATTGAATGCCCATGATGTGTGAGAAATACACTTAAAACATACTCATATGCATCAATTTGGATCTCAAAGGTGTGGAAAATGTTAGGCATTTTAATAATATGTGTTATGTAGAGGTATTACTTGAGATCCTCAAATGTACTATTGTGTAAGCATCTAGTGGAATGCTACTTTGACATGCATGATTTGGCTAAGAGTTCATGCTGTATACAAGAAACCAAGAAAAATATTATGGAATAATTTTTTAAGTCTAAGAAAACTCTTCAACTCAGTGAGATTATGTGGAGTTAGTCAATCTTAGATTATTATAATTTTCTCTAGTTCTACATGGATGTCCATGTGATCAATAATGTATCCTAGGTATTGAAATTACATGTAATGAAATGTACAATTTGCTAAGTTGGCTTGAAACTTATGTTTGTGTAATGTATCTAAGATGAAATAAATGTGCTCCACATGCTCCTACCAAGTCTTGTTGAATATGAGGGTATCATATAATTAGACAATGATAAAGGAGTTAAGTAAGAGCTTGAATAAATTTTCATCGAGCACATGAATTTTTCTTGCACATTGGCCAAACTAAAAGGTATAAGAAACCATTCATAAAATTGTTACCTTATTTTGAATGATCTCTTATAAACATATTCAATAAGGAATGGTATCTAATTATATCTTGAGTTCAAGTAAATCTTGGTAAAATATTATGTACATTTGAATTGGTCCAAGAGGTCGCCAATGTATAGGAGTGGATATTGATTCTTCAAATTTATCTTATGGAGCATGTGATATTCAATTCATAAGTGACATGTGCCATCTTTATTTGGAATGTGGATTATCAAAATACTACAAGGAGAAAAACTTTGCCTAATCTTTCCTTGGTCAAGAAATTATTGGATTTGACATAAGATTTCATCATTCTCCAAAATGTACTTGTAATACAATGGACTATTTGGAAGAAGGGATATAGACACCATATTAAATTGATGATTTACACCAAAATATGTTATAATACCTTTTGTTTTTCAAAATACATCCCAAATTGATATAATGCCCAAAATTTACACACATGAACCATGGTCAAAACATGGGTTTTTTTGCTGAAGAAGTTATGAGACAATGAGTCTCAACATAAGAAGTGTCGCATACCTATCTCAAACCATTAGTCTCCAAGCCTACTTAGGTCACACATTCAGTACCACATAAGTGATTACATTATCAACATAATGCACATGTGGTCTACTCTTATACTAGCCAACCCAAAACACACCAAATAATTGAAATGATCTAAATGGCCCAAATGGCCTAAATGACCTAACAATATAAGTATCCCAACTACCCTATAAATGGCCTTAAAAACCCAATAATAATGTATATGCGAAACAAAAATTAGTAGAAATTTTCAAGTTTTTAGATAAATCAAAACAAAACACAAACATTTTACTAACTAAATAATTGAATCTTATACCTCATATGAGCTTCAAAGAAAAGAAATAAACAAATTGTATCACCTTGAATTTACTAATAATTATCTTAATCATCTTTTGATTGTAGAGATTATGCTCAGATTACCATTGGATGTAGTTGTAAAGACTTATGGAGAATGTAGGGAAAACCAACATCACTTCCCCTTGCAAAGATGATGTTTTGATTGGATGATTTGAATTGATTGAAGCTTTTGATAATTGCTTTGATAACACTTTGTTGACATAAAAGGAATTGATAAAAATGGAGGGTGACCCCTCAATTTCTAGATTTTTCAAATCAATTTTGACCATTGGATTAATTTCAAGATCATGGGTGGAGGATTTTTCCTCCTCATAACTAAGGGGGGTTAAATATGTAATACATTCCATTTATGAAGATTTTGAGTGTGTAAAAAATTCCATTTATGAAGAATGAAGGTAAATTGCATTGGGATTGGAATGAGGTGTGAGCTTTGAATTTAAAATTATAATTTATTGGCCACTTTCCCCTTGCTTTGAAATTTGAGATTTTGCATGGGGATTAGAGAGATTAGGGTGATGTCATTGGCTTGTGACCAAATAGATTATTTTTTGGAATTTAGATAGTTATAGAATTAGCCAAATGATTTGATTTTATTAGTTAATAATCCTATATTTGGCTTGTGATGGTTTTTTTGATGTTCAAGATCAAATAATTATTCAACCAATTGATCCAAGATAATATTTGCAACGTGATGATTTGATTCAAGATTCATTTGACAAAACTAATGATATGGTATGATGTAGTACCATGATTAATAATGTATCATCATGATTTGAGATGAAAATGGTAACCTGATTGATAATTTTAGATGATAAAATAAATTAGGGTTTGATTGACCGATGAAGCAGAAAGTTAAGATCGACATGAAGTGTAAGATTTTAAGTGTCTACATTTTACCCTATTTAAAAGGGCATTGGGATACATTGGTTAAGTAAATATTTTTAATGAAAAGGTCTAAAAAATGGGCATATAGGTACTAGTGATAAGATGACAAAATAAAATTGATTATAAGTCATATTTTTATAAAAAATACAAAAAATAGACTCATAAAGATGCTGCAAATGATAAGTGATGAGGATGTGATACCAATCGATGGGTCATGCAAAGAATAAATGAAGCAGAAATGCCCTTGAAAGGACACAACAAGTGATAAATGGGGAAGAGAGAGAAAAATAAATAAAAATGGTAAAAATAGGAAAAATGAAAAATGGGGTGAAAATAACATGCAAAAGCAATAGAATGGGTGTGTGGAGGGAAAATGGGGGAAAATTTTGAATTTTGGGGTGATTGGGGTATATAAATAGGGGCTAGGGTGTAAGGGTGAAAATAATTAATTTTTGCCCTAGGTCCTAAAAAATGTTTCCTCTAGATTTGGATTTGGGACCTCTAATAAAATGTTATGTCTACCAATTGAGAGGAAATTTGAAGAGTAAGTGAGATACTACCAAAAACTAATAAAAATAGAGGCACTAGTAATTGATTTTAAAATTTGAAAACTTTACCTTTTAATAGCATTTATTAGGCTTATAAATTCCATGTGCAGTGAATTCACCATGAGAAACTTTTTGCTCATGGTGGATTCACCCACGCAAATGGTAGAATCACCATATAAAGTGGTGGCATTGATAATTTTTTGCATTTTTTGAGGTTTTAAAAACATTAAAAAGTCACATCGATATCACATGGGGATTTGTAGCATCATAAAAGCTCATGTTGAGGTCACCTAGATGACAGATTCACCCTATAAAATGGCAAGCTTGCTTTGATTAGCAAAATCACCGTGTAAAGTGGTAGATTTATTAGAAAGGTGGAAAGTGCCAAATTGGTAATAGATATGGATATTAAAATCTAATTATATATAGAATCTCAATCTTTACACTTGAAAAATACCAATCAACACTCTACCCTTCATTTATAGGCCTTCTTATTATCGAAAGGCCCACATTCACCATCTCAAAGTGCCTAAATACTCATATTATGGTACAAACCTATCATTATAATGACATAACTCCCATGTACACTAAAAAAAGCTTCAAATATGATTTATATTCTTCACTGTTAGTTACATACCTTAAGTAGTTTTCTATCCTATCAAACACTACCATTCACATATGGAAACTATCATCAATGCTAGTGTCCACACCTTATCTAGTTTATGTACCTCAAAAGTCATCCTAATTGAAAATATTTCAAAACATATGGGTCGGCCTATTTGTCTTATCAAACCCATATGTGAGATATTTTCAAAAGGTGTGGTATAAATACAAATTAAAGCCTATTCATTATCCATATAAAAAATACCAAGCAAACACCTATTCAAGCTCATTTAATCAATTACACAACTAAGTTATATTTCCCTATTCTTTGCTATTTTTATATAATTCATAGGAGAAACCATATTAAAAGTCTAAAGCATTCAAAGAACAACCTATAAGCAATATTTTTCAAGTTATAAGCTAGATAATTACATGCCCATGCATATAGCATATTTCACCCTTGTGCACACATAATCCCACATTTAGGAGATAACTACATATATATGAGGCCCTCCTTGGAGTATTGGCTATGTAGATAGTGCTCATTGACAAAGGGGTCCTTGAGATCAACTCAACTTTATGAGCCCACTAACCCATTTTGGCAAGGTGACATGACCTAATGTGAAATCTAGGGTTTTATCTATATATAATCATATAGAACCTGTGTATGTGATCCAAACATATCAATAAAAAGGTGATATAAAACCCTAAAAAGTCAAGGTGGCTGATTTTGAATAGAATGAATACTTTGTATAGGACATAAGCATCAAGCCATAGACAAAAAGGTTTATGTTAGTGTCTACAAGTTAATGGTAGTGTCAAGGCATCTAGAAATAATATTTCCATAATATGATGATAGGATCTTGAGCATCAGTCTACCTGTTCTTATACCTATACATCTCAGATACACCTTCACATTTGAAAACAAGCTATGTATTATCTCTTCTTTGTGTTTTAATGATCTAAATATCAATAGCCATTGTACTTTATATATTTGGTAATTTTTTAGATTCAGTATATTGTGTTAAATGAATTAATTTAATTGGTCTACTTTATAATAGTTTTATTCATCCATTTGATTAGGCTAATCTAACCCATTAGCCCATATCTATCCAAAACAAATAAAAATGATTAAACATTTGGTGAACCTAATCTCCATGTATTCTCATGCAAATTCTTGCTTGATCTAGGGGTTTTAGCTTTCTAAAGTTTTTACATGCTGCATTTATTGACATTTTTTCTACCATTTGTATGTAACCTAGCCATACGCCTAGATTAGGTGGTGTTCCTATTGAATATCTTGAGCTACCCCTTGGGACACCTAAAATGTCTCAAGCTAATATCATGTCAAATTATGCTAATAATGAGAGCCAATAATAACAATGAGAAAAATAATGAAAAATGAATCTAATCATAAGGATAATGAAACACATGCAAATAATGTGCATGAATAAGTAGATCAAAATCGAGTTAAATCTGTTGCATTATTTTAAGAGTGCAATCATGAAAATCTTGAATATCTCCACAATATCCTTAATACTATATTGGAAACTAAAAAAGTAAAAGGTTTTAATGAACAAACATTTCTCTCTATTGATAAAAATATTGGGGCTATTGTATATGCATATCATACATCCATTCTAATCTCCCTCCCCTCAAGCACAACATTTCATATTACATCTAGTGGGGCATGGGATACATTTTCAAATCATTGTTCCCTGAAGATCAAACAACTATTGCCACATCCTCCATGCAAAAAGTCGATTCTTCAACTCAATTACAAGATTTAGCCCCTAAATCAACACAAGTGGTGTTTTCATCCCCTTTGGTATTTCTCAAATATTAAACCCAATGGGTCTATTGTGAAAAATATTCTCCAAATTAACCAAGCTTTGAAATTTAAGGTTATCAACATTGAATAAAATACTTTAAAATCAAATCATGCTATTGATTCAAAAAATGTAATACATAATCTTGTAGCATCTGAGATATATTTTCACCCTTTACCAATTGGTTTTATTGCACCCAAGTTCACATTTTATAATGGAAAGGATGATCCTGAACAAAATATTTAATCTTTCTATGCATCATGCCTTGATTTTGCTTCAAATAATAAAATTTTGACCAAATTATTTTCAAGGAGTCTAAAGGACTATGCTTTAATATAGTTCTATGATTTACTAATATGATTAGTGAGAGCATTCAAACCTCTAGCAGATCAACTTATAACACATTTCTCTACCAACATCACAAAAAAAATATCATATGCACAAATTGATAAGATCAAACAAAGAATGAATGAACCTATTAATGAATATGTTTTGAGGTACAAAATAATGTTGGCCAAAATGACAAATCCCATGGTAGATAAAGAGATTCAAAGCATATATAAGAAAAGTTTTCTTGCATCGTTACATGAGTCTATTATCTTTAATAAGTTTAATTATTTTGATGACTTATTTCATATTGTCTAAGATCATGAAATGAAACTTATTTCATTAGACAAGCTTAAGTATGTAGAAACCACACCAACTACATCTATTACCAAGTTTCATATCAAACCAAGCTATAATGTTAAACCTATAAAACCTAAAAAGGAAGAAACCACAATGGTTAATGCAATGTCTTAACAACCTAATTAACTTATCTTATCCAATGCACTAAAGAGACAATTCAAAATATTACTTGAATCCCTAGTTTTGTTACTTAAGAAGCTTGTGGAGTGTTATATCATACCTATCCCTCCTCCTATAGAGGTTGATATGATTTGAACTATACTAAAAAGATATGATGTTAATGCATATTATGACTATCTCTAAGGTACTAAGAATTCTAAAAATAGATGTTATATCTTGAAACACAATATCCAAGATCTTATTGATAATCAAAATCTTACCTTTGATGATCCTCCAAATGATTCAAGGTCACAAGATGGTGACCATCAAAACTAAAAGATGTTTAAAGACCCATTATAAGATAATTACAAGAAAAATCTAGAAGTGCAAATGGCATATAATGCACATACTCATCCACCTTATTACAAACACCCATTAGATGTGATTATTGGCACACTTACACATATTATATATGGTTCAAAAACCTTATATTATATTTAATGACAATGAAATTATGGATGATGATTATGATCTTCCCTCATTGTTTATTAGAGAATACCTTGATCATCATCCTATACACAATATTATGGTTGATAATGGTTTTAGTGAGAACACATGTACAATGACATAACTCACACATTTATAATATACACATGATTATCTATACCCTTCGATCAAAATGGTCAAAGTATTTGATGGTACATCACAAGAAGTTATTGGTGAGGTTGATTTACCTTTACAACTTGGTCCAATATATTTGATCACTACCTTTTATGTTATACCATGCATATGAGTCTTTGTTATGTTATTGAGATGACCTCAAATATATAAACTCTATGTGGTACCTTACACAATGCATGGGTGAATTAAAAACATTCATATCAATAGGGTAATTACATTTTCCAAAATTTCATTTGAGTATTCACTTGAACAAGATAAATTCATTTCATGACAACTAATTGTAAAACCTAATAAGGTTAATCATGCATAAAAGGGTAAGCAATAAGTAATCCCATTTCCTAAGTGGCTGATACTTGAGAGACCATTTCACTAGAGATACATAGTGAAATCCTCACAATCCTCATCTACACCTACATGGTCTACCCAATTGCTAAGAGCAAACAAACATATTCCAACTATAGCTACACCAAATAAACCACATAACACAATGGGTTCCAATAACCACTATTCCTTGTATTAACTCTCTAAGACCATAGAGTCTTATGAGACATACAAAGAGTACCAAGATTACACAATTCCATATATGAAACCTATACATGCCCCTTGGCAGTATCACCAATTTAATGTACCATATTTTGAGTTTTCTATGAGCATCCCTTAGATGGGATCATATGCTATAATTTTCAATCCAAATATTAAATAAATAAAAAATTAAAATTAAAATTAAAAAATCCATATATATGTATATGTATATGTATATGTATATGTATATATATATGTATATGTATATATATATATATATATGTATGTATATATATATATATATATGTATGTATATATATATATATATATATATATATATATATATATATATATATATATATATATATGTATATGTATATGTATATATATATGTATATATATGTATATATATATATATATATATATATTTCAAGAAAATATAAAAACATTCAAATAAATCATAAATACAAAACTTATTCAACATACATATGTTTATAGTTCCTTGTCATCTATATTATTTAATTTATGTTAGTAGATAGCATATCATTTATTATCTATACACACGTGTTTCACACATACTTGAGTGTGATACAAGGATAAAACAAATCTATAATACATGCACTTGCAGATGTGAGACCTTTCCTCTTCCCACGTGACATACTATGTTGGGGGAATCTTGCTTGTATTTGATCATGATTGATATATGTTATATTTTTTTATGATCACTTTTACATTATCATGTTGAGATTATATAATAATTCTTATACATGTTTATACTCATTCTTACATCTTACGTCGTGTACTTGATATGCTATGTTATATGACATTTTTTTAACACATATATGTAGGGGATAGTATGATATGCTTATGTTGGTAGACTATACTTTATTTATTCACATTGTCACTTCTTTGAGTGTACTTATTGTTTGCTATTATCTTTCTTGTGAAACATTTGAATATGTTCCTTTGTTGTAGGCCTATGTGCCACTAAGTGTTATTTATTTGTGTGTGGACATTTGAATATGTCCTCTCTTCGAGTATGCAATATTTAAAACATGCCCCTTGTTTGTGGTCTTCTTAGACCCATTTTATGTGACATTAAGTGCTCTTATGTGTGTGATTGATTATTTGTTGAGCTTGGACTATTACTTTATAGACATTACCATGATCCATATCAAACATCTTAAGGATTATTGTGATCACATACTATGAGATTCATTGATATATCTACTTAGACATGCTACCCCTATATGTTACATGATTCATACACATATAATATAATTATCTTATCCTTTTAAAGTAAGGTGACTAATGGATTCCACTCCCTTCATCTCAAAAGGGGGGCATATTAGTAAGGGCATGTCATAGAGACATGACCCCACACATATATAGTTGATAGAATTTGATATAGTTTACATGATTCAAATATACACTTGGGTATATTAAAAATACCCCTAGAGGGGGAAAATTTGAAGGATCAAACATAGAATATTGTCAGTCTCAATAACACACTTTTATTAATTAAAATCATTACAATATATAACAATGGTTAAACAACCATTTAGTCTAAAATAGTTAGTTGTTCAAGCAACTTAATTATTTACAACTAACATATTTTTATAATTTCTCCTCTAAATATTGTTATGTGATTTGTATTAATAAATCACTATTATTAATTTCAAATTAATATGAGTTCATGCTATAAATTACCTCAACATACCCTCCTGTAGTGTAAACTTATGGACATCAGTTTCAACTGATAATGTGTCCATTACAACCATGAAAATCTTACGTTATTGAAATTTGTCTTTCAAGGCTCATTCAATACTTTTAAAAAAAGACTTTGAATCACAAACAACTCTTGACAATAACTTTGACATTTTTAATTTATATTGTTTGACAAAAAATGACAATACTAGACTTACGACAAAAAAATCGACAAAACACTTATAATCCTAAAACAAATGACTTTAAAAAATAATCACTTATTTTTGAATAATATAAAAATAACTCAAAATAATAAATTTATAAAATAAAACTAAACTTTAAAAAATAAAACCAAACTTTATAAAATCAATTTAAACTTAAAAACATTAAAATACATACTAAACTATAAAAAGTAATGAAACATTACTTTTTGGAATGACCCAAAACCATACAAAAAGACTTAATATTAAAAAACAAAACTAAATTGAAATATTAAAAACAAACTTAAACCTAAACTAAAAAAAAAAAAATGACTTTGACTATCTAATATAAATAAGGACCAAAAACTTTAAAATAAAATACCTAAAAACTTTAGACATACCTAAACTCTCTTTTTTCTTCCATCGCCTTAAGGAACGTAGAGATTGATGCCACCGCTTAGAAATAAGGCTGCAGATGAGATAAATGAGCTGCAATAAGAATATTATAATGGATCGATCCGAAGGTTGGAGAACTCACCACAATGGAAATGGAAAATTCATCGTAAAAATATTTTTTAAATGTTTTTTTTCAACTGCGAATAGCTCTTTAGGTTTGCATAATTTCTTCAAACAGTTTCGATTTTTTCTTTCCCTTTGAAATAGCTTTCTAGAATAATTTGAATCGTCTAATTTTTTAAAGAAAGAAAAAAAAATATGATGATTTTCCTAACGCTATTCCAAACTGAGTTTTTGTTGTTTTTAAAAAAAAAACATATATATATATATATATTTTTGATTTTCAAAATTTTGAAAACAAAAATCTCAAAAAAAAAAAAAATAATAATAGACAACAACCAAAAAATTATATATATATATCTTTTTTGATTTTCAAAAATGCATACAGTGAATAAAATGGAGTGAGAAAACTGTGGAAAGAATGAGCAAGGTGGAAGTTGAGAGGAAAATGTAGGTGAATGGTGGAGCCAAAGGTTTCACACGTGGTGTTCACTTTTAGATCGATGGTAGTATGCAAGTAGGGGTGAATGAACTACAATGGATTTTGCTCATGGTCTACATAACATAGCCATCAAGCTAATTTGATGTATAAAATAATGAATGGAGGGTACAAATAAGTCCATGACAACCTGCTATGATACTAGATATTGAAAATACCCCTGGTGGGGGAAAAGCCAAAGACTCAAACATAGAATATTGTCAATCTCAATAACACACTTTTATTAATCAAAATCATTACAATATATAACAATGGTTAAACAACCATTTAGTCTAAAATAGTTAGTTGTTTAAACAACTTAACTATTTACAACTAACACATTCCTATAATTTCTTCTCTAAATATTATTACATGATTTATATTAACAAATCACTATCATTAATTTCAAACTAATATAAGTTCATGCTATAATTAACCTTAACAAGGTTAAAATCTTATACATTTGACACTGATTTACACACACATATATATATATGTTACATGTTGATAGATACTTCAATTTGAGACACATTAGAGGTGCATATTCCTTTTTAGTGCACCAAAAAAATTACAAGTACATATTCAAAAACATTTTACCAAGAATCACCCTTTTGAGCCTTTATGATATATAACCGTTGTATCCTTTGATTAATGGGATGGAAATTCAATTACCTTATAAACCTTATCACTACTCCCCTTTTTCAATTTGAGTTGGTTATACCACTTATGTTGGTTTTATTATACATTCATTTGAGTTGTGTGATTGAGATTCAATGATATAAATGGTCATGTCACAACTCACCTTTGCCCCAGATTGGTGGCATAATTACCTTCCAATTTTCCTCTTCAAATATCTAAGGTTTAGTTCTGAACCTCTCTCAAATCCAATGTTTCATAAGGTAGCATATTTACCAAAGTAAATACCCAAAGGGAAACATGGTTTCATCAACACACACGTGCACTTCTTCCTTACTTTCTTTAATTTTCAAGCATTTAAATTATTCAATTTTAGATTACATGCACTGATTTACACTGTAACATGATATTGGCTACAAGTCATACACTAGCATCAACTTAGCTAGGGCTCAAGTAAAAGAAAGGTGTCTTGTACACACTCAAGTACACATTTCTTTCTATTAAACTAGTAATTTCATCCTTATGCATTACTATATTAAATGAGGGAAATGTAGATAGTAAAGTCTGATTATATATAGCATCTTAGTCTTGCACACTTGAGAAATACTCACATTAACCATCTCACTATGTCTAACTGCTTATCTTATGATATGACCATGTCATTATGATGACCTAGATCACTTGTAAACTACAACAAGATTAAATTATGATTTATATCCTTTAGTGTCAGTTACAAACCTTCAAAAATTTACTATCTTACCAGACATTACTGTTCACATAGGGACACTAACGTTGATACTAGTGTCCAAATTCCCTATCTAGTGTTTGTACCTCAAAATTCAATCCAATTAAAAATCATTTGAAACATATGGGTCAACCTATTTATCTTATCTAACTCTTCTGTGAGATATTTAAAAAAGGTGTGGTATAAATACAAAACAAATCCTACTTATTATCCATCTAGAAAATACCAAGCAAACACTTATCAAGCTCATTAAATCAATTATACAACTAAGTTATATTGCCATATTATTCTCTATTTATATATCAATCATTGGAGTAGTCATATTATATGTTTGAAGCATTTAAATAACATCCCATGAACAATATTTTTCAAGTTATAAGCTAGATTATTGCATGCCCTTACATATAGCATATTTCACCCTTATGCACAAATAAACCCACATTTAGGGAGAACTACCTATTTCTGAGGCCTTCTTTAAAGTATTGTCTATGTAGGCAACACTCATTGATAAAGGGGTCATTGAGGTTAGCTTGACTCCATGATCCCACTGACCCATTTTAGCAAAGTGACATGACCTAAGGTGAAGAACTAGGGTTTGAGTTATATACAATGATACAAAGCCTGTGTGTGTGATTCGGACATATAAAATAAAAGGTGATAAAAAACCTAAGAGGTCTAGGCAATTGATTTTGAATAATATAAATATTTTTACATGATAAAAATGTTAAAACATGGTCAAAAACATTTACGCTAGTGTCCATAGGTCAACAGTAGTGTCTAGGCCTCTAGAAATAATATTTCAAGAATATGATTACATGATCTTGAGAATTAGTCTTCTTATTCCTACATTTGTACATCATATATCCACATGTGCATCTACAAACAAGCTAAATATTATCTCTTATTTGTGTTATAACTAACAAAATATCAATCAACATTGTACTTTCTATATCTTTTAATTTTATAGGTTTAGTGTATTGTGTTATCCAAATTAATTTAATTGGCTTGATTTATAATAATTTTATTCATCCATTTGATTAGGCTACTCTAACCCATTAAACCTTATATATACAAAATAAATAAAAAAGGGTTAAACAACGGATTCATCCTATAAAGTGGTGGAATCACCCTGAGGGGTGGCAAATTTGTTGGAGGGTTATTTTTTGATCTTTTAGAGGTAAACAGATGATGGATTTCAAAATTTGTGATGAAATTGAGATGAATAGATATAAATGACAAGAATGATTAATTATGTTAACACTTGTGATTGAAAGAGTGATTATATGTGATCACAATATGGGAGAGATGATCATGAGTCCTAATGAAGATTTGCATATGAAGCAAAAATTTGGTGAAGTTATTAGGAGTGGTCCTACTCTATGTAGCCCTGATATCAAGTATTTATGTTAATAAAGCCTTGTTGACTGCATTGGTAGAGAGATCACTTCAAGATGAGCACATTTCACCTACTAACTAGGGAGGTTATAGTGACTCTTGAATATGTATAGAGGATTTTATGGATTTTGATATGCAAATAGACCCTCTCAGAAGAGTAGGCGATTGATTAGGACTATTAAAGTAGTTAGTAGGGATTTTATATTTGGATATGAGATGGATACATGGATATAGATACACTTTCCATAGATATGATAATTTATTGATTGCTCCTTATACTCATGGCCTTTTCATCAACATTCTACTACCTGACATGAGCGATTAGTTTTTCCTTATGGGGACTGGGAAGTGTGATCTAGGATATGTTGGATGATATAATTATATTTTACTTGGGACTAGTAGTTTTAGCATAAATATACAAATATATACACAATTAGCCTACCGAGGTGCGTAGAGCATTGAAGCATTTACCTTACTATAGGTGTGATCCTGGGAGTATATCAAAATTAAGAGACCAGTGGGCTGTTGTGACACATGATCTTTAAGGAACCCACAACATATGGATGGGTGATTTTGTTAGGTGGTTGACATAGTCACATTGGTGACCTTGGATACTATATATGTACCATTGAAAAGCAATAAAAACATGCCCTTATCTATAGGCCATACATGCAGATGTAGTTTGGATATTCCAAGGATCAAATATACATGGGATGCATGATTAAAACATGCTACATCATAGGCCATTGGGATTACATTATGAGAGATATAGAACATATCACATGATACTGTAGTTTGGTCTTCCATAGGACGTACTAGAGGGTCTCCGTGTTTTTTACATGTGACTTGAGAGATTGGATAGTGGGGTCTTCTAGTTCTTATACAATATGTCATGGTAGATTGGGCTAGGGTCTAGGTCATTGATATGGATCATAGGGGAGAAAAATTGATGTAGGTGTGACAAATGATTATGTTATATGGTGGGATTAGGCTAGGTTGGTTTGATTGACAAGGTCAATGGTACCAAAGGACTAAAATTTTTTAGGAAAAGATTTAGGTAGTGATGCAAGCCTATCCACAATGATATAGATAGAGGGATTTTATGAGGATGGCCACCATGGCTAGGGGATCACAATATAGGGACATATTGGACGATATGGGAAACAAGGAGATATAGAAGAATAAAAATGAGATGAAGGACATGCAAATATGGATGTGGGAGATAAAGGAGATGACATAGTAGATGGCGGTGGGAGATGAAGGATATGGTGTATGGTATGGAGGGTACATGGAACAAGGATATGGATGAGACAATATAGGGGATGGATGAGATGGGGGACATGCTCCAATTTTGATTATAGACTCTTTAAATTAGACAAAATAGGTAACCACATACCTTCTAATGGTAAATGATAGTGATTTCACCATAAATATAGACAAGGTTGAACCCATGAATGACATTAGCCATGGCAGTAATGTTAAGGTGTGGAGCTAAAAGCTTCACCAAGTGAGCAGATTGTAAAGTTGCAGGTTTACACAGTCACCGGCGTCGGTCAGGAGCAACTGATGTCGGTCAGGAGTAGACCAAGAAATGCCGGCGTCGGTCATGATTGGCTGACGTCGGTCATAGGCAAACAAGCAGGAATCGATGTCAGTTACCTGTGCGTCCAGAATGCTATTTTCGTGGACAGAACAGAATGTTTGCATGGTAGGATTAAGTGATAGTCTTAAGTCTGCATCTCTATTATTAGTAAGACTGTTTAGAGCCCTTGATTAGGAGGTGCATCTGATGGCTATAGTTGTATGCTCATGTTTCCTAATTATTATATAATAGGATAGATCTTCTTAGCTTATTGTATGAGTAGTGTTGAAAGAACAGTACATAATTGTATATGTGTATCATTCCAGGTTGTTGGAATTGATTGTAATTGAGAGAGAGAGAGAGCTCTTGAGGGAAAGAGATCTAGAGAGAGATCTATACATCTGAGAGAGGTGTGGAAGAAAATAAGTTTCTTCAATTGTATTCCTTTTGTAGAGAGTTTAATACAAGTTTTCAGGGTGGTTTCTTGTATCTCTTATTGTTTGTTATTTTCTGATTCTAGTTACTTATCTTTCTGGTATAATTCTGCATTTAATTGCTTTCATATAGTAATCAACATTGTTGGTTGATCCCCAACAAGTGGTATCAGAGCTCAGGTTGACTAACAGGTGTTTCAGATCGGGTTAGTGTGTATTGATTACAGGTTACTCACAGGGATTTTTGTTTGAGTGGGAGAAGCAATGGCAGAAGAAAGTAAACTGAGAATGGAGAAGTTCAATGGCAAAAATTATCAATGAAGATGAGGAATTATTATTTAGCTCAAATTTCCCACCATATAATATATCCTGTACGTAATGTTTGAGCTACATACACCAATATTTAGCATGACCTTTGATCATGTGATATTTATAGTATCCATCCTCTTTATACCATGTTGGTTTAGGTTGTTCCTCTTCAAAAGGTTTTATTTATGGATAAATGATCATTTAT